>CAMZMU010000033.1:74623819-75085484 GCA_947311845.1 Poa pratensis
TGGACACATTGCACCAAGGTATGCTCCACTCTGTCGTCCCTGCAGACATGAGAGGCAGGCCGCAGTTTGCTCCTGCAGATAATGCCGCGCTCTCCTGTATGATGTCCAAAGCCGGTAACTAAGCGCAAGCTAGCTGATAATTTTGCGTTAATGGGCGCATGAAATGGTCTATTTCAAAACTTAAGATGCCCTGGGAGTTCCTTGCAAATTTTATTCATCACCTATGGCCTATGGCTTCTATATTCATAATCATAATTTAATTAAAGATGCCTACGGTTCATCCTTCTTCTTGGCACCGGGACGGATGTGGTCTTCTTGACCCGTTCGGCGACTTCCTATCCGCAACCAACAACGTCAGGCCGGCTCAGGGAGGAGCGGCAGCGGCGGCGCGCCGTCGACACGGTCTGGAGGTTGAAGACGAAGGGCATCTCAAGGATCTCGTTGTAATTTTCTTTTTTGTTGAGATGTTTTGTACGGTTTGATGTTTCTTTTAATGCCAGTGTCCTTTTCGCAAAAAAAGAAAAGAAATGGACAGCCATATCCTCCTCTTAATCTCTGAGGTCCTTGAAGTTAAGGTTGTCGTTTTGTTGGTTCATTTAGTGCATACACTCAATTGCTAAAATTGAAACATAACTTTTCGCATGCCTACAAAATTAAGATATTTCTCTTTTGTGGCACGAGACTGCAATATATATATGTTTATGTGACAAAATGCTTTATGGTACCTAATACTGATGAAAGTATATTTTGATAACCATGTGTTGAAAGTTGCAGAAAGGTCTCACAAAAGAAAAGGTATTTTGGGGTGCTAGGTGCAATGATAATTCAGAGCCTGACATGAACATATCCAGAAAGTGTCAAAGTAACAGTATTAGATAGGCCCATCCCTTTTTTCTAGAAAACAGTGTGCTTTCGCCGAAAATATATAGAATGAGAATTAACGAGGAAGTGTCCGTACCAATGGGATCATTATAGCCAGTAATGACTCAACTTTGTTGTACTAATCAACAAGGTTAGTTATATATAATTCTGCATGATTATTGCATATCTTCTGGCTGCACGTCAAGCATACAGCCCAACTTTCCAAATTTGCCTGTCTCTTTTCAGTTTCAAAAAATGATTGGCCGGCCCGGGGCACAGCTAGTAATTAAGAGTTCACGACCAATGAAACCGAAACAAATGATAAGGATAAAGAAGAGGCAAATGAGTATAGCAAATAATCAGAAGGGTGCATCATGTCTAAAATTGTCATAGCTCATCTCCCCTACTGTCCCTAAAGCACCTTTAATTCAATTTTCTCCCCTAATGTCATTTCCGTGAAACCAATAAGCAGCTCACCTATTAGGACCAGGGACACTTGTTTTTCTTAGATAAAAGGCTTTATTACTTAGAGACCAGGGACACTTGTAGTTGCAGCAGCTCATTGCTCTCTTATAGAATTTGCCACCCGTCAGGTATGATGCAATGTATCATCAGAATCTATTGAGGTTGTTTTTTGGTTCTTGAAGGGCAAAGCGTACTGTAACTATGTAACCGCAACTGGTGTTCGGTTTTCCTCTCTTCTTATAGAAAATTGCCAGTGCTCCTGCCAATATTTCGAGAGAGAAAGAATACTCAGTATCATGTATCATCAGCATTATCTGACAACGGGACGTCAGAGATATAGAGAAGGGGAAACATGTGCCGGGGATGCCGAAACCGGTGCAGAGCATGACCCCGCGGGTGGCAGGTTCACCCTGGCCCAAGCCAGCTACTCGCTGGGTAGCTGTGTTTGTCGACGGGTCATTCTTACAAGTAAGAGTGTCAAGTGGCATCCCGCATAGTCCCGTGAAATGTTGGCCTGATGTAATCTTGTCATAATGTAAAATGCACACATAGGTTGTGTGCAGGCTATAGTGTGAACCCATACATAGGTTGTGTGCTGGTTGGGGCACATGAGTTGTGTGCTGAGTAGATAGGCATACTGCAATAGTTAAGTAGTAGGTGCTAGTATGTTCTAGAGTACTATTTATAATTCTTAGGCTGTAAGATAGGGTAGCAGTAGAAAGCTGTAGAAGCCTCTAGAATGCGGTATCACCGACCTTGAACCCTCTATATAAGGAGAGGCACCCTATATGGAGGGAAGTAAGTAGAAAGGTGAGTCCAATCATAGGTTGCTGAGGGCAAGCATTGCTGTGGTGAAGGTTCAGTAGGCATAGGTTGCCAAGCTTGTAGGCATTCGTTGCCTATGTGGTGTAGCATTCGTTGCTGCAAAATCTAATAAAAAAAGAAGTCATTTGTTGCCTAAAAACTGGTGTGCTCCTCTGTAGTGCTAGTCCCATGTTTTCCTCAGTTGCTAGAGAGAGAACAGATAGAAGATAGCAAAGAGAGGGAACACCTATCAATTGGTATCAGAGCACCTAGGTTAGGCGATCACCGGAGATGGCCAAGAAGGCACAGGAGCTGCAGAGGACTTTGGAGGAGGCTCTTGCTGAGGCGAAGGCGGCACAGGCTGAAGCAGAGGTATCACGGGCAGAGCTGGAGGCGCTGAAGGGGAAGAAGGCAGATGAGGCAGCAAAATCCAATGAGTTGGTTCCGGTGGCAACAGTGCTGCCGGTGAGGCCCCGGGGACCCATCAACTACCCCCAGCTGACCCGCACCAACACACTGTGGGCGATGCAGATGCGGGTGGCGCTGCAATCAGCCGGCGTGTGGGCGACGGTGAGCTCTGAAACTGTGAGCTTTGAGGAAGACCGCGACGCGCTGTTAGCCATCTACCAGGGCGTGCCGGAGGATGTGCTGGCGTCGCTCGCCGGCAAGGATACGACAAAGATGGCATGGGACGCCATCAAAGCTATGAACATCGGCCATGATCGAGTCCGCGAGACAAAGCTACAGACATTGCGCAAGGCGTTTGAGGTGCTGGAGATGCCGAGTCTGTGGACACCTTCGCAACATGCGTGAACAAGATGGTTGCGTCCATCCGTGCGCTTGGCGATGAGTTGAAGGAGCTCACGGTTGTCCAGAAAATTCTCCAGGCTGCGCCTGCAAGGTTCATGCATCTCGTGACCTCACTGGAGCAGTGCATCGACCTCAAGACATTGACGATCGAGGATTTGTTTGGGCGTTTTCAGGCGCATGACAAGCGAGTACGAATGCGCTTTGGTGATCCTGTTGGTGGGCAACATTTGTTGTTGTCTAAGAAACAGGGGAGGTCATATCGGAAGGGTGATCGTGGTGCAGTCCGCGGTCATGCTAGCGGTCGTAACGACGAGGACGATAGCAGCGACTCCGACACCAGTGTGCGTAGTGGGCATAAGGCTGGGAAGAAAAAGGGGAAGTGCTACACCGTGGCGTCCGTGGTCACTACTCGTCCGAGTGCCGCAACCAGAAGAAAGAAGAAGCTCTTTGCGTCGGCGGATGAAAATCCAACACTGCTGTGATGATGATTAAAGATGACAAGATTAGTGGGGGGGGGGGGGGGGGTGATTGTTGGCCTGATGTAATCTTGTCATAGTGTAAAATGTACACATAGGTTGTGTATAGTGTGAACCCACACATATGTTGTGTGCTGGTTGGGCCACATGAGTTGTGTCCTGAGTAGATAGGCATGATGCAATATGTTTGCAGGAGTTAAGTAGTAGGTGCTAGTATGTTCTAGAGTACTATTTATATGTAATTCTTAGGCTGTAAGATATGGTAGCAGTAGAAAGCAGTAGAAGCCTCAAGAATGCGGTAGCACCAACCTTAAACCATCTATATCCCTCTATATAAGAAGAGGCACCCTATATGGAGGAAAGTAAGTAGAAAGGAGAGTCCAAGCATAGCTTGCTGAGGGCAAGCATAGGTTGCTAAGGTCTGCCAGTATTTGTTGTTGTGGTGAAGGTTCAGTAGGCATAGGTTGTCAAGCTTGTAGGCATTCGTTGCCTATGTGGTGTAGCCTTCGTTGCTGTAAAATCTAATAAAAAAGGAAGTCATTTGTTGGCTGAAACTCCTCCCTAGTGCTAGTCCCCTGTTTTTCTCGTTGCTAGAGAGAGAACATATAGAAAAGAGCAAAGAGAGGGAACACCTATCACGAAACATAAGAAGTTTCGTTCAAAACGAGCTCAATCGAAGAAGGGAAATTACACGCTAAGCGAGGCTATTTAACGCTGGAGCGGGCCGGGTCCGGGCGCCGCCCTGCATCCTTACTTACAAGCTGACGGAACGGCGGGAATCGGGATAGTCTTACGCGATCATATGGGAGCCGTGCTACTAGCGGCGCGCAAGGCGTTCACGAACTATTCGGAAGCATATGAAGCAGAGCTGTCTGCGATCAAGGAAGGTTTAACTCTCGCCCTCAAACTAGTGACGCACCGCTGCTACTTCAATCGGATAGTGCTGCTGCCTTGAAGACTCTGAGAGATGAAGGTTTGGACCGATCACCACACTCTAAACTAGTGATGGAGCTGAAGCTTTTGATTAAGGGTCCTAGGGAGCTTGTTCTCATGAAAGTACATCGACAACATAATAGGGCTGCAGATTTGTTAGCTACTTATGACGAAAAAGGCAGTCGAGCCTGCTTTTCATTCAATTAGAAGAGTTGCACAGGAGTACAAAGTTAACAAAACGAAAAGGAAAAAAATTACACTAAAAAGGACAAGAGTCTACAGCGCAGGGTCTGTAGACTGCAAAAAATTCAAGGGCAACCAACTAATCAGGTTCCCTTGGTCTAAGTATCAGGTCCGCAGCGCTGGATTTCCCAGCATCTCTCCAGCATCTCGCTTCCTCCAGAATGCCCAAACGAATGCGGTTAAGAGGCTCCGCTTTATTGTTGAAAATCCTATGCGAGGCTGGGATAGATCAACCGTGTTTGGTCTGACTGTGCCCCTCGTTTTTGTATCAGACTTTGTAGTTTCTGATTGTAACCCAATTCCTGAGTAATAAACCTTCCACCTTCTGCGCAACAAAAAAGAGCATTATATGAAATCTGAACTTTGCGTGTAAATGTGCAGTGCCTAACTTTTCTCAGAACATCATCTGAACATCAAAACACCAGAGAAATATCAGAGATGTTTTTTTGAGAGCTTTCCTGAAGGAAATTTTCTGAATGGTATTTTGATACAAAGGGGGGAAAAGAGCATAATTCCCAGTCCAGAGGTCAGATAGCTCAGCGCAACCAGCCATCAGTGTGATTTTTTTTATTTTGCGAATGTCAGTCTGATCTAGATAACACCGGAGTAAGCTCTCTGTCCAATTATCCAATTAAAGAACCTAAAGTCTACCAAAGAATAATAAGAGTTCATCCTGTTAAATAGGCCTCACAGATTTTCATCCATTGTTGTCGTCATTTTTTATGAAGTAAGTTTTTATAGATTCATATTGTCTTCTTTCGTTACAAATACGAGAGGAATACCATACATACACAATCAGATTTAAAATTGTACGTGGTTTCGTGTCCACAAAGAAAAAATGATACGTGGTTTCGAATTAACAAAATGACATTCAGTATGTGATAGACACACATTCAGAGATAGTTTAAAGCTAGGAAAGTTAAGGCGCAAGTGGAAAAGCAGTTATAAATTTGCGTGAACCAGACAAAAATTGAAAATTTTACTGAAGAAAAGAAAAGACAAGAGCATAAGCAAATTGGTCAGACGACAATTGAAAGCTTGTTTTTCTATGTAAGAAAAGCTTGTTTTTCTCAAGGTGGATTTTTTTAGAGAGAAAATATTTTAAATCGACACGATGTGATTTACTTAACTATATCGCATACAAGATGTGCCACTCGGTACAAGTTGCTCAAGTTGAGCTTGAAAACTCTATAGACCTTAACCCCCCTACTCAGGGCCTATATGTACTAGGTTCAATATTTAAAACAAGTGCTGGAAAATTTATTCTCTCTCTCTCTCTCTCTAAAACGTGCAATAATACAACTAGCTGCATCTACATATATATGCATCTGCAACCGGCACTGACTACCCTACGTACATGTTACAATTCCACGTTGGCGTTAGTACACATTCATCTTTCTACATTTAAAAGTATCTAACAAGCAAAAAATGGACGACTTTCATATTTAAATGCATACTAAAACACCTTCAGTGTTGGCACACATGCAAAATTGATATCTGTTTGAGCAAATGTTGTTGAAAAATGAATTGACCTCGAGGAAGCACGTTTCTGCAGGTCTTAGCAATGGCAGACCTAGTGGGTCCTAACTCCTAATGACCAAAGTGTCTTCCAGCAAATCATTTTGACTAGGCTCTCGCACGTACATGTACATAAAGTAGAGCAAGCAAATCTAAACACGACCGCATGTGAAAGATTGTCCTATATCGACTAGAGGGGGTGGGGGTAGAACAAACGATAGCTAAAATTAGTGAAAGTTGGATTCTATTAGCAAATTGTTTTGTGCTCGTTACATACAACACCCTAAGTATGCATACTACAAAGGTAAACTTGCGCATATATAGATTGCATGAATGTAAAGAAGTTGACTTTAGAAGATTACAAACATAGATGTATTCGGTAGATTCAGATTTTTGGGGCAATCCTACATCCTCGTTGGAAGAGTAATGGGCACGAAATCCAAAGTCACAAAGGCGCAGTTATCCCTGGACATCTCTCTTTCTCACTGACCTGAAGGTTCACACAAAGTTTGTGCGGTGATTCCGTGAAAGATGATTGTGTGGAGAAAATAGAGAAACAAGTTAGATGTCGTAAAAAATATTTTTAGAGAAGTTTCAATGAACCAAGTTTGTTAATAGTAACATGCCCCTTTATAATACATAATACCGTTAACTCTAAAGCAAATATAAAATGCAAGCATCAAGGTAGCCATTCCTTTACTCAATTTTAAAGGGTTTATTAATGAATTGGCGATGGTCTTAGCCTCCCTCAGCAACATGCATCCTCTAGTTGTCGCACTCGTCTAGATCCTGTGCGGTTACCACTACAAGAGTCTATAGCATATCGCGGCGGATATGTAGGACGGTGCATCCAAAAAGTGCCATCAATTTTTTTGTCCTGGTGAATCGAGTTGTCATGGCGCATTGTGAGGACGACACATAGGTATGCGCCATGTTAGATTCCATACTGGCACGAAAGTGTGTCGTGGTTTGTAGCACGCAAGAGCAGTGTTATTTAGTGCCACAGATGGTGGGCACAAGAAGACATTACTACACCACGAATTATGCGTGGCCTTTACGGTGGGTTCGCCACGGGATATGGTCAAGTGCGACCCGGTGATCCATGAGCCCCACCAAGCACCAACGCCGCTCCTTAAAACTCTCATTTTTTCATGTTGGCCTCCAAGTCCCCTCTCTCACACCTTTCCTAACAAGCACGGTGTTTTCTTGCTGACTTTGATATGCTCTAGTGTATGGGCCTTTGTTGATTGTTGCCTCGGTAGCCATATGGTTGATGTTGATAGCCCCTTCTGCCTCCTCTAGCATGCTCATCCTAGTAATTGCCCCCGGCCACCACCAAACTTGTCCCTCGTGCCTAGTGTGAGAGAATTCTCCTCCACGCGCGGTGCCCTCACCAAAATCTTAACAAACACCCTTTTAAAAATAGGTTTCTTGTCGGAGAGGGGTTCAACCCAAAGTCTTAGTGAAGATTTGAATTCATGTAAAACACCTTATGTCATCACCTGAATTCTGCTATGGCCAACCTAGATCCTTGTCAAACGAGGACCCTGCTGGTTGCCGAAGCACCACCAGGGACATCCTTTAATTGACCAAACCCCAAGTCGCTGCATATATGCCCTAGTCTAACGCACTGCTTTACAATGAACAATCGTGAACTGTTCCTCCTCATCTCAAATATTCGAATAAGAATCCTCTCGAGACGAAGGTGGTATGGAACTATCAGAAACATGGGTAGATGTAGCAGTTTGGATGTGACTGAAAAGAAGAAATTTTGGGAAGCTAGAATTAATCATATGTGCAGTTGGTCTTTCTTTCTTGTGGACAAGTCGCTCCTCAATCTCGCCAAATCTCGCTCACTTGGCCTTCTTCCTTGACAGAAACCCGTAACTCCCTTGCATAGACAAGGGCATCACCAAACGACAACATGGCTGGATTCAACATCTCTTCTGCCGAACTCGACGTGCATTCACCATCATCATATTTCAACTTGATGAGTGCCCAAAAGACCCCCCCCCCCCCCCCCCCCCCAAAAAAAAACACGCATGGGAAGCATTCACCAAAGAGCACTGTCCCCGCCCTCTAGGTCAACACGCATCAGCTGTTGCACTCTATATTCCTTCTTCCCGTTCATGAAATACTTGACGCTCCTCTTGATCTTCACCTGTATTGATACAAAAAAATACATGTCAGAACCAAAGCATTGGCATCTCTTGCTCTGGGTCGCAGTTGACGCTGAAAATGTAGTAGGTCCTCCCTGGACACGTTGACCATGCCCGGGGATCCGCCAGACGCCGGAACAAGGAGCCGGAAGCACCATGACCACCTACACCTATCATCTTAGAGGATCCGCCAGACATTGGGAACAAGGAGCAGGAAGCACCATCACCATCTACACCTATCGCATCGGATTTGACTCATGCCCGCGCCTCAGCATTTGAATCGCCTATGGTGCTTGGGCCTTTTAGAATCACCGCATCACCACTTATATGCTCGATCTCTTGGATCAGCTGGCCACAGTGAACTAGCGTTCACTCGATCTATGTTGTGCTCCTTCCCGATCAAATCGAAGCCCCTCTAGTAAGGAAATCTGCACCACCGTCAACAAGTACAAACCTCGAGGGAAGAGAACTATGGGAGATTTGGAATGATATGTATGGGCCTCGAGGGCTTACCGAGGAATCACCCTTGAATCCTCCATAGATGGGGATCGTGGTGTGATTCCACCTTGTCCATGAGCCGGAGGAACAAGTACGCTCGCCTTAGGACTCGTACAGGTGATGCCTCCGACCGGTAGAGAAAGACAGTCCCAATCATGGAGAATTGAGGCAATTCCGTCATAGAGCAGGGGCTCAATGCTCTCGTGACGGGTGCTCATCCTCCCCTCCACTGCAGTGGAATAAGGTTTGTTTCCTCCTCGCTGCCAAATGAACATAGGGGTTGGGAGCCTATATAGCATGTCTTTAAAATACCAAAGGAAATACTAGTTCCTGGTTTTGCTCCTAAATCATGTGAACAAATGTAAAAAAAAATCATGCAAATATCACCAACTTTAGGAAATGAACGGATGTTGGTGAGGGGAACTCGCCAATACACATCGATAATTTTGGCATAGTAGACGATGAGACCACAATGGGAGATCAGACATGATGTTCCAAACATAGCAAGGTACCATATCCCAAAAAAAAATAAAAAAATAACTTTAGTCTTTAGCATCAACCTCTAAAGCCCTTGCCTATTAGGTTGATAGGTCTTGTAGAGGATGGTGAGAGGGAAATGTATACTTTTAGGTTCGAAGATAATTTAGGATGTTTTCACATGATTGTAAAATTTTAAGAATTGGATGCATGCATAAAAAAGGATTGCAAAATAAACAGAAATTCTTGTCATGAGTTATTTGAATCGCAATAATGGTAGAAACACAGGAACTCACTGAATGATGATCCGATATATATATATAGTTAACTTATATGTCTCTCTGCCGACACATGTTGTGCTTTGCCTCGATCCTACGCGTAAGAATCAAAAGATACGGTCTTTATCGATGTTAAGCTTCTTACGAATCAAACAGTGCAATAGGGAAAAGTTCATAGAAATTTCCATCCTTTGTTTACCTTAGGCCCGAATTCGAGATTTCAGGGTCTGGAGGAGGCGATGGCAGTCTATGGGCATGCTTGGTTACCCAAGCTTGCTCTACCAAAAAGTTGGCTTAGCCAAAAAAATGTCGGTGGAGGATTTGGTTGCCCATGACTTAGCCAAAGTGGGCAACAAAATTGAACTAGGAATGGCAAAGGAGGATTGGCTTGCCAGAAAGTTGGCTACCATCCAAACAATCGAAGAGGATGGACACGAGATGATGTAGGGTGGATGGCAATATATTCTTGCGGAACAGACTGGTTTGGTTGTTCATCCGGTCCTTGTGCATCGCCGCCTCTTGCTGCACACTCCTACTGTGAACTGTTGCTGAACAGCCCTCTTCCCTGGCCCCAAAAGGAAAATCTTGTTTATCCGCACTGTAATCCCACTCTTAGCTTTGACCACCTCGAGCTCTCAAAGCTAGCTTTTATTCCCACTGTCACGGCCATCGTTCCCTTTTCTTGTTACTCCGATCGACATCCTGTCACATCCATCTCTACTTCTTCTCTAGCTAGCCACGGCGTAGTGGCGCATGAAAAATATTATAAGTACATGGTCCATGGTCGCCCTCCATTTGTCTATTGGCTCCCCGTCGCTTAGCGCCTGGATCGCGGCCTATTTAAGCCGGCTTTCCCTACCCTGTCAAACGTTTCCGGCCTTCTCCATTCCACTTACGACCAGGAGCTATAGCTAGCTTAACTAGCTAACCTACGGTGGCCGGCGCACCCTCCCTGCCTCTCACCATGCTGGAGAACCAGAACCAAGCCGAGGTAGGCGCACGCGTGATAGATTTTCGCCACCATTCTAGCTTAGCTTTCTCTCTACGCCCTAACCTACCTCAGCTAGATGGCTGGCTATCATCTTTCTAGTAGATAGCTTGTTGCTAACGCTGTTTAATCTGTGTAGGTTCTTTGGCCGAGGCTGGTGGCCAACAAGCTCTTCAGGAAACCCTTCGGCAGCCATTCCTTCGTCGCCGACTTCCCGGCGGCCGCGGGCTCCGCGGAGGACTTCGATGGATGCAGCCCCGGCGCCGACGCCGAGGCCCACCGCGGGGTCAAGCGGCCGCGGCCGCAGCAGCGGAACAAGACACTCAGGTACAGGTATGTGCATGTGTCTGTCTGCTCGATCAGTGACCACCACCAACCAACCACCATGCTTAGCCTCTAGATCATCTCAATTTGCGCCGTGGCGTGTAGTTCATGCTGATTTTATTATTGGTAACCATGCTTAATCACTGGATGTTTATGGATCGACCAGGCTGTTCGCGAGCACATGGAACGTCGGCGGCGTGGCTCCACCGGACGACCTCGACCTGTCGGACTGGCTCGACACCAGGAACGGAACTCACGACATCTATGTCCTCGGGTACGTAATTGATCGACGTTGAAGTTCATCCTCTACTCATACTTGTACTGTACATGCTGATGATAACATACAAATGGATGACAATATGACATGTATGTACGTGTGCAGATTTCAGGAGGTGGTGCCGCTGAGAGCGCGGAACGTGCTGGGCGCGGACAAGAACCGCATCGGCATGCGCTGGAACGAGCTCGTGCGCGCGGCGCTGAACCGGTCATCGCCGTCGCCGTCTCCAGGGTCGCACGCCACCGGGGAGGGGAGAAGCAGAAGGTGCATCCGGTCCGGGACGGCGCCGGCGACCTGGGGGCGCGTGACTTCCGTTGCGTGGTGAGCAAGCAGATGGTGGGCATCCTGCTCACCGTCTGGGTACGGGGCGACCTGCGCTGCTTCGTCCGCCGCCCCAGCGTCTCCTGCGTGGGATGCGGCGTCATGGGCTGCCTCGGCAACAAGGGCGGCGTGTCCGTGAGGTTCTGGCTGCGGGACACGAGCTTCTGCTTCGTGTGCTGCCACCTGGCGTCCGGCGGCAGGGACGGCGACGAGGCGCACCGCAACGCCGACGCCGCGGAGATCCTGTCGCGGACCAGCTTCCCGCGCCGCCATTCCTCCTCCTCCTCGTCCCACGCCTCGCCGCAGAAGATTCTAGATCACGAGTAAGTACCGCTGCCATTTTTTTTGTGTTCTCGATCAGTGCCGCAAGGTCAATGAACGAAATGCGAAACAGCATTAGTACTATAGAATGCTTCACATCGTACTGGCTGTCGGCGTTGACGGACCGAATCACACTACAGTAAGAGACGGCCGGAAACATCAACGGCCGTCCTTACTGGTTACAGCCATGAACGAGCGAACGATCGCGATCGCTAGCTTTATATCTTATCTGGTTGTTGCACCGTCCACGGCACCGGTAAATCTAAAGTAGGTATTGCCGTTCAGCAGGGGAATTACAATTACATTACTAGCTTAGCTAGTGGCACACACGTATTGATCATGCAAGTAGCAAGTTGTATCTGTTTTCTATACCGTGCGATCGAGATCGGCGATGTAGGGAAGATCTAGGGCGAGATCGTAGTATGGAAT
This sequence comes from Poa pratensis, assembly GCA_947311845.1. Taxonomy (NCBI): domain Eukaryota; kingdom Viridiplantae; phylum Streptophyta; class Magnoliopsida; order Poales; family Poaceae; genus Poa; species Poa pratensis. Next base: position 74,636,002 of record CAMZMU010000033.1, read on the forward strand.
AATTTGCTAATGGCGACGGTCACTGCACCGTGCATCCATTGGTTCCACCGGCCGGCGCCGCTCTTGACAAAGACGGCTGAAAATCAAGTGGTGATCATGCATGAATGTGGACATGTGGTAGACTTTGACTGATCCGGCTGGAGTTTTAGTTGTTTTCTAACTGTTTGTACTCTTGCGCAGCCGGGTGATCCTGCTTGGGGACCTCAACTACAGGATCTCCTTGCCTGAGGCCAAGACGAGGTTACTGGTGGAAAGGCAGGACTGGAAGTCGCTGCTAGAGAACGACCAGGTACCATCTACGTCTAACCTACTGTAGATGCTAATCCAAATCCCTGACAACCCTAACTGAAAGTCTCAAACACTAACACTTGTTGGCGATCTGTTGTGATTTCTACAGCTGCGAGGCGAGGTATCATCGGAAGGTGGAGCGTTCAAGGGATGGAACGAGGGGGCGATCACGTTCTTGCCGACGTACAAGTACCACCGGAACTCCGACGCCTACTACGGCTGCGCCCTGCAGGCCAAGAAAGGCGACCAGAAGCTCAAGCGCCGCGCGCCGGCGTGGTGCGACCGCATCCTGTGGCGCGGCGCGGGGCTGAAGCAGACCCGGTACGACCGGTGCGAGTCGCGGCTGTCGGACCACCGCCCCGTGCGCGCCGTCTTCGCCGTCGAGGTGGACGCGCCCTCCAACCTCAACTCCCTCCGGAGCTTCTTCCTGTCCGAGAGGTTCGACAGGGCCAAGACCGATATCGTCTGCCAGGAGGACGACGGCGACACGCCCAACAGCGCCAGATTCGCCGAGGTCGTATGACGAGACAGACATGCGTGTGCAGGCTGCAATCAAGGACTCCAACTGTACACAAACACACGAGAGAGGGTACATAAGACTGTTCGATGAGGTCGATCGATCTGTTCTTCTGAGTTTTGTTCATACGTGTCTCTACAGTAGCAGCATATATAAGCTAGGATACGGATGCAGTTTTTCCCCAGCCCTGTTCCTGACTTTCTGTACATTATTACCTTTAATTCTCACTCTTGTTGATCCAGTGATCGTTGTCCCCGGAGCTTGTTTGGACGGACAAGTAAACGAGTTGTCGCTGTATGACATATACTGGACTTCGTGGCCATGAGCAGCTTATTTCAGCTGCTCTATCAATGGTACTTACCTTTCCACAGTACACCTAGGTGTAGGGAACATGTGTTTTTCCACCCTGTTCCTGACTTTCTGCACCTACATTTGTACTCATCTTGATCCAGTGATCTATGATCTGAGTTGTCACGGACGAGTTGTCGCTGTAAGTCCGGCGAGGATGAGATTTGGTGGCCATAAACAAGTGCAAATAGGCCCTTAACGACTGTTTTCTATTGACAGTTGATCCAAAAGATCAAGTTTTTATTTCCTGATGGGATCTTACTCGCATTATCAACCTCTAATCAGAAGATAGCAGGTTTGGATTTATCTTTCTCTCTCTCCGCGTGTGTGTGCACAGTTTTTCTCCAGTAGAAAAAGTGATCCCGTGGCATTGTCATGGGCCATAGCAATAGGTCACTACACACTACCGGTGGTCGCATTCCAAGTCCCTAAATTCAAGGGCTCTGTTAGGATCGCCCCCTTCTTATTCTCTGCTGCTTGTTCCTTCTCCTTGTCAGTATTGCACAGAACGGACGAGGTGATGCCAGGACAAGGCTGCTATCGCCAATTTGCCATGCAACTTGCGATCTTGGTTCTTGCACAGCTGCTAGGCAACAACGTTTCATGATCTTGCAATTACATGTCAAATAATGCCACTTGTATTTGTTTATGTTCTGTAGTCTATATGATGTTATTAATGTATTTGTGGTCGCAGTTAAATTATCAGTCTCCTGGGTGACAGCCCTGGGTGGGAAGTGCGAATTCGAAGGTTCAGAATGTGTGAACACTGGACTATCTCGTGTACTCCAGAACTGTTGCCGTGTAGTCCTCAAGAAGTTTGGTCACTGCAGTCTGATAAATGTACGATTAGTCCTAAACAAGGGCATCCCCTGAAGATTCTTCCCGGGACCCAAAATAATTAAACCAATCATGGCTTCCTCATAAAAAGAGCTAAATTACGATGGCGTTGGACCATAGCTAGGTGATGCCTCCCTTGATAACCACATGAGACCCTTGTCCTTTATGATAACCAATCATCTTAAATCACCATCTAACACCTGCTAAACCATATGGTGGTCCATGAGGGGGATCGTGAAATCATTAGACCCATAAGTACAGAGCGCCGCTGATGGTTATTTAAGAATTAGCAGGAAGATAATGTTTCCAAAATACGTTAATCATCAGGCTTTTGAGTACATTCAGTATAGCATAAAGCTTGCTCAGAGGAAAAGAGCACATTCAGTAGAACACCAACTTTTTCCATTGATTAGGAATTTAGGATTGCACCCCGGCCATTCCCCTAACTACAAGCACATCGGCATATCGGGCGAATAGCTCCTATGCGACGTCGTTTCGGGCAATTCTCCAGCATGCGACGACGTTGGCTGAAATAGCCCTGGTGCGATGTCTTTTAGCGTGGGAATAGCTCAGACAGGACTAACTGATAAAACGGCTGTCTGGCTCTTAACGGAGGCTGACATTAGGTTAGGACTTGGCTGGTTATGTGGTCCGACTGGTGGGATCCACTCAGTTGCCACGACACCACACGGACCAACCCCCTTCCCGCTCGATCCCCCTTGCTCGACGGCGGCGCCCCTTGTCCGGCGGCGGCAACGATTTCTTCTCGCCAGCTGTGGAGCGCCTTCTCGGCGGCGGCGCAGCTTTCTCTGGTGAGTAATTTCGCAGCCCTAGTCTCGTTCCCCTCAATTTTGGATGCGTCTGTGGCCTATATCTGTTTCCCCCTGTTTCCCGGCCGATTTGAAATCAGAGAAGCGTGGAGAGGTGCGCGTGGATTGAATGAGATGGAGCCCGGAGAGAGTTCAAATCGGTAATGCACCCTCTTCTAGCTTATTTGAACTCGATTTGGTTTTCGTCCCCTGCACCCCTAGCTGACTGCCGCTTCCCGCCCGCCATTGACAGGGGAGATTCTGCACCTAGTTTCGAATTTACAGTTGAATTCTTTCCTTGTAAGGCCAAGCTAGGTGATGGTAGCGTTCGAAACATTGAGAGAGACACGAGGATTATTTGGGAGGTCAAATGTACAGATATTGATCCCCAAGAACTTGAGAGCATGGAGGAGAAGGCAGTGAAGAATTTGGTGGAGAGAATTGGGGAGAGCGTTATTTGGGGTCCAGAACAAGAGGTATCACTGCTACGGTATGATGATTGCATGAACGCTTATGTCCGAATTGAGGATGGAGAAGATATGGTTGATGAAATTGATCGACAAGAAGGTTGGACAAGGAAAAAAGCAACCTTTTGGGCAGAGCTCATTGATTTGAACCAAGATTCCAGGGTTGGTTATGTGCCATCAAAGATGGCTTCACAGATGGCAGATGCTGAGTGGGCTGCAGAGAAGCAGCTGTTGTTGCCAATGCTCCCTGAACTGACAGTGGTATGTGAGGACACGAGGGCTGCTGGAGATGCAGAACAGGGGGTACCCCAGAACAGGGATGCCATGATGCTAGGAAGGTTGTTGTTGATTGGAATGAAGTAGAATTAGCTGAACGCACAGATTTGGTCATTGAACCAATAGCTGACACTAAGATGGCCGAAATGTTTGGAATTCCAGTTGATGACAGAGATAAGGAGAAGGATGACTGTACTTTGCGTACTGATGGTAACACAAATTCAGGCAATGAAGAAGTGGATGGAGAGTTGATGTTAGATGCTGCAGATGATGTAGATGATGCACATGCTGATGAGCTGGTGCATGTGTATGACAGAGAGAACCCTGTCATTGCGGTGGGGAAGATGTGGCCAAACATGGAAGAGTTTAGGATGTGTTTCAAGACCTATGCAGTGAGACATGAGTTTGAGTCCAAGACTCTGTGGACTGATCGAAAGAAATTTTATGCTAGGTGCCAAGGTTTTGATGGAGGTGCCAAACCTTGCAAGTGGTACATATCTGCTAGACGACAACCTGATGGCCATACAATCAGGGTAAATCAAATTCCACATGAGCATACATGTATGAGCAGTTCACAGCAAGTTTCAAGGATGACATCACAGCTTTGGATTACACAAAAGATTACTCCTATTTTAGCCAAGACACCAAACACTACAGCAAAGAGACTTCAAGTTGACCTGGAAAAGATGTATCCCATTGTGCTGAAATATACAACAGTGTGGAAGGCAAAACAAAGGGCAATGAAAGAATTATATGGTGATTGGGCAAATACATTTAGGATGTTGTATAGTTTTAAAGCAGAGGTGGAGAAGAGGTCACCTGGCAGTGTGGTGGAGATAGATACTGAGGTAAAAGAGGATGGCAAGGTTTATTTCAGCAAATTTTTATGTGTTTAAAGCCTTGCGTAGATGGATTTAAAGCAGGGTGTCGTCCATATTTGAGCATCGACTCATCTTTTTTGACTGGAAAATGGAATGGTCAGTTGGCAGCATGCAATGCTCTTGATGGACACAACTGGATGTTTCCTGTTGCCATTGGAATGTTTCAGTCAGAGACAGAGGCATCATGGACATGGTTCATGATGCAGTTGAAAAGAGCCCTAGGGTCAGTATCACCTTTGGCCATCCACACAGATGCATGTAAAGGGCTAGAAAATGCAGTGAAGTTTGCTTTCCCTCATGCTGAGCAGAGGGAGTGCTTTGGCCATATGTGGATGAATCTGATAAAAAAATTCAGAGGAGAAGAATTTGGGCGCATGTGGCCGGCAGCAAGAGCCTACACATCACAGACACATTCCTATCACCTTGGTAAGATAATGGCAGCATGTAGTGAGAATGATTTTGCTTCATGGTTGAACACCTATCATTCTCTGTTATGGTATAGGTCAGGTTTTAATACTGCAATCAAGTGCGATCATATCAACAACAACTTGGCAGAAAGTTTCAACAACAGGGTGAAGGAGTTGAAAGACTTGCCTGTGCATGACATGGTGGACCAAATCAGGATCATGATCATGCGCATGTGGGAATTGAGAAGAAAAATTGGATCGATTTTGGAAGGGGATAAGCTTCCGGCAGTGGTACAACAAGTGGTCAACAGGAGCAGAAAGCTTTCACATCTATCTGTTGAGAAATCTTCATTGTGGGGTGCTGAAGTTAGAGATACAAAGACTGGCAAGAGGCATGTTGTTGACACTGATTTGCATGAATGCACCTGCCTAGAGTGGCAACACACTGGGAAACCATGTGAGCATGCCATAATTTTTTTGGCATCTAAACCCAAGTTAAATATGCACCCATATTTGCATGATTATTACTCGGTACAAAGATTCAAGGCTGCATATGCAACTCCAATTCCAGCACTGACAGACCAATCGCAGTGGCCTGAGGTGGAATTTGAATTTTCTATGTGTCCACCCCTCACTAAAAGGAAGGCTGGGAGGCCCAAACAGAGCAGATTCAAAGCTTGGTTTGAGAAAGGTGGGAGTAGTAAGAAAAAGAAAAAAGATCAAGATGAAAAGCCAAAAAGGCCTAAAAAAGGTAACAAAAACAGATGCAAGTTGTGTGAGGAACTTGGGCATAGAGTTGGTTCCACACAATGCCGTTACACTCCGGAAAGGCCAAAGTATGTTAATTTTGTTGTTTGTGTGTTGTTTTTGATTTTGCTGCTTTTTTCAGTCTAACCAAGCGATATAATTTATTTTTCAGAAGGAAGCGTGCAGAAAAAGGCCCACCTCTTGTTGTTGAACAATGCTGGCCACAGAAAAAAGCAAGACTCAGTGGCAGTAGAAAGAAGAGAAGTTTCAGTTCACAAACTGAACCTGTTCTGGATGCACAGGAGCAAACTGAACCTGTTCTGGATGCACGGGAGCAAACTGAACCTGTCCTGGACCTGGCTGTGCAAGCTGAACCTGTCCTGGACCTGGCTGTGCAAGCTGAACCTGTCCTGGACCTTGCTGTGGTGCAAACTGAACCAGATGTTGCTGATGTTGTCCAAAATGAACCTCTTGGCCGTGCTGTGGGTAGGCCTAGTGGTTTTGGTAAGAAAAGAAAGAGTATCAACAAGTTGCTTGCTGTACAAGTTGAGAAGGAGAAGAAACCGAGTGGTGCCCGTGGTAAGAAGAGGCAAAATAAATAGAATGATGTTGTACTAAACTTGATTTGTTATACTAAACTTGATTTGTTGTATTTGTTGTAATAAACTTGATTTGTTGTATTTGTTGTAATAACTATGAATGGTGTTGTTGTAATAATTTGCCACTTGGTCATTTCAATTCAAATTTGAACCAAAATTCAAACTTTTATGCCACTTGTGTTATGCTAAGCTTGGATGTTGCAATGATTTCAAACTATTATGCACTTTGTTTGATCTAAATGGTCATCAATCCGAGGCCTTTTGCTAACTCCTGAAAAATGTGTTTCAAATGAGCCCCAAAGGTAGGGTAAACGGCCCCATTTCTAAGCAAGTTTTTTTTCCACCTTGTCTAAATGAGCCAAATAAATTTCCTAGACATCTATTCTACCTATAAAGTGTCATTCCGAAGTCTCACTATTTTATTGAATTAATCTTCATATTAATTATTTTCTTTTGCATAATAATGGTTTAATTGCAAATCATAAATAAATAAAGTTCAAAACATGAAAATGAAAAAATAAGCTCAGATCTATCTTAGTCACTCAAAAATGAAGCTTTGGTGGGGTTTTCACAATTTTCATTTTCAAAAACATTTTCAATCCACCTACTCTCTCCTTTGAAATCCATACTACTCTGTACAACATTTCACATTTGAGTGAAGGCATTTTCGTGCAAATGTATGTACACCATCTTTATATTTTTTTCTCGTTACTATATGACATAAGAAGACTATGTGCGCAGGTTTCTTCATTTTTTGATTTTTTTTGAATTAATTATGCTCATTTGAAAGTGTTCGAGGTCTCTCACTTGATTTTAGGATTTTTCGTGAAAATGCATATAAACCATATTTATATTTTTTTCTAGTTACTATACAACATTACAAAACCATGTGCGCAGGTTTCTTATTTTTTTGATTTTTTTTGAATTAGTTATGCTCAACCCTAGTTTGGTCAACCCTCACGAAACCCCGTTGACCGAGGCGAAACCCCGCATAACCCCGCTAACCCTAGCTCGTATTTTTGGCCGTTGGATAAGCCCTACGTTGGCCGTCCGATCAAGCAAACCCGCAGACTCCCGCGTTTTGGCCGTTGGCCGTTGGATCGACGCCTTCTAGAAGGAATCTAGCACGGACGGTTGCGATCGGCTGAGCCATGGCGATCCGCGAGACTCGCGTTCTGTACTCTGATTGGCTGGCCTGTTTTCTAATGTTTTCTTTTTTCCAACACGCACAGGGTTCGGGGGTGGGCAGTTGGGGAATGGATTTGAGTCACTGGCTCGTGGTTCCCACCGTGTGCGTTGTGCTACGCGCCCGTCTAGCCTCTCCGCCCGTGACCTAGTCAGCGATTCAGATTGCATGCATGTCTCCTTCCACGTCGCACCGCAGCAATTTCGGCCGCCGTTTCAGACGCACGCCTCGCTGCCACCGAGCCGTCGCACCGCAGCAATTAAACGCGTCAGACTTTGATTCAGACTCAAAAACCGAGCTCTTTTCAGACTTTGACCCGTCGCACCGCAGCAATTACACGGGAGAGTAATCGCACGCCGATACACATGCCAACCCTCTTCTCTCTATTTATACATCTCTCTTCCTCTCCCCTCTCCACACAAGCCACAGCCAGATCCATCTCCTCTCGTCTTCCTCTCCTCTCTCGAAGCACAAAGCCACAGAAGCCAGATGGAGTTCACCGGAGTCACGTACTGGCCGCCGCGCACCTACCCGGAGGAACTCTACCCCCCCGGCGTGTTCGTGGAGAACAGACTCCGCGTGTGGGTGATCTCGAGGTGGAGGACCCCGTTTGAGCTCGCCCGCGAGTTCCTCGCCTCCGGCTATCGCCACCTCAACCGCCCAGCGGGCATGCGGCCCATGTTTAGCCTCGACGAAACCCGTGACAATCTCGGCAACGTCGTGATGCTCACGGCCACCTTCGCCAACCCTTTGGACGCCCGCTTCCTCCTCGGGACCGTCTGGTGGTGCGGCTGCGAGTTCATCGCATTCACCATCTACAACTTCTACACCAACTACGACGCGGCCTTCCCCACCCCCCGCCATGTGCACAGGCTCCCCTACAACATCAACGACGAGGAGTGAGCAAGAAGGGGCGCCCGAGCAAGAAGATGCTGCAGCCCCGTTTAAGTTTTATTTACTTCGTGTCATTTACTTTCCCTTGTCCTGTCGTGTCGTGTCTCCATCCAGTTTCTACTTATTAGTAATGAGTTGTAAGAGTGTGTTTTCATTAGTTGTAAGGGTGCTACTATATGTAAGGGTGCTACTATATGTTTTTATGTATTGTTCGTGCTAATATATCTATGTTTCGTTCAAGTAATATTGTACTTTCTTTGCATTCTAAGACGTACGTAATAAAGACAAAAAATATTCTTTGCATTCGAAGAAGTACATAATAAGAACAACTAATAAAGACAAGTAATATTATTTGCATTCTAATAAGAACATTTTGCCGAAGCAACGTAATAAACGGGCCCATTTGTTTGTTTCTATGGGCTCCCCTACGCGGGTGGGCTGCTTTTCTATTTGAGCCTGATTACTTTCTCACGGCCCAACACTCTGTTTTTTTTTCTCGAAACTGAACTTTGGTCTACACTCTGTTAACTGAGGGCACCCGCTAACTGAAGAACAAAAATTGCGTGAAGAACAGACGAACTTTCCAAATTACTTCTTCGATTCAGTTACATGAACTTGGCATGGCGCACAGATCGCGTCCTCTGCCGTCACATACCGAGCTAACTGACCAACTAAACCCTCAAATAGCTAACGATGGATGAATAACAGGTAAAAGAAAAATGAGCAGCACATAGACAACTCCAAGAGCAATTGCACACAAATAGAAAATTGCAGCCATCTGATTGTCCTGCTTCTTCAGATCGACGAGTTTCTTTAGCTGTTTGCTCATTTTATTCAGCTCGGCCTTCACTTCCGCGAGATCTGCATTCTGCACCGTAGCAGATCCCAGTTGCTCCACCGCCGACGGCAAATTGGGGGCCAGGGTTGTGCCCGCCTTTTCAATCCTCTTGATATACAGATCAAGCCACTCGAAATGATCGCATGGAAGCAGATCCTGAAAAATAGGATGCAGTTAACCCAGATCGGATGAAACCCAAAATTGAGGAAAATAAAACGAAATTGGGAAAATTGGGTGAGGGGAAACCCAGATCTCACCTTCCCCGGCTCTGGTTTGCTCTCGCATTTGACATACTCGCGCCCGGCGTTGCCGTTCTTGTCGCTGGTGGTGACCCGCCGCTTCAGAGGCGCCGTCCGTGGGCACTCAGGGCAACTAAATAGCGGAACTGGACCGTAGCGCGGCCAGTTACGCTGGGAGGCGGAAGCAGAGCTCGAAGACATACCTCTACCGCCGGCGTTGATGCGCGCTGTCGCCGGAGAAGAAGGGGGACGAGAGGATGCGGGCAACGGTCGGAAAGCTCGCTCGCGGGGGATGGCTCTAGCACGGGGGCGAGATGGATCTGTTTTGTACCAGCTGATGACACGCCTCGCCACGGCCCAATACCAAGGTCCAAACGTCTCGCCACGGCCCAATACCACGGCCCAACGCCACGCCGACCGCCTCCCGTTCCCCTTCTTGCCCACCCAAAGGTGTCGCCTCCCGCTCCCACTTGCTCGCCGCCGGCGACCAATCCACCTCCAGCTGCAGATCCAGCACCGCGCCACAATGTTTAGGAGGGGGAGTTCAAACGCGGGCCATTCCGGTGGCGGTAACCGCTCCGACGAGGAGCGGAAGGAGCGAAAGAAGCGGCCGGCGCCGGAGCCGAAGCCGGAGCCTGAGACGGACGATTTGCCGGCGGAGGAGGACGACGATGAGTTCGTCCTTCCGGACGATTTGCCGCCTATTCCGCCGGGCGGGTGCCGCGTCACGCGCGGCGGCCGCACCGGCACCTGCAGCTTCCGCGTCCTCCAAGACGTCGTGTTGCCAGCATGGAAGAGGGTGGACGACGCCGACGCCGAGCTGGCCGCTGCGGAGGAGGCGTTCAAGGCCGGCGAGGAGGGCGCCGAGCAGCGCTTTCGTGTGGCGGTGGACGCGCGGGAGGTCGCCGTGGCCGTCCTCCGCATCGTAGAGCAGGAGGACCTCGGCGTCGATCCGTAGATTGACGACACCGCCGCCGCCGCCGCATTAGTTTTTATATTTTGTTATTATTAGAAGTACTATGTAAAATGGCCGTTTGTGGCCCACCCCCTAAATATGAATGAAAATGGCCCATATATGGCCTGTTAACATTTGCTGACATGGACAAAGAGGTGGGTCCCACGCTCGAAGGTGCTCCTGTGGGTCCTTTGCTGATGTGGATAAGTGGGGGTCCCACCAGGCTCACATAATTCCAACCCCTAACCTGTCCCTTGCGGTTAAGCCCGACTGTCGCACGCGAGCTATTTCAGCAGCGAGGTGGTGTCGCACGCGAGCTATTTCAACCAACGTCGTCGCTGTGCATCGATTGGCATGAAAAAACGTCGCATAGGAGCTATTCGCCCCGGCATATCAGCTGAGTAGCTCATGACCAACTTGCATATTTTTTTGTAGTTTCTTTCCTGAAAGCTACATTTTTTTCCCATGGTATAACCTGTACGCATGGCAGAGCATGTAGAAGACAAATGCTATCTTTCATCTAATGACACGACGCAAGGTCAAGATCATTTTATCTACAGAAAATAATACTCTTGTCAATGATTCAAGCAGCTCCGATTTCAAGAATGGCATGTTGGTAGGTCCCCAGCCATGGTGGCTCTTAGGTCAACTGCCTCACAACCAGTTAGAATGATGAGCAAACAATGGACCGTTTTGGCAAAAAAGGAAGTGGTCTAAAGAAATATGTGTTCTTCTTTGCCATTCATGGAGAAATACCTTCAACAACCCCAATATGTGCCAAGCAGAAGGTACAAAAATAGTTCGAAGCTTAGTGTGCTATGCTTCTAGTTTTCTATATATCACCATGTCTATTTGGCTACGTGGCCAGTTTTGTGGCCCTTGGCATGATAGAACGATATGTATCTTTGAACGAAGGCAAATGGTATGTACAAGTGGCATTTTGGGCCAAAGGCGGAGCTGGCCCCAGGCACCCAGGGCGACGGCCCGGGGCGTGGGAATATACGCAAGGCTATATTTTAGATTCGGCCTGGGGCACAGCCCAGCCCATCAAGGCGAAGTCAGCCCACTCGCTGCTCTGGAGTCTGGAGAACGCTCTCGTTCGCGTCCGTGCTCCGTGCTCGTGCGGGAAACAGACAGAAACAGAGCAGCCGAGCTCCAAACTAGGTCAGGGTCAGCCGCCGACCGCCGCCGCCCACTTGCCCCGCCGGCGCTGGTCCAGCCACTCCGCCGCAACTCCGCCCAGTCTCCCCGCCGGCCTCAGCCTCCCACTCGCCCCGCGACGCCGTCGTCGAGCGACCCCGCGTCGACGTCTCCACGCCCTTGCCCGGTTGCCCCCAAAGGTAAAAATCCCCCCTTTCCTGCTTTCCCAAATCTCTTATTTCTCTTAGATATACTAGTTTAGACTTAGATTGTTCTGTCTATGTAGAATGTGGAGGCGATTTAGTAAATCTTGCTTAATTTTCATTGTTCAGGGAGATAAGATGAGTAAAAGAAACAGGGAAATGACAGCTTTTTTTCCAGTACAACCCAGAACTGCTGAATCCACGGCAGAGGGCCCTTCAACTCGAGCAAGTGGTAATAATTCTCATGTTACAGCTGAACTTGGCCCTGGTGATATTGAATCAGACCCTGGTTTGAGAATACCAATAGAGGATTTGAATCCAGACATTATAGATCTTGCTAGAAGGGAGTACATTAATAGGGTCCATGCCAACCAACTGATCATACATATGCAAGAACATTGGTAGGAAAAGGCTACAGAAGCTTTCATGATTCTTGGTACAAGGATCATCGTGGCTGGCTGGAATATAGCATTGCTAAAGATGCTGCCTTTTGCTTTTATTGTTTCATGTTTAAGCAACCAAGAGCTGAAAGGTATGGTGTTGAAGCTTTCACAAAGAAAGGGTTTAAAACTTGGAAGGATGGCCCTAAAGTTCTTGATGACCATGTTGGTAAACATGACAGTGCTCATAATAAAGCTAGACAACATTATGAGGATTACATAAATCAAAGGCAGAATATTCCAAATGTGTTTGTTCGGGGTACCAATAGTGATGAAGAAAAATACAAAGCTCGTATGTTCATTATATTGGGTGTTGTTAAATTTCTGCTTCTACAAGCTCTTGCTTTTCGTGGCCATGATGAGTCTAGTAGCTCAAAGAATAAGGGTAACTTTAAGGAGATGTTGGAATGGTACATGAAGAAAGATTCAAAGGCAGGAACATTGCTTGGGGATGCCGGAGACAACCATAAGATGACTTCACCTGAGATACAATTAGACTTGTGCAAGGCTTGTGCACAAGAGACCACCAAAGCAATTATTGAAGAAATTGGAGATAGTAAATTTTCCTTGCTTGTTGATGAGTCTAGAGATGCATCTATTAAGGAGCAAATGGCTATGTGTTTAAGGTTGGTGCCTTGGATTGTATTGTACGTGTGCTGTACCTATATATTCTCACCATTATTATATATTAACATGCTCCTTTGTCTTATGTAGATACATCAACAAAGGTGGGGAGGTGATTGAGAGATTTATTGCAATTGAGCATGTTCCGGATACGAGGGCAGTTTCACTCAAGGCAGCTTTGGATGGTATGTTTGCTACTCATGGCTTGTCTATGTGTAATTTCAGAGGCCAAGGTTATGATGGGGCTTCAAATATGAGAGGGGAATTTCGTGGGTTGCAAAGATTGATCTTGGACGAAAATCCATATGCTCATTATATACACTGCTTTGCCCATCAATTGCAATTAGTTGTTGTTGCTGTTGCAAAGTGTTCTTCTTCGGTAAGGGATTTTTTTGAGTATAGTAGCATGGCTGTTAACATTGTTAATGCTTCATGTAAAAGACATGATCAATTGGCCCAAGAGCAACATGATGAAATTGTGCGCCAATTGGAGGCAGGGGAACTTCTTAGTGGGAAGGGAAAAAACCAATTAACTAACCTTGCAAGACCTGGTGATATACGGTGGGGATCACATCACAGAACCTTATGCCGACTTGTTATGATGTGGAAACCAATTCTGAAGGTATTAGAAAATCTATTTAGTGATGCAGAAAATGTTACACAAAGAACCACAGCTGGGGGGTTGATAAAGCAATTGGAGACATTTGAATTTGTTCTCATAATGCATCTTATGATTAGATTATTGGGCAAGACTAACAGTCTGTCATATTGCTTGCAAAAGAAAAATCAGAACATTGTGCGTGCCGTGGGATTGATTAAAACCACATTGGATGACATTCAAGAGATAAGGCAGGATGGTTGGGATGAGCTCCTTACCGAGGTAAAGGACTTTTGTCTCAAATACAATATTGTAGTGCCAAATCTAGAGGATACAAGAACTTCTAATGGACGTTCAAGGACTTGGGGTGGGGAATTGGTGACTTACTATCACTATTTCAGAATTGAAATATTCAATGTGGTGCATGATCAAATTATTGTTGAGTTAAACAACCGCTTTGCTGAAAGATCTACTCAATTGTTGAGATCCATTGCTTGTCTTGATCCCAGGAATTCATTTGCCAATTATGATGAAGACAAGCTAGTTGATCTTGCTAATATGTATGCTGCTGACTTCTCCACGTATGAAGTTAATTTTGTTCTTAGGAACCAATTGGACTCATTCATTAGAGAAGCAAGAGCTGATCCACATTTGATGAACTGTAATGACCTTGGTCATCTTGCCATAAAGATGGTTTTGGCTGATATGCACACAACTTTCCCCTTGGTTTACCGCCTTGTTGAGTTAGCATTGATTTTGCCAGTTGCTACCGCAACCGCAGAACGGGCCTTTTCAGCAATGAGCATTATCAAGACTGCGTCGAGAAACAAGATGGGTGATGATTGGATGAATCATAGAATGGTATGTTACATTGAGCGAGACATATTTGTTACTATTGAAGAGTCAAAGATCATAGAGCGATTTCAAGGTTATCGCTCGCGCAAAGGCGTTTTACCTCGTCGTAGAAGTAAGTTTTCTTATTATGCATCGAGTATACTTATTTTACTTGTTGTTTTTGCACTGATTAGAATTTCAATTTTGTACTTGAAGGTTTAACTATTGAAGATGTAGTCATGAGAGGCTCAGAGCAACCAAATCCTTGATTTGGTACCATTTGTTGTATTATTTTTGCTATATATTGTTTTTTTATCGAATTGAATATCATGTTGCAACTCATATTAGCTATCCAACTCTGTTTGCCTTCACGTATGTATTGAAAATGGGGTCATTTTGTTGATGATTTTTTCCCTTAAGTTTTGGCCCGGGGCGTCAGCCATTCCTGGCTAGGCCGTTGTTTTGGGCAGTGGCAGCCTCGACTTCATTCGTCATTCTCAATGATCGGCATGGTCCTACTCCTATATATCGTCAATAATGCACTGTGTGCGTCACATTGGCCTCAAATCCATGCAAAGCTTCTTGATCCTTTACGGCATTTTGCTTCCACGTAAAGTGTGCACATTCTGGTAGGGAGTAGAGTAGATAGATAAGGCGGGGCCTCGACAAATAATACTTTGCAGAAAGTTACATGTGTCATTGTAACTTATACTTGTTACATATGTCTCTCAATCCAATTTATTATAGAAATACTAGCAAACGTGCCCGTGCGTTGCTACGGGCTTTATCAATTTTTAAGTAATTTAGAATAGTAGTATGTATTTCGGATTCTCTTATTTCGACGCTGTATTTTACTTGCTTTTTAATCATTCTTTGGCTCCTGTTGTAGCATAATTACAACTAACAGCCCTATATTTGAACAATACAACTATTCGGTTCATGATGAAATTTTAAAAAGATATGAATATCCTATACTGAACATTCAACAAATAGAAGTGGAAAATGAGTTGCAATCGTTGTTCAACCCAACTCACAAAAAGATACGTAGTGCAGCCTCTTTTTTTGTTTCATTAGTCAAATTACAGGACAGAGTAAAACACCTTGACTGAAACTATGGGTTCAGGATTAATTAAACATAAGACGAGGGTCTACTACTTCAGTATTAAATTAATTTCCGTTGGTCCGTAGCAACGCACGGGTATTTAGCTGAATGCCCGTGCGTTGCTACGGTTCTCACGATTCTCAATACTGAAAATAATAGCCTTGTTTATTAGTGAAGATTTATATCTAAGCGCTTACATTGTGGAGATAGAAAGATACTACTTGTGCAAAACATTGTTTCATGTCTTAGACAAACAAATAGTACAAATGCAAATTAGTGAAATCTATAGAGATGACGCTGGAAAAGCACAGACATAGAATTTACACGTGAGAGATAATATAAACTTGGGACACTTATTTCTTGGCTCTCATGTTCGATCAGATTCGGAATGCATCAGCACACTGCGTATATCTGCATTGCTTACGTATTTGTCAGAAGCTCTTAATATCTCATTCTAATGTGAATCAATCTTCATTTCCTAGCCATAGCTAAACCTACGCTCTGTCGGTAATGGAACAAAATATACATTTTCTGCCAGAAAAACAAAAGGACTCGGTTTGTCCAAATAAATACTACAATGCGAGGCATGATAAGTATTAACTACACATGCCTGGAAAAAACATGTGATCAAACTAAACAATTGTATCTTGGAAAATAGATGATAGGAACCATGGCTGCTGTTGGTACTATGAACGACTAGCAAAATGCCCGTGCGTTGCAACGGGCGTAAAATAAATTAATATTGTGTTTATTAATTTTGCTTTGAATCAACTCAATGTCCTTCCTATAGTGAGCTACAAATACACTGCATTCTCTCCTCCATCTTGCAACCAACACTTCCCATTCCACGTACCAACCAGCCATGTCTTGTTCTGGTGCTCACCTGGTGATGCTCTCCCTTGCTCTTCTCCCCTGCATGGATTGATTTTTCGTGCCGGCGGCGATGACAACGATAAAGAACTCCAATCACTGTCACCCATATAGCGAGGAGCAGATAATTAGGGACAAGCAGAAACAACAAAATTCTCAGCGACAAGCAGCAGTAATTCTCTCAGAACAAACAACAGCAGACAACAATAGCAGCAGATAATTACTGCTTAGCTCATGTTGTGCAATCACACACACCACTCGCAACCGCAAAGCACATTGAGCCGCACCAATCTTTCCGTCTCATCTCTCTCACTAATCTATTTCTTCTTACTGATAAGTTTTGTTACAGCAGTGGGTAATGCCCATCTCAAACATTTAGCCTACAGTTAAAAATAAGTAATGGAAACTTGATGCCTTTAACCAAGAATATCCTGGGAGGATGGGAGTCCAATTGGCTTCGTTCAGCATATAAAATTATTTGTTTAGCAACATAATGCAAGCAAATGTATAGCACATTGGTGAAATATGAACAATAAAATAGAAGATCAAACCTGAAGTGCAGCTTTTTGTGGAACAATATTTGATATCAATTAGTGAACCTTGAAACATGCCATGTTCTTTTGCCTCCATGACAAACATCTGTGAAAAAGTCTTGATCTGTTAAGGCCATGTCATGGCTTGTGAGCATCACATTAGATGGTAATTCCTATTTGCATTGATGAATAAATAAAGTACAATAACAGGCAATGCTCTAAGACAAGCAAAACAAAGCTATTCCTGGATATGAAAGAACAAAATATATAATAGCGAACGTATGTTACGCATATCAAGGTGGAAGAGCTGAGATGTGTACGTCATATATGAGAAGGGGCGGCTTGAAACTGTCCGAAAACTGAGATCGCTGAGATATTCTTACAGTGTTTCCCAAAAACTGTCCGAAATTCAACTACAACCTCTCAAAAAAATTAACAAGAACATTTACCTGGTAGAGTGGTAGGATCAAATAAAAAACTCGAGCTAGTCCTAGTACACTGTTCAGTCGACGACCGGGTCATCGTTGACTATCCTCTGCCTGAGATCGACCTCTGCTACTAATTAGCTGATCGCACACGCATCATCCTCAAGCTAGCCTACCTCGTGTTCGGCGTGCCAACGCACTGCACCTACCGCGTTGACGCCGGAGCATAGTGAAATCATCAAGGTAAAGAAAAAACGAGCCGAGAGGATCGAGTAAGTTACCAGGACGTAGAGCGTGCAGGCGAGGATGATGGAGCGGTAGGGGCCGAGCCAGGACTCGGCTACGAAGGCGCCCAGCAGCGGCATCAGGGCGGCCGTGCCCGACCACGCGTTCACGGCGGCCGCCACGGCCGCGTTGGAGTGGCCCAGCGGGCCCGTCAGGTAGGTGATCAGGTTCGCCGACACGCCAAAGAAGGCGAAGCTGCCGGAGATCTCCACTTCCTCTATCCGCATCAGGCCGGGGCAAACTTCAGGGCACCGGTGGAGTGGTAAAGTTGATGGAGGCAATCGAGGTCCGCTCGATTCGGGCCGACGAGCTCGCGGGGAAGAACTCCGAGAAGCCAATCACCCGGGGATTCAAGAGCTCCTGGGGAGGCGTCCGGGGCGTGGGGTAGCAGGGAGCGGCGGCCGGAGTCGCGAGGCGGCGGCAGCGGCGGAAGGCTCACGCACGGCCGCACAGCAACCTCCCCCGGCACCTCCATGGCAGCGGCACTCTTCCTCACCAGTCACCATCCGATCTAGTTTCTCTGGCAAGAAAGAAGATTGGCAGGGGAGGACCGTCTCGGCGGACTCGAGTCACGGCCTCACGCCCTCACGTGGACAGAATACCGAACCGATCATTATGATTTGGCGGTGGCATATGGTGTAATATTTTCTGACTTAGCCTAAGGTTGCAAGGGTAAAACCAGAAAAGTGAAAAACGCACCAACACCTCCTCAAGCAATATTATATAGTAGAGATACCTCAGAAGAAAACTGTTGAGCAACAAAAAAAAATCTGAACGCGGTAGTTCCTCCTATGAGCATGCATACTAGGGTAGAATTTTGACATTGTTTTTTTCAACCAAGGTAAAAAATATCTTTTCCATTAAACAAGAAGAATGTGCCCAATTTATTAGCGGCCAGGAAACCGATCGAAACCAACAGCAAGGCCACGCCCACACCCGGCAACGGCACGCGGAGCCACACAAACACAAATCAGCCGTGAGCCCGTGACCCACTCTGCCACACTATTAGGCCTCCCACCACCGTCGGTGAGATAAAGCTACAACTGCTATGTGAGGAGTAGAACAGGTTCTCCCGCATGGGTGAAGATGATCCCTGCCTTCCATGAGACCATGCCCCAAATGTTATACCAGCTCGCCTACGATCGACACCGAAATCAACCTCGTCACCCACACACAACACAAGGTCAAGCACCCTCACTTTTGTTGAACTCTTAGGACCGTCGACTCGACTTCCGATAGCTTCGATGTGCCCTAACCCTGTCAAAAAGTTAAACCGCATGGGACGCAGCTAACCGCTAGCGGCGTATGCGTATGGCATGATTTTTTCTCCTCGTGAAACGTTCATAGTACACTGACGTTTACTTTACTTCAGGTCTAGCGTCGGGGTCCAAAAACAATGCATCGAAAGGTTCGGAGTACGGCAGCCAGCCAGATCCGTCATGTCCGTTCGCGCCGGCATCTCGAAGCCCGTCTGCCTTCGATCACCCCTTGCACCAGCGGCTGATTTCTGCAGCTAAGTTGCCGAAGCCGAACCCAGTTCCGCTACCCTTCAGTCATCACAATCTCAAGTGAGTTGTGATGGCGACAAGAAGGACGAAGATGCTCTTCCCGCTCAGGCCACGGCCGCTCTCGCAACAACGGAACCTTCTCGCCGGCCTCGCCGCCGCCTTCACGGTCACCCTACTCTTCATCCTCCTCCTGCTCCTCTCCCTACCTTCCTCCTCGCCACCACCCCGCCACAGCATCCACACAACATCATCCTCCTCGCGTAACCCCCCTGCTCACTGCGCGGCCATGAGCACGAGCCTCGGTGAGTTCGGTGACATGATGTTGTCCAGGCTCCCCAGAGACCTGCCCTTCACCGCGTTCGTGCCCTAGCCGGAGTCGTTCCAGCGCGTCCTCAAGCTGCGGCCCAATAGCAGCACCGCCGAGGGGAAGGCGAGCGACGACACCTACGCCGTCGTCTCTCGCGTACTCGGCTTCTCCACGGTCCCTCGGCAACTGCGCTCCGCGGACGTGCCACTGCGCGAGCGGGTGCAGCTCCTGGACTCCGTGTCTGGGCTGAAGATGTATGCGTGGAGGGACGCGGACGGGGCTCTCGTCGTTAACGGCGTGCGGTCGGAGTGCGTCGATATCGTCAGGGACGAGACTGCAGTCCATGTCATGGCGGGGGTCCTCATGGATGCCGAGTTCGAGCGATCTTTCCTTCCGGCTGTCGAGTATAATTTTTCAGTTTCGTAAAGAAGCTCGATGACGTTGGTAATTTCTGTGTCAAATTCCACATTCGTTTTGAGTGGAAGCAATTAAGTGGCAGTATAAGGCGACTCGATCTGATGTCAAATCAAAATTTGTTGTCCAAGCCTGTCCGGGTTTGCAGTTCAGGAATGCTCCGTTGGGGTGATTTCAACATCATTTGCCATGAGTAGGGGAAAAAAGGCCCGTTTCAAAACAAGAAAAAAACGATATGTATTTTTTATGTAAGGTGGTCTTTTCTTCAATGCCACTAGGACTCTATGAGCCTTGGTTCGAGAAAGTACAACCGGGTCAGGCTGGTACTCCCTCCGTTACCATAATATAACATGTTTTAAATGTTGAATCTAGACAAAGGCTAAAATATTTTATATTTAGAAACGGAGGGAGTACATATGAAGAAAAATGAGTAAATTTACACACTAAAATACGTCTATATACATTCATACACTAAAATATATGTCTATATACATTCGTATATATTCTGTATGGGAATACCTAAACATCTTATATTATTGGACGGAGGGAGTTGTATTGAGTGAGAATAGAAATACCCACTAGTCATGGTATGATCTCTACAACGTGTGGTACTTTATCACACTCCTCATGGATTCGGGTGAAGCTGCCCACTTCAGCAATTCACACAAGTTCGGGCTACACATTGCTTTGTGGGCACATCCTCGGGAGGCCGGGAGGTCGATCGGTGACATGTTGTTTTCGAATGTCCCGAGAAACCTCGTCTTCACCGTCTTCATGCCTTCTGTTCTGATTTCATATCTCATGTTTGCCTCGAGATGTTCCTTCGATGATGCTTTCTATCGTCTATTATGGCAAAGGAGAAGAGGAATGAATAAAGCGGTGCAAATATCAGCAGGCCGTCAAAGAGTAGGAAGAATCCACCATACGAAATGGGCACACCACACGCTGATCTACCTACCGAGGGACACAACACACGTAGACAGGGGTTTCGTGTGGTTCAATTAGTCCTTAAATAAATTTTCGTGTCAATAATGCGATGCAAAGCTCTGTTATGCATGCAAGTGTTTTTAATACCAAAGTATTTGAAAACTACAATATTTCCATGTCGAGACAACAAATGCTTCAGTTTTGGAAAATAGAGGTATAGCCGTCTTTTTAATATACTTCAGAATTAGTGCAGTTTCATAAATATCAAATTATATACAAAATAGTTTTTCTAAATTCAAACACTAGAAAGTAGTATTTAAAACCATTGTACTTTTAGAAACTGCTCTCATCCTAAATCCCAAGAAATAAAATGAAATGAAATTTCCATCCTATTTGGGCCGCTCATCCAGTTAGTAATGGGCCAAGCCACCTGGTCTCCGCCGTCGTGACTCTGCTGTGTTTCTCAACGGCGTCCCCAAAGCCCCGCGCCGCGCGCCACCATGGAAACCGTGGATGAGGGGGACGCGATGGAAGTGGCGGCCGCAGCGGCGGCAAGCTCGTGGCCTGGTTCCTCCCGCCGGAGCCACCTCCTCCAGTTCCTCCTCCACGCCTCCAAGGTAAAGCATCCACCTTCTCCTCGTTCCGAGACCCCAACGGCCCAACCAAACTAAATCTCACCTGCTACCTTCTGTGATTTCCTTGTAGCGGCTCGACCTCCGGCCCATCGTCAAGTACTCTGCGCTCGAGTTCTTCGATGCACGCTTCCTCCCCTCGCTCCCGAGGTGGCCGCGGTCAAATTCCGAGACACAATTTCGATTTTTAGCTGGGGCGCCGCATTGTTTTTGACATGCTCACGGCAGGAAGATGGGGTTCTGCGGCGCGCGAAGTGGTCGGGCCGTCCGGTCGTGGCTGATCGAGCCCCTCAGGGACAGCAACCTGCAGCTCTTCGCCCTCGTCGCGGTGTGGATCGCCAGCAAGGTATAGTGTGAGCATTTGAGCAAACTCTGTGTGCAACTTTGCATGCATTTCATGGGTACCATCAATACCATCCATTTCATGCTATTGTCTGTTCAGATCCATGAGATGAGACCCCTGTCAGTGAAGAGCCTCAAGGCGCTCAGCGACCGCATCATCGCTGACCAGCATTTCACATGCCGTGATTTCGCTGATGCTGTGAGTTCATGTTGCATTGTCTTGTTTTATTTGATTCCTTCTTACGGGGACTGAAGGTGTTTGTTGTAATGCCACAGGAGCTGGTGTTCATGGAGGTAAAGCTCCAGCGGTGTAACTGAAATGTTTTCTGATGTTGCCATATTTTCTCCCGATGCTATATACTCTACTTGTTTATTGTTGGGTCTATAGGTACTGGATTATAACATTGGATGTACGAATATTGCTTTCATATACCTGGAAGAGCTTCTCATTCAGTTCAGGTTATTTGAGTTGTTTAATTCATTTGCTAATCCCTGACCAATACTCCAATTTTTAACACTGTTATTAGGAGCAGGTGCTATAACTTGAAATTCTTAGCCTTTAGACCAATTATATACTTATTGCTGTATTAATAGTTGGTAATGAGTCTCATAACTCTGAAGTCTTATAAGGTCCATATCCTTATATACGCCAATGCATTATATGAGAATTAGAATCTATTGCATTCAGTTTTCACAGCACAAGAGCAGTTCACTTTGCTTTTTGTAGGTCTTTACCTCTTAGTGCACACATGCACAGAATGACAACACCATCTGTTTATCGATCCTATAAAGTTATGAACTGTTAGTGCTTAGTACTATCATCATTCTGCTGATTTGTGAAAGTATTACAGCATGAATATGTGTTGTTCCTGTGATCTTTATTGTTCTGGACTTCTTTGTTTATGTGAAACGTAACTACATAATTGCAAATGATGTTCTGCTTATTTTCTTCTTGACTGACAGGGAAATATCAAAGTTAGGTGATCTTGTAAATATGGATGTGTGCATGGAAATTCTGGATATTCTGTATGAGACTGAAGATACCTCGTGGCTCTTTAACTTTGCCTGTCCACTTGCTGCCTCGACTCTTGTATGTCCCCTGAATGCAGTATTTCCATTGACATCGATGAGATACTAGATAGAGCTGTGACAAAGTTACGTCTGACACTGTTTGTATCTATTCTCTTAAGGTTACTGCGTATGCTATCTCAGTTCCTAAGCAGAAATGGGAGTTTCCAATTCTTCCATGGGGTAAGCCATTAGAAGCATACTTCACTTCATTTATGTATGGTCCAAAAAAGAACTACATTAATAGTTGCTTTGGTTTGGTGACTTTTATCTCAAGTGGAACGGTGAGCATTCAGTTGCTTTTGCTGTCTTCAATTTACACCTTGTGCTCCCCGAGGCCAAATACTAATGTATGAAAAGCATGTCTGTATAAGGACTAGGCCTATCGCTTACATATGTAAGAACTGTGATATTTCTAAGCATTCTACTTTCTCTGTCCCTAAATATAAGACGTTTTGGTAGGCTAAAATAGACTACCAAAACGTCTTATATTTTGAGACGGAGGTAGTAGTTCACTAAATCAGTAAGGTTTTTCTGACAACTCTCGTGTACTTTCTAACAATATCTGCATTTACCAGTCCAGTTTACCACTTCATATGCTGAAGAAGAGATCCTGAAGATTGTAATGACGATTCTCATGCACGTGATCAAACCGGATGAAATCGAAGAGAAGAACAAGAGAGATTTCAGTATATGAGGCTTATTGCGCATCGGTGATGTGTAGAACACAAGTGGTAGTGTCCACATTTTGCCAATGGTAAGTGCTAACGCCGTGCAACCAAGTACTTCTGTAGAGGATAGTGTAGCTTGTTTGTATTCGACAATGGTAGGATTAAGATTTCTAAAACATGTTGATGAGTGATGCTCGACTATTGACTCTGTAGAAAGTTGCCGAAGTACTGTTGCCACATGAGTACATCTGCACATGACAGTTCAGCTTAGATGACTGATGCAGTGATGCTATATCTCTCTCTTGAGTTTGCCAGTGCAATGATAATCTCCTCGCTTCCATGTGGCACTTAACTTTTCCTTCATCTGATGACTACTTTAACATCGAAATTTTGATTTCTGCTCCTCTTATTTTCCTTTCTGCAATTGTAAAATATATCATGAGAATAACGGAGTTGCATACTGACGATATGCTGAAGTAATATACTGGTGGATTTTATTCAGCATATCATGATACACAGGACCCCTTTTGTTTTTGTTTTTTCAAAGATACGCAGGACCCACCAAC
The DNA here is from genome assembly GCA_947311845.1 of Poa pratensis. NCBI lineage: Eukaryota > Viridiplantae > Streptophyta > Magnoliopsida > Poales > Poaceae > Poa > Poa pratensis. The sequence continues at coordinate 74,659,779 of CAMZMU010000033.1, forward strand.
TCACTACGAAATTTGATGGGACATTCTCATATTGAAGATATTCCTTGTTCCATAATTGAAAGGAAAAACAGTTGCCGCGACAACCAAATGCTACTGAGTTGAAGATTGAAAGAACATACATGGGGTCCCAGGAGTAGGTATTCGGTAGGGATCAGAGTGTTGCTATTTGCCACCGCATTCGGTACTAGCCATTGAATGGAGAGTCAATATTCTCAAGCTAAAAAGAAGAGCAAGAGGAAGCAGACATGTCCTCGAGTTTTATTGATCTTCATATCAGGCATCAAGCGACTTCAATCATCTTTTTTTGTCTCTCCGTAGTGTATCAAAATAAACACATGTATTTTTTGAGCAACTGGTGTGTGGTCAGTGTCCAAGCGTGCAACTTGCTATGCAGATGTCTGCAGTTGTTTAATTAGTCGGCACCAATATTTGCAGCATGCTCCATGCATGCACTGCACGCATGTATCCAAGAACAAAACAGAGACCAAGAAATTTTAAAATGGGTAAGAACAACATTAGTGCATATGTTTTGTTTTTTAGACATCGAGTTCTCCTCTGAAACATTATCAAGCTGTTAGCTTTTGCTTCACAACTATTACATCAACCAAACTGCATTTTGCCGCTTGTGCTGTCAGATTGTTGTGCAGGATGAGATCACCAACCGGAGCACTTGGCCGATCTCCAATAGAACGGAAAAGGAGCTTCCGAACCGATGATTCTTGCCGTCAGAGTAAGATGTATCACCTCAAGCAATGGTAACCGGGCGGCGGCCGGCAGTTCGGCAGGATGGGCCACACGTGTGTATGATCCTGCGGCTCTCGTGTCGCTCTCTGTTCTCTTTGTTGCTTCTCTTATGCTGCTGCCGAAAACGTGCCTAGGGCAGTTTCAGACAGAGGATTTCCATGCCGGATTAGGCTTGCTACAATCGAAATATCTGGATTTGGTTTTGTGTAATGTTTGTCTCATCCGCTTCATTTATGGACTGCGTTTTCCTTCTGTAAATTATAGCGGTGCTTTGTGTTTACGGACAGAACAACCCATCATTTTTTTGAAGGAGAGTAAACAATCATGATCGAGCTATAGTGGCCTAGCCTTTGGACTTTGACACGTTTTTAGCCTAATCATAGACAGAATCAGCTCGTGCTAGCTCGTAAGTAAGCCTACGAATTGACTAGTCTTGTTTTGACTCCTCCATTAAATAAGAAAAAATATCTCTAAGCCGTGACTTTTAGTAGGGAAGATTTACGGTATGTTGTTTTCCATCGCGAGCTACATATGGTCATCGCCGTCGCGTGTGTGCGCTTCTCATAGCATGAATATATAGAAAAAGAGAGATCCAGGATGACATGATAATCAGCCGACTAAATTTTTTTATTAATAAATTTTTTACAGTACGATTGAAAAATATAAACTTGTCATGCTATAGTTGGTTATGACGTCAGTTCCAGCTGAAGATGCCAATGTTTTTCCCCTGCTTTTTTTGTATTTTGTTTACGATTTGTTATTTCTTTCTTTCTTTTTTTACCTAACTAAAAAATTTACCGATTAAAAATATTAAGGTAACATTACGAATATACAGGTGTCGTGGTGTAGCTGGTTAGCACGTCAGTTTAACACGCTGAAGATCTCCGGTTCAAATCCGGACGATGCCAAATATTTTATTTACTTTTCTTTATTTCTTTCTTTTTTGCCTAACTAAAAAATTCTGCTAAATATACTACGATACTAGTATGAATAAACTGGTGTCGTGGTGTAGCTGGTTAGCACGTCAGTTTAACACGCTGAAGATCTCCGGTTCAAATCCGGACGATGCCAAATATTTTTCGTATTTTATTTACTTTTCTTTATTTCTTTCTTTTTTGCCTAACTAAAAAATTTCTACTAAATATACTACGATACTGGTATGAATAAAGAGGTGTCGTGGTGTAGATGGTTAGCACGTCAGTTTAACACGCTGAAGATCTCTGGTTCAAGTCCAGACGATACCAAATATTTTTTCCTTTCGTTTTTTCTATTTTATTTACTGTTCGGTTATTTATTTCTTTTTTTCCTAACTGCCATATTAACGATGGTGTTATAGAAACAATTGTTTGTGAGTACAAATGCAACTATAAATATCAAGCACAAACATGTTATGTTTGTAGATCAACCCAAACAATTTATTTTTAAGGTAAAAAAACATTTATTTTTTCCAACATCTGGTGGCACGTGTGAGTTGATCCTTAGTGTATGAAATAGGATATCTTTGTTGACTGTCATGTATTTCATGTGACTTTCTTGTCATGTACTCCCTCGGCCCTGTAATATTTTATAGGACTATATTGGTTGTAGTAACATCTTACATTATGGGACGAAGCTATAGTAGAGGTAAGTATTAGTTCTAATAAGGACTATTCTTACTGTCATCAATTATGCTTATTTCTTTCGGCTATCCTCTGGAATAACATGGGACTCCCTCCACGGTCTTCCGGGTAAAGAAAAAACTGTACTTGAAAAGGCACTATAAACTCTGTTTGGTGGCATATTGTTGTTGCATAATTCTGTCATGTCTAGACATGCATGGAATCCTACATGTACCACAAAAAGGTAGTTCTAATAAGGACTATTCTTACTATCATCAATTATGCATATTTATTTCGGCCATCCTCTAGAATACCATGGGGGCTCCCTCCACAGTCTTCTAGGTAAAGAAAAAACCATACTTGAAAAGGAGTGCAGCGATATGGAGGCCGAGCTATATGGCTCTCGTTTTTGAATTTTTTTTTGAAATCTGCACTTTTCTTTGTTCAAAAAATCAAAACAAAAATTCAGTGTGAAGATAATGTTGAGATCTATAATTGTGTAAAATATCAGTGAAGAATTCATAGTATTTTGGTTTGGACAAAAAAGACAAATCTGCAATTCTGAATAGTGAACAGTGCCGAGATTCAAAATTTTGAAAACTTGCCAGATTTGTCTTTTTTGCCCCGGCCGAAATATTACGAATTTTTTGTTGAGATTTTGCACAACTATAGATCTCAACATTATCTCCACTCAGAATTTTTGTTTCGATTTTTTGGAAGCTCAAAGTGCAGATTTCAAAAAAATTAAAAAGCGGGAGCCATATAGCTCGGCTACGTTTGGGGTTTCCGACTTGAAAAGGCACTACTAAACTCTGTTTGGTGGCATATTGTTGTTGCACAATTCTGTCATGTCTAGACAGGCGTGGAATCCTACATGTACCACAAAAAGGTAGAGTATTAAAGAGAATATTTTGGAGGAAAGGAACCTTTAATTGTTTTAAGCAAAGTCCTTTGGAGCTTAGAACTTACATGTACAAAGGTGTTGAGATGCCCCCGGTCTTACATGTATTGAAATGAAAGCAACTTATCTCACATGTCTAGCCTGTAACTAACTACTCATTTCATGCTTATGTATATAAAAGGTATCGTCTGGTCTTAGTACTGACTAAACTGCAGTGCTTCTACAGCTGTTATATACTCCTGGAAAACAATCACCCATCTTCTATCCACAACAAATGATCGTATAATGATTGACTATTTGAGGAGAACTTCTCTACATGAGCTGCGGCACACAACAAATGTATCTGTACTTTCTGGATTATGTACCAATCATTGCTCAGAGGTAAGCATAGCCAGACAGAATACCACATAATATATACGGAGTACTTAGCTAGACACATGCATGATTTCTGTTGAGTGCTTTTCTTCTCACTGGCTTGACGATAATTCCGTGAACCAACTGCAGCTGGCGATGTGAGGGTTTATCTGAATTTCGGGAGCAGGTAGAGGGTCACATTTGTTTCCTTTTCTCGTTTGACCTGTATTTCTCCACCTGGTGTGTAAACTGCATGCAGATACAAGTAGCGTGTTGTAGCAAAGTAGCAGAGAGTGACACTAGATCTACCGAAGGGTCTACCAAAAAAATGACATCTACAGTCCAATGATAAATTGCTTCTAAAATCCGAAACAAGTTATTAAGGTCTCTTCCCAGAGGGGATGGGAAGCTTTTCGAGCTAATTAGGTTTGAATTATGATCGAGCATGGCAGGGCCCCCCAGGGAGATAATGGTATGTTAAGCAAACCCTAAAATCAAATCATTGTGGCTCATGCATGGGGATGATTGCTAGGCTGCTATAGGCCCGGGTCTAATTACACACGTAATGATAGCCTGCCCTGAACTTAAGACTGGTTGGAAGTTGGAAGGCTGGAAGCCCGGGGCAGAGCTGTGATCGGCCGATGCCCAAATTTTCTGGCCAACCTCCCAGTCCCAATGATGGGGATCGGTCGATCGATCCGGTGTAGGATCCACTGGAGCTCGACCTTGCCTTTGCCTACACTCAATGTACAGCCATACGCGCCATTTTTTGCTGCACCACCAACCGGCTGACGGCGATCCGGCCCCAACACGCACCAAAGCAACGCCAAAGAGTGTATACATGGTGACGGCAATTTTGTGCAGAGATAATGGTCTTTTGTTGGTAGAACATGCCGTAGGTACAAGGCCGAGAACTTGGCTGTGGCAAGATGGTTAGGAGGATGGTTGTATCCCCAGTCCACCAGAGTTCAAACCTCAGATTTGACATTGGTGTTTCTAATTTAGGCGGAATATTCTTTAGTGGGAGGCGACGTTCCCATCGATAGCGAGGCGCCTACGGTGACTTCGTCAATCTCAAGAATCGACCCGCCGACTTAGTATTTCGAGGTGCTCATAGGGGTAGGTTTTGCGTGTGTGTTCATAGAGTTGAGTGTGTGCACGCTCATGTGAGCGCGTCTGCGTTTGTACTGTGTTTCGCAAAAAAAAATGTTGTAGGTACAAGGCCACGTTTGACAGTGCAGTACTAACTAATGTGCATTAGTTCTTCACTGAATACGAGTTTGATCCTTCGATTAACTGAAGAATCACCAGTGCATTCTCTCTGAGAGTCAAATAAGCAGCAGTCCAGTGGAAAGCATCACTGGCGCGTCAACGGTGCATATTGATGACTGATGACCAAGAGTACCTTGGTTGCAAGGACAGAGGAGGATAAAATATCAACAAACAAGTAGTATGTCCTAAGAGCATGTCTAACATATGCTGGATAATCTCGTACCGGATAAATCATATTCGGTTTGTAGGAAACTGATTATCCGGTATGAGATGTGCTCAGGCAGAACAGATACAGTAAAACGTACTGGATATTCAAACGGAAAGGAAGTTAAAAGTTCGCGTGAGAAATTTTACATAGCTAGAACGGAGATCAAAACTACAATAGAGCTGAAATTAAACTACACTGGAACTGAAAATAAACTAGCTAGAACGGAGATCGAAACTACAATAGAACTGAAATTAAACTACACTGGAACTGAAAATAAACTAACTAGAACAGCAATTGAAACTCTAAAGCCGCGGAGATCTACTTGTCGATGTAGATGCGGCGGCGATCTCCTCCGCGACGATCTCCTCCGGCTGGCGAGCTACGGGTCGATGTCGAGATCCTCCTTCTCGACGAGGTGGCGCACCGCCCAAGCGAGCTCGTGCTCGTCCATTGCCACTTGCAGGCGAGCCGCGACACCGGGAGCGCCTGCCTCCCACGCCGCCATTGTGGCCGTGAGCTCGGCGTCGGCGTTGTTGGTGCGCCTCCACGCCGGCAGGATGTCGTCGGGGAGGACATCCAAGTGGCAGGCACCGGAGCCGCGCTTACCAACGGTGACGACGCACCCGTTCTCCAGAATTGGTAGCACCGGCGGGAGGCGGTAGTCGTCAGGGAACTCCTCCTCCTCCGGCTCCGGCGCCTTCCTCCTCCGGCCACTGATGACGTGAAGACAGACGTTCGTTGGGAGACCCTAAGAGGAAGGTATGAATTAGTGCAACAACAATTTTCTCTTGAAATCTACCAAAGTTATCGAACCAGTAGGACGTGGAAGAGCTTCAACACGGTGTCAACAACATCGCCGTTGAAATGCTGTTGACGTGGACCTACACACAACACAATCAAAGTACTTTGCCCCAACGAAACAGGAAGGTTGTCAATCTCGCTGGCTTGCTGAAAACAAAGGATTAAACGTATGGTGTGAATAATTATAAATGCAAACAGGAGCAGCGAACAAGTGATTGTAGAACGTGGTGGAAAAGGTGTTTTTATCAGTGTAAAAGACTGGACCGGGGTCCACAGTTCACTAGTGGTGTCTCTCCATAAAAGATAGCATGCATGTTGGGTAAACAAATTACAGCTGGTCAATTGACAAATGGTAAGAGCATGACAATGCATATTCTGACAAGATGTTCAATGTAGTATTTATTGGGCATTACAACATTTTACATAGACCTCTTACCAGCTGCATCAATGACTAATAATCCACTCCCGAGATAACATCCGTGTCTCTCGCGAGTATTAAGTTGCAAGTAACGGATAATTGCATTAAGCATAGTGTGTAATGTAAACAATGCATGAGACATATAAGCAACGCATATAAGCAAAGCAAAGTTATTTTCTCCCTAGTGGCAACAACACATCCACAATCTTAGTCGTTTCTGTCACTCGAGCCCAGATTACTGGAGCCATGAACCCACTATCTAGCATAAATACTCCATCTTGGAGACACTAACATCTACTTGGCCAAAGCATCTTCTAGCATCGGAGAGCATGCAAGAATATAAATAAAACAGTAGATAAATAGATAAACAACTTGATCATAACTTCATAATTCAACGGATCTCAGCAAACACAACATGTAGCATTACAATAAGATGATCTTGATCATGTTAGGCAGCTCACAAGATCTAAACATGATAGCACAAAGTGGAGAGACAACCATCTAGCTACTGCTATGGACCCGTAGTCCAAGGATGAACTACTCACGCATCTGTCCGGAGGCGGGCATGGTGATGTAGAGCCCTCCGGCGATAATCTTCTCCTCTGGCAGGGTACCGGGAATAGCTTCAGAACCCTCCCGAACTAGGGTTGACGACGGCGACGGCGACGGAACTTTTCGTGGAATAATGATCTGGTATTTAGGGTTTTCGGGAGGAGGTGAATATATAGGCAAAAGGGCCCCCCGGCGCTGCCCCACCTTCTGCCGCGCCGAGGTGGCGTCTGGGCCCCCTGGGACCTGGGTCGCTTCTTCATTCGCCCTTCGGACTTCGTCTTCGTGTCGGTGTAAAACTCATCCCCGTTGATTTTCGTCCAATTCCGAGAATATTTCCTGACTAGCTTTTCTGAAACAAAAAAACAGCAGAAAACAGGAACTGGCACTGTGGCATCTTGTTAATAGGTTAGTCCCAGAAAATGCATAAAAATAATATGAAGTGTATATAAAACATGTAGCAATTGTTATAAAACATGCATGGAACATCAAAAATTATAGATACGTTTGAGACGTATCAGCCACCGGAGGAGCTGCCCGCCTCCACGTCGTGTGTCCTCGCCGGGACGAGCTGCTCCCAGCGGCGGGCTTTGTAGGAGTCGCGCTTGCGCGTGGCCTCCGAGCGGACACACGTGGCCCTCCGCGCCTCTTCGTCTTCTGGTGGCTCGCTGCCTCCTCATCGCCCGCTGGAGCTAGGCAGGCTGCTGCCGACCATGGATCTGAAGGTGGGAAGGGGAGAGGAGTGGCGATGCTCGGTGGATTGCTCGCCGTAGCTCCGCTAGGGTTGCAGCAGCTGGAGGCTCGGTGCGGCGGAGGGTTTCATATTTCGTACCGTATCGAGCCCTCCCGGCTATATATATAGCGCCCGAGCCACCGCTTATTCGGCGGCCCGAATAAATTTTTCTGGGCTGGCCCATTATCCAGTATCTGTTCTGGATAGAAAACCAGCCCGCCCCCCAATTCGGCCGGAATTTTCCGGGCCGAGGGGCTTATCCAGCATCTGCTAGAGATGCTCTAACAAAGAAAACTGATAAAGAGAGGACAATTCGTGCTCTCAAGCTGAACTGAAAACAATATTTACAAGTTTCAAACAATTTTGAAAAAAAAATCTAAATGTAGCCTATAGTATATTCAACGAACGTGCAAAAATCACCTTCAAATAATTTGTATACTAATCTACACAAAAATGATAAAAGTGTGGATCTGAATATACATTTTTTCAAATCTCCAAATTTATCAGATTTTCTCATTTATTGTGTAGCATTGACTATATCGAGGATTTTTTTATTGAAACTCGTAAATATGTTTTTCAATTTTTTTAAACTAGCAGTATCACTGGAGATCGAGAGCCAAAGACACTTTCCGACAGATAATAACATCTCCACTGGCACCTGCTAAACGACCCCCCACCCCCCAAAAGGTCTAATGGGTCCGGACGCAAAAAAAAACACTCACATCAGCACCCTCAGGGTGTCCGGGCGTTTTGTCCGGCACCCCCGACCCACCCTTCAAACTTGGTGGCCTGCTCGGGGGCGCCTTACATCACCCGGACAAGCCCTCAGACGGGACCCCCTTGTTATTGACACAACGCCGGTTAAGTTACTGCGACCAATATTTATGGTTTAATGGCGCAACGGTTCCCCTGGCGGATGCAGAACGACGTGACGCGTCAAGCCGCGCCTTCCATGTGTTGACGTCATAGCGGCTCCCCCAGACAGTGACTGAACACGTGTAGTCGGCGTCAATGCATGCCAGGGGAACTGGTGCTCGAGTTAATGGGCGATACCCAACTCCGCTCCTCTGGCCGGCTTTAAAATGGCACACGACACGCCTCTCCTCTCCCCCACACAGTCCATTGCCCGCTCTCCCTCTCCCAAGTCCCGCCGCCAACAGATTCACCACCCAGCATGCCTGGCCGCAAGGTGAGCGGCGAGGTAAGCCCCGATGAGCAGATAGAACGCAACCTTCGTCGCGCTGCACTGTCCGCGTACCATGCGCGTCGCCGCAACGAGCACTGCTGCGAGCAACTTCGCCTGCAGAACGAGGACCGGTAGCTGAACGAGGCGTGGCGCCGCGAGATGCGTCGCGAGGAGCAGCTCTTCCCTGTGTGCCGCCTCGAGCAGGCCTACTCGTACCGAGTGCCACCACCTCTGTCATATACTATGCCGTCCTACTTGCCCGGCGACCCCACGCAGCAGGCCAGCTCCTCCCACGCACCTCCACCTCTAATGACGGTCCAGGGGGCGCAACACCACCTGCGCCAAAACATCCCACTATCAGACGGTTGTCACCTACTAGACGGGTGGGTGGCGAACATCGTCAAGGTCCCAGTGGCGCCGCGGCTCAGCGGGCAGGCGCGACTTGACTACATCAGGAATGAGTGGAGGACCATGTCGTGGGAGCAGCGAACCGACCCCCTCTACTCCATGTCGTCAACGTATGGGACCGACGTGTTGGACGCAGAGTACAACACACGTCTTGGCAGCTTCTTCCTCTCTGCCGGCATGTCGTCACCTCATGCGGATTGGTTTACGTCGGATGACGAGCTGTCCGATGACAACGACGAAGAGCCTACCGAAGCACCGGCCCTGGCACCGGAGGAGCAGGATGAGGATGGCGATGACGAATGGCAAGAGACACAGTGGCACGACATGCAAGCAGCCTTCAGGGCGTCCTTTCGGCACCGCTAGATCAAACCCCAACACACTCTGGCAAGAGCGGCTAACCAGAGGCATGCAAGTTCCTCAAGGCCACTGTCATCGCCACCTCTGACAACACTTTCGACGACGGAGACCGACGTAGGCGACGAAGCAGTAGCACCCATGTTTCCCACGCCAGAACCGAAAGCGCCGCTAGATTTAGGGCTAGATCTAGGTTTTGGTTTTTTCGATAAAGTTTAAATGTCATTTTTAATTTTTTTTTAAGTTTAAATGGCCGGAATATGTTCTATACAATGTGTTCACCGGATTTGTTATCGGCATAGACTATTTTGTTACAAATTGTAAAAATGATCAAATGTGAATAACTGCAGAGGTTTGAGGGTGCCGCTGTGGGCAGCACCCACATTGGCCCAGACACATTCCGACACCCCAAATTGGACATATTTCTAGGGGGGCCGTGGAGATGCTCTAAAATCGCACGAAATAAACATGTGCAAGTGTACTAGCACCTCAGGGTCAGGAGTACGTGCCCTGCGTCTGTTCACTCCCCAGAATTCAGAAATACAGTACATTTTCTTCTGACGAGTTATTACGTGGTTGGTTTGTTTGACCAAACGAGCAGGCGACGGTGCACTTGCACGCGTACTGCACTGTTGGCGTACATGTCACTGTGAGTACTGTGACGTGATTAATGGCGAGCAGAAGAGACCATGTGAAACCTCTGCTTCAAACATGACATCCAACTCATGTCCCATGAGGACGAGACTCCCAACCTGGTCCCAACCTGTCTGCTCCGCCTGGTTGCTTACTTACTTTCCGATGAAGATAACACTACTTTTTTTATTTGCAAAGCCTGCGTACAAACAAGATTGTACCACATACACCGATGAAGTACAAGAAGAAAGCTCAGAGTACATACGCAGGGGAAGAGGAACCAGAACAAGCTACAGCAGCTTCACCGGCGACGAAGACGAAGACCACCGACCACATTCTTGCCACGGCCCGAGGACACCTCCTTCCTTGAAGATCGCCGCAGAGCCCGTCCGCCGCGCAGCGACGGAAACTTGTACCGATAAACGAACACGGCGAGCGCCCTCCCACTCCAGCAACTCCACCTTGCCGCAGCCGCCTTCGTCTTCAACGCCGGCAAAGACCACGAAGCTCTCCCAGCCCCGATTTTCAGCCGCCAGATCCGCCGCCAGCACGGATCCGACGGAACGCCGACAAACTCGAGCACCACGCCGGGCCTCGAGCCGCCGCAAGTCGAGCGCGATGACGACGAGCTCCAGGAGCCCCTCCGCCGGAGAAGATCGCCACGACCCCAAAACACCGCCGCCAGCAGCACCTCCTCCAAAGCAACGCCGGCGAGGTCCCCACCCTATCCTACCATATATACAAGCCGGAGCCGGGGATCCCTCACCCTCCCGCCGCCGAGGCGGCCGGCGGAGGAGAGGAATCCCGCGGCTCAACGGCGAGCACGCGGTGGATCGGCCGAGATCGCCCAAAAAACGCCGGCCGCCTCTCTGCAAACAGTGACGGGAGAGGGGAGGATAAGGTCGGCAACTGTCTCTAGAATTCGATGAAGATAACACTACATCATCAAAGGAACAAAGTTTGCAACTGAGAATGAAGCTATTGGAACAATCAATGTGTCATCATGGTTTTAGTCCGGAATGGAAAACACTGCAGCACCTGGAGTTTGTGGGTGTACACTTGTACTTCACTTGGTGTGATGAGCCTCACAAGAAGGGCACATGCAAGCCCAGATCTAGAACGTTATGGCATTTGTTTATTAAAGTAACTTTACAGAATTAAAAATCTTAACTTGATGGGTTTTCCTCCTTGTCTATTTGGTTGACCTCGCGCCACATGTCTCTAGCTCTCCACACTGTGCATGTGGAATTTGCAGGCTCAGGCTCAGGCTCAGGCTCATTTGCTGAATTAGTGTATTCTTAATTCAAAATGTAAAGATTCATATCTGGCGTAGCTAGCTGCAGCCTGCAGGAGTGCATGTTCAGTCAGCTCTTCCTGCATGCACACTTGTTAACGGTCGGCACAAACTGTCAAACCGGCACCAAGATTTAGAATCGTAGATCCCTCATCCCATCTCTCATAGTTTACGATGATCCATGTGTGTAAAACCGGATCGCTTGTGACCGTCCAATCCGGATCGTGCGCGAGCTGCGGTGCACGTGATCTTGTATTTTTTTTCGGCATGGTGTTGGCTCCAAGTGTGGCTTGCAATCTACGGTGTCAGCGAAAGCGGTCCATAAAATGGTGCTGTTTGGCGTAGCCGGGTGCCTTTTCGGCATGGTGTGTAAGTACTGAAAAATGTTAGATGCCTCAACTTCATGAATTTGATGGTATCGTCCTTACACCTAGAAACTCTCAGGTTCACAATCAACATTTATCTCAAAGATCTAAGACTAATGAACAACTCTCAGGAACCTCCTTGAATTAGTGTGTTGTTCGCTGCCTTTGCGGCTTGTTGCTCTCAAATTCTTTTTATTTACTCCTTTGCCCACGGGCTAGTATGTAAATACTCTACCTACTATTAATCGAAAAGCCAGCAATTGCTGGATCTTTCAAAAAAAAAAAACTAATGAACACATACATCATGTTTTAATGACTTCAAAGTAAGCAGGGTTGTTAAAATGGCAATTTCCCCATAACTCCGTGGAAAACGGCCCGCTTCTTGTAAAATTTCCGAGTTCATAATAAGCACCTAAAATTTTCTGAATTTGTTGAATGTAGAACAACAGTCATTTTATTTCATACTAATCACACTCTATGTGAACATGAATAGCTAACCATACAAAGGCTCAATTAATTTATGGTTGCTGAATTGTGTTATGCATATGCACCCTTTATTTAAAACACATTTGAAATATATTTTGAAATATCAAAAAAAAATGTTCACATGCACATCTTCGCATTCTATATGTTCACAGTTGTTTCACGAAAAAACGACTTTTTTGTGGCCTACACAAACCACAAAAAATATAGGTTTCTTCAGAAACTTTACGTGCGCGCACACGCGGTGTCCATCGTGGAGTAGACCAAGTCCTTGGAGCGGGGTGGCTGAATCCTGCCTCGGACGGACGACTTGATGAGCCAGGACAGGTTCCCATCACCGAGGGAATCGACCTGAGTTCCCTCAAACTCTGGAACAGGGCGTCCCAAAGTCTGGCTCAACTCGTACAAGTCCTGCTCGAACATCAGCAGGCCGTCCTTCCTAACTTGGACGAACTCAGTGACGTTGGGTGCCATCTACAAGTTTAAGCAAAATTTTAAGTTAGTTAAGTGACATGAGTATCAAATGTAAACTTAATGGAGGGACAAGTGTGCAAAATTTTAAGGGTTCAAGAAAAGACAACTCTTAATGAGTATAAGGTTTTTACATAAATGGAAGGGTTGGGGGAGATCAGAAATTTCCGAAAATACTCCACTTCCTTGTTTTAGAAATTAACTTTTGTAGCTCCTAACTAACGCCCATGTTAACTAAGGTCTCCTAAAGTCAGGATGGCTCTGATACCAGCTCTGTGGGGACCCCGGACTAGCCGTCCGAAATACCCGATTATGCTTAACACAACGATCCCGTGATCAGTATGTCGTTGCACATAATCCGAACTGAATATCAAAGTTTACATCCATACAATACCGAGTTTCAAGTCTTACACACATGGCCATACTGGCCTAATTATACATAGGTGCCTTCAAGGGCCAAATCATCTTTATTCAGCGGAAGCTACGGTAGTAGGGCTAATCCATTCAAACAACACCCGACAGGCAGCTGACTTATGAAGATCCTAGTTTGCATAGACGTCGCCGAACTCCTCTTCAACGTAGGGCTCCTCGAAATCTGGCTAAGACAATAGCCAGGGACGAAACCAATATGAGTACATTTGATTGTACTCGCAAACTACCCCAACTAGAGTAAGCACTAGTTTTAGTTTGAAAACTTTTACTTAGCTTTGAAACATCTTAAAAGAAAGTCTTTTCTGAAAAGGGGTAAGAAGAAATTTTTACAACTATCCTTTAAGAAGACATCATTCTAGCTGTTTCCCCGAAACTCCTCCGGTATCCAACCATATCCCAAATCATGGTTCCCAAACCCGTCACAACCTCGTACCAACTCATTGGTACAGGTATGCAATCCTTTCCACTTCATTTTCCTTTCAAAAACTCAATATTTTATAAAACTTGCACATGGTCTTAAGACAGCCTCCCAACTGTCCATATCCGAGGACTCGGCTATTCGAATAGTTTTACCCTCTGCAGAGGTAGCACGCTTTTCCCACACCCATCCGGTCACTCATCGTGTCAGCCACGTCCCGCCATACCAGAGGTATGCGAAGTTGAGTTCCCGGCCATAGCCTGTCCTTTGCTCATGCTAGTATAGGACCCTGCCTCTACGACACTTTCCATCGACACTTAAATCCTCAGAAACTAAGTGTGAGGACTCGTAGTTCTGTCCGGCGGACCCAAGGGAGCCCTTCAATCCTCTTTCTTCTTTACGCTCATACCGGCTTCCGGTAGACTTCTATTAAGAGGACCCAGGTCAGGGGGTAGGTCCTCAGACCATCCCCTCATGGAACGAGGTTATCCTCGTTATTGAGGCATCCAGTACTAACACGAGCAAATTATATGACTACGCCCTTGCCCATATGTGGGTAAATGTGGTCGCACCGGTTATTGGTGACTGAACCAGGGAGGTGAGGTGGGACAGTGCGGAGGGTGCCAGTGAGGTTGCGGGGAGCGAGGGAGTGATGCAGGTGCGGTCGGGTGGTCGAGGGGAAGCAGGGGTTGCGCGCGAGCTTGCGGTGACGTGCTCGGCCCGCCATGGCGTGCGGCGAGCACGGGCGCGTGCGCTGGGGTCGGGTAGGGTGCGTGCGGTGCAACCGCGGGGCAGTGGTGCTTGGACACGACGCAAGGGAGGTGACTGAACCAGGGAGGTGAGGTGGGACAGTGCGGAGGCATGCGGTGCTTGCCGTGGACCTCGGCGTCGTCGCGTCGCCCGGCGTGCTCTGGCGCGGACGATGCGCACGCCAGAGGGCTCTGCGGCGGTCGCGTCTCGTCGATCAGAGGCGGAGGGAGCTGGGTGGTGTGGCGGGCACGGCGCGGCGTCGTCGCAGCGTTGCGTCTGCCCTCTCCACGGAGGGACCCGTGCGGGAGCTTGCCAGGGACGGCAATGGCGTGGCGCCATCGTCTTGCCTCCTCTAGGGTCAACGAGCTTGTCAAATCTCCTCCCTTCGAGTGAGTGAGGTGAGGTGCGTGAGTGGAAACGCTAATGGCACGGGATTGCACCGATTTGAGCTCGAATTTTGGATTGATTTTTCGGGTTTGAGATGAACTCAGTGGTGATCAACAAGTGTTCGATCAAATTCCAGAACCAAATCCAAATTTGAATTCCTGAAATTTTTCTCATGGTTTGCTTCCAAATATTTTTCCAAGGGTTGTGGTACCACTGGATTATTTTCTTTGGAAGTGTAGCTTGATGATTTTGAGGGTTTTCCAAAGTTAAAGAAACATTTGGAAAATTTGAAAATAGGATTTAGAATAGAATTTAAAATAGAGAGAGGGAAAAGAATGTAAGGGTAAAGTGGGAGTGATCATCATGTCACCCCACTGAAGTTTTGTTTTGAAAATAAATTTGATTTTCTTAATAAGATAAAATTTGTGTGACTTTTGTCACATGATTTTATGTGGGAAACCTTTTGTTGTGTTTCTTTTCTTTTCTTCATAATTTTCTTTTAGCAAACAACCAACACAAACAAGCAAACACAAGCAAGCACACATAAAAAAACAAAAGTTTTTGTTGGCCCACATTTTTGACTAATAAAGCTGGGTTACAATTTTGGGATGTTACAGATCCTTCCCCCCTTAGGATAAATCTCGTCCCGAGATTGGCTGGGCTTAGGTGCTAAAGAGGTTGGGAAAATCGCTTCTAAGATAGTCCTCACGTTCCCAAGTGGCTTCCTCTTCAGAGTGGTTAGTCCACTGGACTTTATAAAACTTGATCTTGTTCCTCCGGGTGAGACGAATATCTTCGTCGAGAATTTTGAATGGTCTCTCACGGTAAGTCAGATCATGGTTCAGGTCGATGGAGTGGTGGTCAATGTTCTTGAAAACGTCTGGTGGTCAGGAACTTCAAGACACTTCCGGAGCAGAGAGATGTGGAAGACATCATGAAATTCCGATAATTCTGGGGGCAACTCTAACTGATAGGCTACCTCTCCGCGACGGGCAAGAATCTTGAAAGGTCCAATATATCTGGGTGCCAACTTTCCTTTGACATGGAAACGTTGCATCCCTTTGAGTGGTGTCACCCGAAGATAGACAAAATCTCCAGGTTGAAAGGTGACGTCACGACGCTTGGGATCAGCATAACTTTTCTGACGGGATTGGGCCGTTTTGAGACGTTCACGGATAAGTTGGACTTGCTCCTCGGCTTCACGGAGGGTATCTGGTCCAAACACTTTTCCTTCTCCGGTCTCGGACCAGTTCAAGGTGTACGACACTTCTTGCCGTAAAGTGCTTCAAATGGGGCCATTTGCAGACTGGACTGATAACTATTGTTATAGGAAAACTCTGCAAACGGAAGGCAATCTTCCCATTTAGAGCCATAGGCTAGGACACATGCACGAAGCATATCTTCCAGAATCTGGTTTACTCGCTCAGTCTGTCCTCCGGTCTGAGGGTGATAGGCTGTGCTGAATGATAAGTGGGTTCCGAGGGCTTCGTGAAGAGCTTTCCAGAACCGTGAGGTGAACTGCGTGCCTCTGTCAGATACAATCTCTTAGGCACTCCGTGCAGGCTTACTATCGGGACATATACAAGTCTGCTAACTGTGATCCAGTGTGAGTGGTTTGACGGGGATAAAATGGGCAACTTTGGTCAGCCGATCAACGATGACCCAGATTGAGTCATGGCCTCGGTTTGACCTAGGAAGTCCGGTAATAAAATCCATTCCAATTTCATCCCATTTCCACTCGGGGGTCTTAAGGGGTTGGAGCAATCCTGCAGGGCGCTGGTGCTCTGCTTTGACTCGCTGACAGATATCACACTTGGCCACGAAAGAACCAATCTCTCGCTTCATTCCATGCCACCAAAACTTCTCACGAAGATCTTGGTACATCTTGGTTCCTCCGGGGTGGATCGAGTATGGGGTATCGTGGGCTTCTTTCAGGATCAGACCCTTGAGTTCCTTATCATCGGGCACACATAGGCGTCCTTTGAATTTCAGAACTCCTTCAGCATCTACGGCAAAACCAGGTGCTTTGTCGAGGGGTAGCTTCTTTTTAATTCCCTCGATACTCTCATGACCCTTCTGGGCCTCTTTGATTTGGTCCAACAGGGTTGGGGCTAACTCCAGGTTGGCAAGATATCCATGGCTAACCAATTCAAGTCCGAAATCTTCGAACTCCTTAAACAAGGCTGGTTGTTCTGCTTGGATTAGGGTATTCAGGGTGCAGGGCTTCCGGCTTAGGGCATCGGCTACCACATTGGCTTTTCCGGGATGGTAATGAATTCCGACATCATAGTCCTTAATCAATTCCATCCACCTTCTCTGCCTCAGATTCAACTCCTTCTGAGTGAAAATGTACTTCAAGCTTTTGTGATCTGTATAGACCTCGCAGCGATGACCCACAAGATAGGGTCGCCATGTTTTCAAAGCAAAAACCACAGCTGCTAATTCCAGATCATGGGTTGGGTAATTCTCCTCATGCGGTCGCAACTGTCGAGACAGGTACGACACAACTTTTCCTTCTTGCATCAGAACGCAACCAAGTCCGAGACGTGAAGCATCGCAATACACGTCGAAACTCTTGGTGACGTCTGGCATGACTAGGATTGGGGCTGAAGTCAGTCTCTTCTTCAGTTCTTGAAAACTATCTTCACACTTCTGGGTCCATTCAAACTTCTTATCCTTCTTCAACAACTGGGTCATGGGTTTGGCTATACTGGAGAATCCTTCAACGAACTTGCGGTAATAACCTGCAGTCCGAGAAAACTTCGGATTTCCGTTACACTGGTGGGTGATTTCCAGTCTAGAATGGCTTTGATTTTCTCGGGGTCAACAGAGATTCCTCCTGCAGACACAACATGTCCGAGGAATGCCACTTCACTTAGCCAAAATTCACACTTGCTAAGTTTGGCATACAGTTTGTGTTCTCTGAGGGTCTCCAAAACAACGCAGATGTTCAGCATGCTCTTCTTCAGTCTTGGAGTAGATAAGGATATCATCAATGAAGACAACCACGAACTTGTCGAGGTACTCCATGAAAATCTTATTCATGAGATTCATGAAATAAGCAGGGCATTGGTCAAGCCAAAGGACATAACGGTGTATTCAAACAATCCGTATCGGGTGGTGAAGGCGGTCTTGGGAATGTCAGACTCTCGAATCTTCAACTGGTGATAACCTGTCCGAAGATCGATCTTAGAAAAGACTCGGGCTCCGTTCATCTGATCGAACAGATCCTCGATCTTGGGCAGAGGATACTTGTTCTTGATGGTTACATCATTGAGCTTGCGATAATCCACACACAGGCGTGTGGTACCGTCTCTTTTGTCCACGAAGATGATAGGTGATCCCCAAGGTGATGCACTTGGGCGAATCAGACCTTTGCTGAGCTGATCAGCTAACTGCTTCTTCAATTCCACCAGTTCCTCTGGGTTCATCCGGTAGGGTCTCTGGGATATAGGGGCTGTTCCAGGAATAAGTTCAATCACGAACTCAATATCCCGGTCTGGTGGCATACCAGGCAATTCCTCCGGGAAAACATCCTTGAATAGGTGGACAACACGGATCTCATCTAGAGCTGGTCGGGCTATACCTTCATGACAACAGGGTTGGATGGATTGGCTTGTGATGCATACTCCACTTCGGTTCCTTGGTCTGTGGTGAGAGATACTGCTCTTCTGGCGCAGTCGATACGACCATGATACTTTGCTAACCAATTCATACCCAGAATGATATCTATGCCTTGGGTTCCTAATGATTAGGTCAGCTGGAAAGTTTTCTCCTTTGATCTCAAGAGAGACGTCGGGCAAAACAGCTTGGTCTCTACTAGGAACTCTGGGGTTTGTATAAGCAGGGGTTTGGACAAGAGGCTCCCGACTAGACCTCCCTTAACAACAAACTCCTTGGTAACAAAGGAATGGGTAGCACCAGAATCAAACAGACAGTTGCAGGTACTGAGTTGACAAGGAACGTACCCAGCACAACATCTGGCGCTTCCTGGGCTTCTCAGTGTTGATGTGGTTCAACGGCCTCTGGCAACAGCGATTGCCACGGGGTGCAGCATTCTTGCCATTTCCATTTCCATTACGGCCTTGTCCAGAGTTGGGTGCTGGTGCATTGGGGCGCTGAACGTTCCTCTTGGGATTGGGGCAGTCTCGGGAGTAGTGACCCTTGTTGCCGCATTCAAAGCAGACAACACTGGCAGTAGGGGTAAAAGTGTGGGTGTTTCCTCCGGGACGATTGTTGCCATTGGGGCGGTAGTTGTTGTTGGGTTTGGGCGGGGGACATGTTGTTGTTGTTGTTGTTGGGACGGTTGGGATAGTTGGGACGTGAGCTGGGGGTGATGGTGAACTGGCTTGGGGCTGGCTGGAAGGTGCGAGATTTCTGGCTGCTGGAACCTTCCTGAATATTCATCCTTCTCTTGCGGCCTTCAAACATGGATTTGCGCTTGGTCTCCAGCTGAATGGCCTTGTCCACTAGTGACTCCAGATCACGGAAGTCATGGACAACCAAGGCACATTGCATCTCATCATGGAGTCCGTTCAGAAAGCGCTCCATCTTCTTCTTTTCCGTGTCGGTATCTTCAGGAGCATACCGAGCAAGATCGGTAAACTCATCCAGATAACCAACCACATCTCTGCCTCCCTGCCTTAGCTTACGGAACTCATCCTTCTTCCTCTCGATAAGACCGCTAGAGATGAACTTCTTGCGGAATTTGTCCTTGAACTCCTCCCAGGTTATGACATGACCCGCTTGCTGGATGGTCTTGGTAGTTTCCCACCAAGCTCTTGCAGGTCCAGCAAGGTAGTGGGTAGCATACAGGACCTTCTCATTCTCTCCTACCGAGGCAACTTCCAGGTTGTTTTCAATAGTGCGGATCCAGTCATCTGCTTCCAGGGGATGAAGTCCCTTGGAATAGGTAGGAGGTGTGGTCTTCTGGAAGTCACTCAGGGTAGAGCGCTGGTTTCCACCCTCGTCGCCATTGCCATTGCCACCATTGTTGTTCTGGTTGGCGTGGGCAGCAGCAAGTTGCTGCAGGGCGGCGAGATGAGCTTGACGCTCTTCCCGGGCAGCTTGGCGATCCTCCATGATGATCGCAAGCAGTTGAGCAGCGGTGGGTTCCGGCGGTGGTGGTGGTGGTCGCGTGCTGGTTGTGGCGAGTGTTCGTCATCCTGGAATAGATACGATATAAGAGGCAAGGCAAAAAGGCTTTGGCTAACGATGAAGTCACAAAGGGGGTGGTTGATGAAACACTAGTCAAACAAGACCATCACATTTATTCAACACAATCATCACATCAAGGAGTTCACACATCAAGCTTACAACATCCTACTACACCTAATGTACATACAACATGGTTTCTCTAGGAACCAACACATAAACTCTACTCGCATAGGGGGTCGACACAGTCCTAGGTAGTGCTCTCGTCGCTCAACTACTGAGGTGGAACCTCAGGCTCGACGATCTCAACGTCTGAGTCGTAGGGTGGCTCCTCGGGATCCTCCTCCTCGAGAACTGGCTCAGACGGCTCCTCCTCCTCGTCAACTAACTCCTCCTCGTCGTCCTCCTCCCCATAGTCCATCTCCTCTAAGTAGTCCTCATCATCGCTGATGAAGGCACTGTTCTCCTTGCGGAGATCCTCGCCCTCCTCCTCCATCTCGTTCGCCTGCTGCTCCATCTCGTCTATCATCTCGTTCTGCTCTGCTACCTTCTTGCGGAGCCTGACGATAGTCCTCCTCTGACGGGCCAGCTTCAGGCGGAGATTGTCATTCTCCCACTTCAGCTGGGTCTCACGGACTCGGGCATCGTCGAGGGAGCTACGCTGGAAGTGAACCTTGAGTCTAGCATCGCGCAGGTTCTCCTGGGTGTCGTGAAGTAGCACCTCCATGTCGGTGATGTACTCGCCGAAGAGAGTGTGCTGCGCGGGGTAGGTGGGGTTTCCCTCATCGTCACGCCTCCCGAAGTACTGGAAACGAGTGCCAACCAGCTCGTCCTTGTGCTCCTCACAAAGGCGGGCTAGCAGCCTCTGCATAACTCGGGTCAGACCGTCAACCCAAGTAGTGTCCATCGTGGAGTAGACCAAGTCCTTGGAGCGGGGTGGCTGAATCCTGCCTCGGACGGACGACTTGATGAGCCAGGACAGGTTCCCATCACCGAGGGAATCGACCTGAGTTCCCTCAAACTCTGGAACAGGGCGTCCCAAAGTCTGGCTCAACTCGTACAAGTCCTGCTCGAACATCAGCAGGCCGTCCTTCCTAACTTGGACGAACTCGGTGACGTTGGGTGCCATCTACAAGTTTAAGCAAAATTTTAAGTTAGTTAAGTGACATGAGTATCAAATGTAAACTTAATGGAGTAACAAGTGTGCAAAATTTTAAGGGTTCAAGAAAAGACAACTCTTAATGAGTATAAGGTTTTTACATAAATGGAAGGGTTGGGGGAGATAAGAAATTTTCGAAAATACTCCACTTCCTTGTTTTAGAAATTAACTTTTGTAACTCCTAACTAACGCCCATGTTAACTAAGGTCTCCTAAAGTCAGGATGGCTCTGATACCAGCTCTGTGGGGACCCCGGACTAGCCGTCCGAAATACCCGATTATGCTTAACACAACGATCCCGTGATCAGTATGTCGTTGCACATAATCCGAACTGAATATCAAAGTTTACATCCATACAATACCGAGTTTCAAGTCTTACACACATGGCCATACTGGCCTAATTATACATAGGTGCCTTCAAGGGCCAAATCATCTTTATTCAGCGGAAGCTACGGTAGTAGGGCTAATCCATTCAAACAACACCCGACAGGCAGCTGACTTATGAAGATCTAGTTTGCATAGACGTCGCCGAACTCCTCTTCAACGTAGGGCTCCTCGAAATCTGGCTAAGACAATAGCCAGGGACGAAACCAATATGAGTACATTTGATGTACTCGCAAACTACCCCAACTAGAGTAAGCACTAGTTTTAGTTTGAAAACTTTTACTTAGCTTTGAAACATCTTAAAAGAAAGCCTTTTCTGAAAAGGGGTAAGAAGAAATTTTTACAACTATCCTTTAAGAAGACATCATTTTAGCTGTTTCCCCGAAACTCCTCCGGTATCCAACCATATCCCAAATCATGGTTCCCAAACCCATCACAACCTCGTACCAACTCATTGGTACAGGTATGCAACCTTTTCCACTTCATTTTCCTTTCAAAACTCAATATTTTATAAAACTTGCACATGGTCTTAAGACAGCCTCCCAACTGTCCATATCCGAGGACTCGGCTATTCGAATAGTTTTACCCTCTGCAGAGGTAGCACGCTTTTCCCACACCCATCCGGTCACTCATCGTGTCAGCCACGTCCCGCCATACCAGAGGTATGCGAAGTTGAGTTCCCGGCCATAGCCTGTCCTTTGCTCATGCTAGTATAGGACCCTGCCTCTACGACACTTTCCATCGACACTTAAATCCTCAGAAACTAAGTGTGAGGACTCGTAGTTCTGTCCGGCGGACCCAAGGGAGCCCTTCAATCCTCTTTCTTCTTTACGCTCATACCGGCTTCCGGTAGACTTCTATTAAGAGGACCCAGGTCAGGGGGTAGGTCCTCAGACCATCCCCTCATGGAACGAGGTTATCCTCGTTATTGAGGCATCCAGTACTAACACGAGCAAATTATATGACTACGCCCTTGCCCATATGTGGGTAAATGTGGTCGCACCGGTTATTGGTTGGTCGCCATAGTGTTAGGACACAATGTGCACTTTTCCAAAACAACACCACCATTCTCCAACTTAATACCGACCTTTCGGCATTTCACCTTCATCCAAGTACCTTCAAAGGAGTTTTGAAAAACATTGTTTTTCCCAACTTATAGTTTTAAATAACTACTTTATACTTCTACATAAGGTGGCAAAATAGTTTTCAGGTATTTTGCAAAAGGGTTTTTCTAAAATCATTGATTCCTTGGAATAACTCTTGAGACTAAAATAGATGTATATAAATGCAAGCTCAGTGAAGTAGCTTGCCTTGTTCAACACAGTGGTACTGGTCCTGATCTTCGGGTTCAACGAAACCTCCTTCTTCGATAAATCCGTCAACGGTATCGTCTAAACGTTAAACAAGCAAGACAAACAATTACTACTCTAACTCAAGCATCATCACATCATTACAATCACAAATGCTATAATTAGCTACTGCACACATCAAGCAACACAAGGTGGTTTTAATTTAATTGAATTAATCTTTATTTAATTGTTTTCAAACTAAGGCAGAAACTAGTTGTACACCAATTAATTCACCATTTAATCTATGTTGGTCACAAAATTTCAAACTAAATTCTATGGATAGCTACTGATGTGTAGAAGACCACCCAATTGGATTGGGGTCATTTGGAGTTACCAAACTCCCTACACATTTGTTTTAGTTCAGAAGGACTTTAATCAAGTTTTAGCTACCAAACCAATTAAGTTGCTCCAAAATTTAAATCCTTTTAGGGTAACTAACCTTGGTTGAATGTGACCTAACAAAATTGGTTTTAGTTTAATTGGACCTACTATTAAATCACACTAATTGGTTTAGTGCAGAAGGGTGCACTGAAGTTCAACCAAAGGCTAAGGAGTTTACACTACTCAATTAATTCTACCAAAATTTGGGGAGCTAAAGGATCCTAATACAAAGCTACCAAAATTGGTTTCGAGTTATTTGGATTTATATAACTCCAGAAACAAATGGTTTAGTGTTTTAAACCTTCTGGAGCATTTTTATTAATACATTTTTATTATTTATTTAAATGAGATGAGACCACTTTGGTGAGTTAAAGAATTTTATAAGCTTTCCAGAACAGTTGAGTTTGATTTATTGGATTCCTAGAACTCGAGTTATTGAATTTCAAAACTAGGTCCAGTACTGAAAAGCAGAGGAGTTTGAAATTCTGGAAAATCTGATTTACTGGATAAAGTTGAAAATCCTGACGGGTGGGGTCCACTCGTCAGTGACTCAACGGAAAACGTTTCGCGCGCGGGTTTAAGTTTAAAACGCTGACGGGTGGGGTCCACCAGTCAGTGTCTGATTAAACGAAAGGGTAAGCTACCGTTGATTCTAATCCTACGGCTGAGATCAACGACACGGCGGCGACCATTTCCTGGCGGCGCCGTGGCTCCGGCGACGGCGGAGTGCACGATTCGCTCACCTGAGAGCTCGGGAGGTGGCGGAGATGACGGGGATCGACGGCGGAGGGAGTGGGGAAGCTCTGGGGTGAGTCGTGCGTGCTGGGACGGCTTCACTCGACGGCGGCGTGAGCTCCTCCTCCGCGGCCGTGCTCCAAGTCCGGCGAGTCCTCCGCGGCGCTGCTGTGCACGAAACACGGGCAAAACGCGGCGGGTGAGCTAGGGTGTAATGGCGATGCGAGCAAGGGCCAGAGAGAAGGCAGGGGAAGAGAGGCACGACCTGGCCGTGATCGCCTTCTTCCTCGGCGCGGCAGCGCTCTGCCGTGCGTGTGCACGGTGGCTGCGATGCAGTGCTCGCCTTCCTGGCGATGCACGGGTGTGAGGGGTGTGAGTGGGAAGTGTTGGAGGTGTGTGGAGAGAGGTGGTGCGGGGTGGGCTTTTATAGCGAGCGGCGGCGCTCGGCGCTCCACGGCTCGGTGGTGGGGAGAGGAAAGGGGTGGTGCTGGGTCCGGCTGAGGGTGCCAGTGAGGTTGCGGGGAGCGAGGGAGTGATGCAGGTGCGGTCGGGTGGTCGAGGGGAAGCAGGGGTTGCGCGCGAGCTTGCGGTGACGTGCTCGGCCCGCCATGGCGTGCGGCGAGCACGGGCGCGTGCGCTGGGGTCGGGTAGGGTGCGTGCGGTGCAACCGCGGGGCAGTGGTGCTTGGACACGACGCAAGGGAGGTGACTGAACCAGGGAGGTGAGGTGGGACAGTGCGGAGGCGTGCGGTGCTTGCCGTGGACCTCGGCGTCGTCGCGTCGCCCGGCGTGCTCTGGCGCGGACGATGCGCACGCCAGAGGGCTCTGCGGCGGTCGCGTCTCGTCGATCAGAGGCGGAGGGAGCTGGGTGGTGTGGCGGGCACGGCGCGGCGTCGTCGCAGCGTTGCGTATGCCCTCTCCACGGAGGGACCCGTGCGGGAGCTTGCCAGGGACGGCAATGGCGTGGCGCCATCGTCTTGCCTCCTCTGGGGTCAACGAGCTTGTCAAATCTCCTCCCTTCGAGTGAGTGAGGTGAGGTGAGTGAGTGGAAACGCTAATGGCACGGGATTGCACCGATTTGAGCTCAAATTTTGGATTGATTTTTCGGGTTTGAGATGAACTCAGTGGTGATCAACAAGTGTTCGATCAAATTCCAGAACCAAATCCAAATTTGAATTCCTGAAATTTCTTCTCATGGTTTGCTTCCAAATATTTTTCCAAGGGTTGTGGTACCACTGGATTATTTTCTTTGGAAGTGTAGCTTGGTGATTTTGAGGGTTTTCCAAAGTTAAAGAAACATTTGGAAAATTTGAAAATAGGATTTAGAATAGAATTTAAAATAGAGAGAGGGAAAAGAATGTAAGGGTAAAGTGGGAGTGATCATCATGTCACCCCACTGAAGTTTTGTTTTGAAAATAAATTTGATTTTCTTAATAAGATAAAATTTGTGTGACTTTTGTCACATGATTTTATGTGGGAAACCTTTTGTTGTGTTTCTTTTCTTTTCTTCATAATTTTCTTTTAGCAAACAACCAACACAAACAAGCAAACACAAGCAAGCACACATAAAAAAAACAAAAGTTTTTGTTGGCCCACATTTTTGACTAATAAAGCTGGGTTACAATTTTGGGATGTTACACATATGCACATGAAGCCAAAAAAAGTTTCTATGTCACATACTCACATGTGCTTATTTTATATTCTGATGTAGAATTTTATACACAGAAGTAGACAAAAAAGGGTTGGACAAACGGGATTATCATAATCCATTACATTGCTCAAAACAGTTTAGAAGAAACATAAGATGTGACTTGACTGCTGAATGGTGCAGTTAAACATATGTTCCAAGTGTTGATCCTAATTGTTGCTAGCGTGTTCCAAGCATGTACTCAACTTTGCATGTGAAAAAACTACTCTCAAAAGTAAATTGTCTAATCATCATATTACTATTTTTTAGTTCGGTATCCGTCAGACCTTTTGTCTTCAGGCAATGATACAAAAATTATCGCAATGCATGCGAAATTGAGATCAGATGAACGAAAACCCACACGACGCCGAATTGAAAATCAGCTAGTTGCAAGTTAGCAGAAAATGAAAGTAAAAGCACAAAAAAAATGTTCTAGCAAAATGCAGTAAAATCCTCACTACACATGGTTAAAATTTCAGATCTTGTCGCCATATTTCACAGGCAGAAAACGCTTTTGGAAAACAAACAGAGAAAAGGGCAAAACCTGTTCAGAAAACCGCATCAGGAAAACAGCTGTAGTTCCTTTGTCCGTTACTGTACTTATCAGTTCTCAACTCCTCACATGCAAGAACACCCCTGTGTCATTTGCATTTCACGAGCAACTCCGCCGTCGTCTTCTCCAACCTCTCGCCTTATCTCACCTCGCTTTCTTTCCCTTTTGTTACTACCAACTGCTGCACTCGACTGAGATCCGTATATAACCAATCAACTAGCGCTGCCCATCCCTCTTCCTCTCTCTGGAACAGAGGGTTGCCGCGAGGGGAGAGAAGCAGGGGAAGGGGTTGGTGGTTGCGTACCAAGAGGCCGGCATTGGAGTTGGAATTCTTGGTTCTTTCATTACGACAGGACCAAGAAGCAAGGACCAGGGGAGACAAGAGGACGGCCGGTACAGTGCGAGGGCACAGCGAAGGTTCCTCCTTTGCTTCTAGGCAGCCGCTTCTTCTTTCTCCTTCCTGTGGGAGAGAGGAGATGGGCGAGACGACGGTCATGGCCGGGTGCGGGCTGGACAAGGCGGCACGCTGCAGCGTCAGCTTCGACACGCCGTGCGGCTCGCTGCTGCGCGAGCTCGAGGTGCGTTTCATTGGGAGAACGGAAGTGCTGTCTGCCTGTCTGGAGTCTGGTACTCTGTTCGCGGCACCCCTGATTTGCTTGTTTCTTTGCAATAATAGCGTGGATTCGAGATTTCTTAAAAAGGCTTGTTCGCTCCAATCATGTTGCAATTTCTGTCAGGAACGATTTTCTTGTAGGAACGGTGGAAATTACGTTGCTAGTTTCTGAGAGCAGTGCAGATTTTAGTGTCTTTGAAATTTCCCTGTATTCATTTAATCATTTTGAGACGAGAGCAATATTTTCCCAAGGTTCCGTGGTTCTTTTCTTCAGTTCCAAGCTTCCAGTATTCTCTTCCAAAAAAGATAACACTTTCTTTGAGATGTGTTAGATTTTCAGAAGAATCGTAGGAATCTCTTGCTTCGGCCTGCAACGCCCTTAGCTTCAACTTTTGGTTTAGAGCCTCTGTCTTGATTTGTATTACTGTATGTTTCTTGAAAAGTCAAGGAGACAGAGATCTACTTTGCCTTATTACTTCAACTGTTGGAGGTGAAAGGGGCTTAATTTGGATGCTTTTGATTTGTATTACTGTACGTTTCTTGATTTGAGTACTTTTGCAAATAATCGATAAAACGCTTCCTTTTCAAAAAAAAAAAAAACTAAAGGGTGCTGATTTTGCAACCCTCTGATGTTTCAAAAGAAAAGAAAAACAATGGCATGTTCCCGACTTTTTAGTAAGAAGTTGTGAAGAAATAGAATAAAGAACAAATTAATTTTCCAATATCATTGCCTATTTAGATAGTCATCTTATGAACATGTATGTTTCGTCTGATCTGATTGTGCCTTATAAAATTATGTTTATTTGGTTTGTTGTGGGCCTGGAGGGTTGGAGAGCAAGCAATCAGCTTGCTTGTTCAATAAAAGTCCTGCAGTAGGATCTTTCTGTTGCTTGTGTGTTCCATTTTATGAACTAATAAGTAGGTGCAACGTCACATAAACGAAAGTAATTCATTTTGACTTTAAAGATGTTGAGGTTATCTGATTATCGTAAACGTTGTTAGGTACTTACCGATGTTTATTTTCTTGTAAATGTTAAGAGCTTATGTTATATTTTTATGCTGTTTTCTGTTTCTCTTGCTTGATTATCTGACACATAATTTTGTTTTAGCAAATATGGACAGAGATCGGGGAGCGTGAACAAGATAAGGATCGTATGTTCCAAGAACTTGAGGTGGAGTGCATGCGTGTGTATCGTCGTAAGGTAGACAGTGCCAATGCCGATAGAGCCCAGCTCCGACAGTCATTGATGGCCAAAGAAGCAGAGCTTAAAGCTTTAGTGGCTTCGATAGGTGAAAATACTCCGCAATTTAAGGTATATATTCTGTCATGATCTTTACTTTTGTCTTTTGTTCAAGGCTTTGAACGAATCTACGGACCTCCTTGGATATGTTATTCTAAGTGTTGATTTCTCTACGGATTTAGAAGTAGTTCATGGTGTACAAGGAGTAATGAAATCCTTGTTGATGTCATGCTGCACCTTGTGCAGAATATTATCATGTCCTGCGGTTTGGCTGTCTTTTTTCAGTTAATGATGACAGGATTGTGACATGCACAGCTAAGTCATTCTATTGATTCGTGGTTATGTAGGATGGAGATGGGTACATTACAAGAAAAGAAAAGGCAGTATAGAAATTAGCTCGAGGGATCCAAATATCTGCCGACTAGATTCCGTAATTCTGTATAATGGTTAACCATCCATTGAATAGAATATTTACCGAATCAGAATCAGATAGACATACAAATAAAGTGTTATATTCCGTTGTTTAGTAATAATATGAATCCTCATTTGTAGGTGGATGAAAAACACACATCATTGAAAGAACAGCTTGCCGCAGTGACGCCTCTCTTGGAAGATCTTAGGACCTTGAAAGAAGAAAGACTCAAACAATTCTCGAACCTCCAATCGCATATCGAGAAGATAAATGCTCAAATTTCTGATTACAATTGTCAGCATGATGATGGTTCATCCAAGCATCTTAACAATGATCATGACTTGTCAACCAGAAGACTTGCTGATCTTCAAATGCAGCTACGCAATTTACAAAAAGAGAAGGTAATAATGACATTGACTTAATTGCTTATACGCATAGCTTCTATCGAGTCATCAGAATAAGATTGACATGAGTTGAGCCATCAACATCATTCAGTTGATGTAACTTTTTTTGTTCAGTTGTATCTTTATATCTTATCAAAATGTGACGTACAACTTCTCACACAAAGTTATTTGTAGGCAATAAGCATTTGTGTGTCGTAACTGTTATACATTTGTCTACTGCTTTAATCAGAAACATTGCTAGCAACTAGCTATATAATTATACAGTCGAAAGGACAACCCATCCTATTTTGGCTAAATCTCTTTCTTGACCATGCATGTTAGTAAAAGCATTTTTTGTTCCTTTTTTGTCCAGTCTGATCGCCTTCAGAAAGTATTTGTATATGTGGATGAAGTGCACTGCCTATGTGCTGTGCTTGGGATGGATTTTGCAAACACGGTAAAAGATGTGCATCCAAGTTTGCATGGAACCAACTCAGAACATTCAACAAATATCAGTGATAGTACTCTTGAAGGTCTTACCCAGACTATCCTAAAGCTCAAAGCAGAGAAAAGGACCAGAGTTTCGAAGGTAATAATTCCTCTTATAAAACTATGGCAGTTATCCGTTTTTTTTCTGTTCTGTAGCCTCTAACTGCCTATCAGCTGAGTTGATGTATTCAGTTGCAAGAAATTGTGGGAAAACTCCACAAGTTATGGAATCTGATGGAGTCAACAGAACAAGAGAGGAGACGCTTCGCCGAAGTAGCCGCTATTCTTGTATCTTCTGAGGAAGAGATCACTTCTCCTAGTATCCTGTCATTGGAGACAATTCAGGAGGTTTGGCAACTTTTTACCGAGTTGTTCGCTTTTATCTAAGCCGTAATTCAAACTTATTAGTGCTATCATTTGGTTCTTTAGACAGAAGAGGAAGTCGAAACACTAACTAAACTAAAGGCGAGTAGAATGAAGGAGCTTGTTCTTAAGAGGAGGTTAGAACTAGAAAATATCTGCAGAAAGGCACACATGGAGCCTGATCCGAGCACAGCACCAGAGAAGATCATCGCTCTAATTGATTCTGGTATTTATCCTGCTGTTATGTTTCTCTTGCACATATGCACCTGCTCAATATCTTGAACGATCCAAGAACTTCCCACTTACAGGTCTAGTGGATCCTTGCGAACTTCTTTCCAGTATTGAGGCACAAATTGCAAAAGCAAACGAGGAATCCCTAACAAGGAAACATGTCATGGAGAGAGTAGACAAATGGCTATCAGCTTGTGATGAAGAGACTTGGCTTGAGGAATATAACCAAGTATGCTTTTATTCATGAAAATATGCTATTGTAGGGTCCTTCAGTAGTTCAGTTGACTATGATATCCAGCTTTTGCCTCTATTTTGGCATGTTAGTGCTAAATATTCAGATACTCGTTCAAATGCAGGATGATAACAGGTATAGTGCTGGCAGGGGTGCCCATCTGAATCTCAAGCGTGCGGAGAAAGCAAGGTTACTCGTTCAAAAGATTCCAAGTGAGTCTTCATTTCTCTAGATTTTACATGGCATGGCTAAGTTCAGTTTAGTTACTTTCATTTAATGTTTTTGATGCAACTATGATTCATGCGCGCAATCTACTTCCATCTTTTGAAAAAGATCCACCTTGGGCCACTCTCTCATTTGGCACGTAATATGATCATAAGATACATCTTTTGTGCAGCTATGATTGACAACTTGATAGACAAGACATTTGCCTGGGAGGATGAAAGCAATACACCATTTCTCTATGACGGGGTGAGTCACTGAGCTAGCTCCCCATAATTATCAGAACCAGGCCCAGTAGATCTGTTCCATAATATCAGATACGTTGAATTTGCATGTGAAGGTTCATCTAGTTGCCATTTTAGAAGAGCAAAAACTCAGAAGAGTACAGAAAGAGGAAGATAAGAAGCGATACCGGGTATGAACTCTACATCCTCTGTACTCCTACTGGCTGTACAACTACAATCACGACAAATGGCATCACTCTTGTTGCATAATTCTTACTACAGGACCAGAGGAAGCTGCAGAGTCTATTGCTCAAAGAGAAGGAGTTGATATTTGGGTCCAAGCCTACCCCCAGGAAGACAAGCAGCTTTAACAGGAGAACAAGCGGCCATCATCTAAGTGGAAACGGAGCCGGTTTCATGACGCCGATGCCCCGCAGGGTCTCTGCAGGTGGTGCCACTCCCGAGCTTTTGACACCACGCTCACACTCTGGCCGGTACAACAATTACTTCAAGGAGAACAGGCGGATGACGACGGCGCCACTCAATTTCTCGACAGCTTCCAAGGATGATAGCATGTCATCCTTTGCCTCCATTAGCGGCTCAGAGCCTGATTCTCCATTGGTGTTGCACTGAGTATGATACCACCCACCACTGACCACTTTGCTTCTGAATGATCCACAGGATTATTTTTAAGATAATAATTTCGAGCATTTTGTAGCAGGAACATCTGCTTATCTTGATTTCTGAATGCAACATTTGTGCTCAGGGACAAAGAATTGCTTGGGGGAAGGGTGACGATGAAGGTTTATACTCAAGATTGGACCATTGTGAGCTTGTTGACAGTGCCAATGTGTGACGAGAGATTGTGACAGGATTTAGATAAGACTGCTTGTAGATACATGACCTAGCACTTGTGGTGATGTTGTAATTGCAGCTGCGAGTTTGACCAGTGTGGTTAGGGAACATGAGAAAGACGTCGATGTGTTTGTTTTGTGCTAATTGTTTCCATTTCTATATCTAGTTGTATATCATTGTTTGGATGTGAAAGAAGAGGTTTGGCTTTTTGTATCACACAAAGGGTGTTGTATTCTGTATTCAGCCTACAGGTTGTACCTGATGTATTATTGCTTTGGGAAATTAAGCAGCATCGTTCGGTCAGGCTACCAACATGATATGTTTCTTACTGGGCACTTGTATAATTTCCAAATTGCATTCATATGTTTCCAGCAGCTGGATATGTTACTGCAAGTGCATCATGGGTTTAGGCTGAATCCCAAGTTGGTAATCATAATACCTGAATCCATGTCCCTGAAAACTTGAGACACCTCGGTGATGTGCTAAAACAACTTCGATATCTGTGATGTCATGATTAAAGAAACATGAAACTGTGAAGAGAACGCCAGAAAAACCTGCCGCCAGTCTAGGATTTCAAAGGAAAAATGGCTATCATCAACTTTTGGATTTCCAAGGAATAATGGATATCATCAACTTCTGACCAAATATCTGAAAGATTCAAGCTAAGACCATTCATGCTCTAAGCATGATTGTACAAAGTATTTTTTGTACAGTTTACCAACAAGATATGTCGTTTTGGTGCAGTTCACCATCTAATCTATCTGGTAGCAACTATTGTAGCTTCTCTCACTAGAGAAGCTGGATTGGCAACCTTGATTCAGCCTAGTCCCTACAAGGCATGCCAGTTTGTGTACAAACATAGGAGAACTGATAGGCGTAAAAAACCCTCCCACCCATCACATATAACCTGCAAAACAAGCGGACAAAGGAGATTAATAAACCTGTATGTACGAAAAACAGAAACAGACAACCAGACAGAGAGGGCACTGTCTTTAGACAAATTTATTGCGCAGCAGTGGAAGTTCGATATTTTAGTCAGATTTTAGTTCACATCTTCCTATTCAGACTAGAAAACAGATGACCAAAACAAAAGCACCCCGTTGTAACTTCCTTTATTGAAGGTAAGGGGCATAAGACATGTTCAGTTTGCAGAAAGTGCAATATTTAGGTTCCCACCGAGATTGGAAAATTAATACCTGATCAAACTAAAGAATCAAAGTTAGTAGACTAGTAGTCATGATTATATAAATTAATAAGTACATGTCACTATGTCGGCAATGCAGCCAAACCAGTTCTCAACTCCAGTTAGAAAAGTTTCAGGCATGCTTGTTTCCAATATATAATAAACCCATATACCAACTAATTGAATGCGTAGCCTCAGGGCAGGGCAAAATAAAAA
Source organism: Poa pratensis (assembly GCA_947311845.1). Lineage (NCBI taxonomy): Eukaryota > Viridiplantae > Streptophyta > Magnoliopsida > Poales > Poaceae > Poa > Poa pratensis. The sequence goes on from CAMZMU010000033.1 coordinate 74,692,602, forward strand.
AAGGTATAGAGGCAAAGTGTAAACCATTCAGTGTCTACCAATCTACTCTGTAGCATACATAGGAACAACAAATCCAGTAAAGTAGCAAAGGACCCTTAAGAACGAGCCAGTGTAGGGATAGGCGCAGGTAATTCCAAATGTTATGGAAGAGGAATGATGTATCTGAAAATTAAATCACTAGTAGTATAGAAACAAGAAAAGTCATAAAACACACATCTTAAGCTAAATAACTGAAGAAATCTGCACACGCTTGAAAGGCAACCATAGCTATCGCACAGTGGACTGCTATCGCATACAGAAAATCCTTATAGTTTCCCACAGCAGCACTAGAAATGCAATGTGGCCTTGGAAGTAAATTAGTCCCCCACAATCGAAGAACAAAAGCTCGTATTATATAACCCAATCGAGTGCTCAACCTGATGGAAGAGCTATAGGTTGTACTGCTGGATGTGTAGTAACTACAAACATGTTTAATCCACACCAGTTTGACTGAATTTAGACAGGAGCACAGATTTGCAGGTCACTCCGCAAATCAACAAAATAGAAAAGAAAATTCTCTTCTACTAGCTTTATCTTGTGCATTTCTACAAATAAATAAATAAATTGTACTAATCAGTTGAACATTTTGTAACATCTTGACATACATATGCGAGTAAAGATGCACAACCACGAATTTAACGATTTCCTCAGTCATACACTTCATACTGACATCCAATTCAAATTAGGATCATTTGCAACAGTAAATAAAAAATTAAGCAAATGGTGGCTCCAAAATGTTGATACTGCAACACAAACATCAGTGCGCGACAAGTTTTAATCTCTCCCACATGTTGAAGAACTAAGAAATACAAGAAATGAAGAAATAAGGCATTTTAATAATCGGGCTTCAATGTAGCTCCACTCAGTCCCAAAAACCTTGTTGGGCAAGTTTCTAGGTACATGTATACAGTGTAGAAGACATTGTCTAGGAAAGCGTCCCTTCTGGATCAGGCTTTTTGCAGAATAAAACCAATACAGTGACAGAAGGAAATACCTAAACTTTGCTCTCAGAAGTCAAAGCTTTTTAGATAGGAGGGGTCCCTCTTGGCCCTCTCCTGGAACTTGCGGAACCAGCGGTCCAGAATATCCGTGGGCACAATCAGCTTGCCGCCGTCGGCGGCACAGAACGACTGCATGAAATTGAAGAGGTTCTCGCCGACGCGGAGCGCGACGCGCTGGGCGCGCTGCTCGTCGGGGGCTGCGGGCAGCGCGGCAGCGTCCTCTACGGCGACGCCCAGCTTCGCGGGCCCGGCCGGCGGCTCCGGCTCGTCCCCGGCCTCAGGGAGCGGGAAGGTGGCGGACGGGCGCGTGGGGCCCAGCGCGCCGAGGAAAGCAAAGGGGCGATTGGCGGCCGCCTGGTAGTAGACGGCGACGGCCTTGCCTGGCGGCAGCGCGGCCGCGCCGGGCGGAAGCAGGAAAACGACGGCGGAGCGGGGCGTGGAGGGGAGCGAGAGCGTGGAGAAGTCGAGGAGCCAGGAGGTGGGCGCGACCTGCGCGAAGGCGGTGGCGTCGAGGGGGAAGGTGTGATCCGGGAAGACGACGCCGAACATGGCGGCGGGCGGGCTGCAGCTTGGTGAGATGCCGCTAACGGTCAATCGGGGTACAGATCGGAGGGAGGTGGAGGCTCGAAGCGGAAGTAGGCGATGGCGTCGTTCGATTCGGTATGGAAGGAAAAGGATGGTTCTAGAAAGCTGTCGAGCATGCTCGGCAATTCGTCGGCTCGAGGCAGCGAGACTTTTTCTTTTCATTCCGTTTTTGAAGAAGTTGTGTGAGCTAGATGAAGCATGATGTGACACTGGCTACCATTTCAAAGCAAATCAAAGCTTGAAATAACTAGTTATAAATATTGTTTACTCAACTAAGGCTATGTAGATTTTAGATGGAGTTCAAAGTGCAATGTAGAAAAAATAACGAACAATGGACTCGTCGCCTGAATAGTGTTTGTTACTTTTTTTTTCCGTTAGTATGCTATTTTTATGTACTCACCGAAATAGACTCTTATTTTCAATAGAGTACCGACTTAGTCACGTGATCTAAACAGAACATAATAATTCAGAAAATTTACAAGAAGCTAAACAGAACATAAAATAGAAAAAGATTCACAATGACCCACGTAATCATGACGACTATACCAAATTGTTTCTAAACTGAACGTTCACAATACTAGAAACAACATTTTCACAATAACATAAACAACACCATCACAATAACCTAAAAACAGAATAACGTAAACATAGATTTTTAAACATAACATTTAATATAGTAATTTAAACAGAGCAGTGCCAATAATTTGATCAGAACAATAAGAGTAACATAAAACAAAATGTAACATATTGAAACAGTAACCCTAACTATGACGACAACCTAGTTTATCGGCACCACAAAGATTCATACATTCGATTTGGAGGGACATCCTCGTCGCTGTCGTCCTCAAGTCTGGCCGGTTCATTCGTAGCGCCACCCACGGTCTACGCGCCATTGGATGGTGGATACCTCCATACGGATGAGCAGGCAGAAAAGGAAACTGGATGCGGTTAACGTCGGTCGGCTGGATCCGCCACATCCGGCGGGCTTCTTATTCGTTCTCTACTCCTGGGCCACTTTCCTACCCGGTGCGACCTAATATGGCCGAATAGTAGAGAACAAGAAGTCGTCGTGACTTGACATGGCAGATGCCGGGATAGAACGCGAGAGACAACTAGGTCACCTCGAGCGTCTGGCAACGGGGTATTACCAATCACCGTCAGAATAGAGGTACATATTGTAAACGGAGAACTTCAACTGTCTGTTAGAATAGAGGTATATATTGGTAACAAACATTTTAAATAATTGTGACTCATGTGAACTTCGTAGAGGCCGCACATTTCTGGCAGTTCTCGTCGGCCTCGCGTAGATACGAATAACCATAGGCCTTCTCGTTGCCGTTTTTGATGGGGAATATTCCTGCTCTATACTAGTGAGTCCCACACAAAGATTTTGTTTATCGCCCCTATTTTTTAGTATCTATTCTACCAGATCTTGTCTCATAGAGTAAAACCATTTTACAGTATACCCAAAAAACATTTTTACTAGAAGATCAACGGTATGACTCGGATTCTGGCGTAAATCGATCTTACTTTCACTAGGTAGTCGTTAGAAAATAGTTGTGGAACTTAACGTTAGACAATATTTTTTGAACTACGACATTAATATTTTAAAATTATAAACAAGTTCCAACATAAACAGATAAAACTTATCCATAATACATTGCCAGTATTTCTTTCGTTTTTTTTATCATTGTCGGTTGTTACCTCAAATGTCACACCCTCCTATGCCTTCACCAATGCAATATTCTCAACTTTGGTGTAATTCTATCCTCCTTGATCTTTCATTATATTTTGTTTGCGAAGCATCAAACCATTCTCGGCATCTTTCCAATCCTCACTAAACACATGATCCTAGGGCTCCTCCACCATTCTCATATACGAAGAAGACACGGAATTCAAAATACAAACTACATAATGCAAAAAAAAAAAACTAAGAATCTATACCAATTTGACACATATTTGAAGAGTAAGGGTGTCATGCATATACCTCTCTGACGATTCGTGAAACATGTTGTGGGCTCCAGATTCGGTGACGACCGAGGCAACGACCTCGGTCGCTAGTACTGGAGGTCGAGGAGGAGATCCCTAAGCCATTGCATTCTTCGTCTTCATTGCCTCTGAAAGTGACCGATTTTGGCCATCGAGATGGTACTTGCAGCAACAGGCTGGCAGAATTCCACGACGCGGGAGGAAGCTCGGAGGATGTCCCGTGCCGATGTACTTGGGCGCGCACGACGCAGTGGAGGCCGCTGCAGCGAGAGATGCGGGGCGCCGCATAAGGGCTCAACTCGGGCTGTTTAACTGTGGAATTGACGAGCGACGACATTGGGAGGTCCATGCCTATGCTTGCACTGTAGGGGAGGACAAACGACACACTAACAAGGGATTTGCAACGGTGGCAAAGGAGCGGGAACAGAATAGGTGAAATGCCCCCTCCCTCCCGCGCGAAGCGCGCATGAGTGTACGATAAACAAAACTAGGCATGGGAATATGCGGTGTGGTCGCTCGATTTTTGGTTTACGGTCGCGGACCATTTTATGGGATTTAGTCGGGCCAGTTTTTACGCTCAAAACCTGTAAAACAAAGTTTTTTCATTGTTGTTTCCCCATTTTTACGGTTACCCTCGACCGCCAGCAATTAAGCGGTTTCTGATATACGATCAAGTTTACTCTTTTCCTTCCAGGGTATCTAAGGGACTGGAAGGTTTTTAATGAGCCGGCTTGCTGACTTAATATATTGGGAGATTTAAGTTAAAAAAAATTACTCCAATAGTTGCGAACTTGCGATTAAATGAGTGTGTTTGAACTTGTGGCTGCCTCAAACTGGCACTTTGTAATTCCTCAATATTTACATGAATTTCTCCTCACCGTCCCGTCCCTTTCTTTCGTCTTCCTCAATCCTCACCTGTCTCCTGACCTAACCAACCCGACCAAGGCGGCTCCATCTCCCCTAGAGTGTACCACCTCGCCCCCTGCCCGTAGCTCAGGGTTACCGCCGGCGCCTCCATTCGCCCCCGCCCGCTCCAGGCCTCCGCCTCTCACGCGCCTCGCCGCCATCGCCGTCCCCGTTCTTCCTCACCGGAACATCGCGTCCCTGCTGTCTCCACCCGGGCCGCAGTCTTTGGTCATTGGATTTTGAGGTATGAGGTTGTTTCATCCAGCGATTTGTTAAATCCGTCCGACCTTTCACAATTTCTGGCTTTGCCGGTGCGCGACCGGCAGGCACGGCATCTAGATCCGCCCCTGCTCACGGATCCTTGTTATTTTTTACTTGTTTGCCGAAATAGGTTGCAGGGATTGGCGTCTGGAAGACAATGGTAGGAGGGGCAGGCTGACCAAAATCCGAAAGAGCAGCACATTTCTCGTTCCAATCTCGGTTCTTGGATTTCGATTCGTTTGTTTGACGAGCCGAGATGGACGACGACGGCCCCTTAGGCATTCGGAATTGGGGCTTCTATGAGACCATGAAAGCAGGCAGCCTCGGCCTGCAGCTGATGTCATCTGTGACCGGCGACCACCGGGACACAAAGCCGCTGCTCCCGAATGGTACCTTCTTGCAGCACCATGGACACCACAACGCCCAGCAGCACCCACAACATTCACATCACCCCGCGGCTATGGTGGCTGTGAACCCTCTGGTGGCGTGCCCACAGAGCAACCGCTATTCACATGGACTTTGTGCGCAATGAGGCCTGGGTGCACCCCTCGCAGCATCAACATCAGCACCAACATCAACATTCCCGCGAGCAGAAGGTCCTTCATGCTGTCCCCGTTGTGCCTGCTGCTCATAATGGACATCTTGGACACGCTGTGCTTCACCACCCTGCCAGTTTTGGGATGATGCCAGATGCGCGTGCGCACACACTCCAGATGATGCAGCCACAGGAACCTCCTGCACCAGAGGAGGAGCACGCAGCCCCACCGTTGATTGAAGAGCATTCTGTGGCTGGAAACAAGCCGCCTGCAAAGAAGAGGCAGCAGGGTCGTCAGCCCAAGTCGCCTAAGCCGAAGAAGCCTAGGAAGGTTGCTACTCCACAGGAAGATGGGGCACCCAAGAACCGTGCACCCCGAAGTAGGGGTCCTATTAAGCCTTTGGGAATGGTGATTAATGGTATTGATTTTGACATTTCAAGGATAGCAACACCTGTGTGCTCATGCACTGGAGCTCCCCAGCAATGCTATCGTTGGGGTGCAGGTGGCTGGCAGTCCGCATGCTGCACAACTTCTATTTCGACGTATCCACTGCCAATGAACACAAAGCGCCGGGGCGCACGTATTGCTGGAAGGAAGATGAGCCAAGGTGCATTTAAAAAGGTTCTTGAGAAGCTAGCCGGTGAAGGCTACAACCTTAGTAACCCAATTGACCTGAAGACCTTCTGGGCCAAGCATGGCACGAACAAGTTTGTAACGATCAGGTAAAGCCTTAAAGGACTGGGCGTGTTTATCGCCTTGTAGGTTCCAGCGCTGCAGTTTGGTCTGAGTTATTGTCTGTATCTGCTCTTGCCAATCTGCAGGAGTTCTTAGAAGTAGTTTGTAGCCATGTTCCTTTCTTGGATTTAATTTACTTGCCTGTTTCGGGCTTCAGCTGTGGAGTGAAGTAGGAAATCTGTCTGTATCTGTCAATTTAGAACTTGTAGTGTAACGGCAACAGTCTTCTTCTAATTTAGATGGCATTTAATGCTTCAAATGTACTCCCTCCGTTTTTTAATATAAGATGTTTTAGCATTTGTCCACATTCACATATATCTAGATGTATGTAGACATATTTTAGTGTGTATGTGCACTCATATTAGTATGTATGTAGACAACATGTTGTATAGCTAAAACTTCTTATATTTATGTACGGAGGGAGTATGTTATAGTCTGGAAGTTCATGGCTTTAATTAGAGGTTTTTTCTATCGAAAGTTTAACTACGTCCGCTTCCTCTTCTCGGACTAGATGATGTTATCTAATGGTATTTGTCATATCTGTCAAATATATGCACTAAATACTCTCATGACTAGTGGCTCCTCTAGGACTTAAGCAATTAAAACGCCTGATAGTTTCTCTTCATTCCGCCTGGTGTGTCTTGTAATGGGCATAACCAAGTATTTTTACTTGTGCGCCTTACCTTAATACCTTGGAACACATTATAGCCTTTAGTGTATGTTTGTAGCACCATTTTTTAACGAAATTTGAGTTGTCAAAATCTGAGGACTAAACTTATGTGAAAATATCACTAGCTTAGCAGGTTTCTGGAAGTATGAGAATAGATCAAACTGCACAGGTTTGCTTGCACTGAGGAAAAAAAGGCAGATTGTTCGGTTTAACCATTCAACAACAGTCAAGTTGTTTGCCCACTATGTTAGTCTGTTTGGCGTGCTTTTCTGGATAACTGAGATATATTATACAGTAGCAGTAACCATTTCTCATTATGTTGGTTTCCCTTTCTGAAGAACTTTTTCCCGTACTATTTTTGGGTGTTCAGTTATCTTTAGATTCTACGGTGCAGAAAGTGCTTTTTAGTTCTATTTTTGGATGTTTCAGCTGTATTACTATCCTCCGGTGCGGAAAGCACTTTCTGAGTTCTATTATTGGATGTTTCAGTTATCTTACGATTCTACAGTACATAAAGCACTTGTTGATTTCTATTCTTGGACATCAAAATCTTTCGAAAGTTAGTAATGATTCCCATCCCATGGCGCAGTGCAGCACAGTATCGGTCGATCGGCCTGAAATTTGACAGGCCATAGGTCTATTTGAAGACACTATCGGAGATGGTCTTTTTCAAGTAGCTTGTCCCCAACGAAATTTAGTAAATTCAAGGATCGATCACTCTCTGTCGCTGTACATCGTTTGAGAATGGCACCATTGCGATAGAGATGAGCCCAGTGCTCTAATCCGCTAGCTTCGCCCCTTGATTTTGTTATTATTTTTTATGGTAATACGTGTCTTATTTATAAAATATAGATCATAAATACCAACCTTACAAAACTGAAAAGATAAAAGAAACAAATGTGACAAAATAACGCTTATCCCTTTCCTTCGGCACTACCATAGCAGCCATCAAAGAGGAGAGACATATCACCTCTTCACCCGTGTTCGATGCAGCTCCATCGCTGATAAACAACTTTTTGAACCTCCAAAGTAGTTTGCCATAGGACAAACTATTGTCGTTGAAAGAATTAGACCGGGCAGCATGACCCCAAACACGTCATCGAACTTCAGAACTGACACCCCGCACGATGACGTCGGAGTAGCAAACCAGAACCGTCAGCCTCCAGCAACGAACCCTGCTCAAGATGCACTATCTTCCAGTTGTCACCAGCACAGACAACCGTATGCGCGTACTTCTGGACAAATCCTCTCTGTTCCACCATGTCGCTGAAGACAACGCCGCTTCGGGATAGAGTAGGAGGAAAACCCCTCTGATGGAATTACCGCTGCCGCCTCGTCGACACCACCCATGAACCCTAAAGCCACCGATCTAAAGGATTGATAAGCACACGATGCAACCAACTCTAAGACGTCGTCATGAAGGAAAACGCCGGTGTGATTTGGAGTTGAGGTAGATTTAATTTTCGGGGCGCCGCTCCCACCACCCCAGTGACGCACCATGCTAAAATTATCCTAAACATAATTTCCATGCCGGAACGGAGGAAACGGATCCCCCTCCCTCATGCCACCGGAGCAGCAAGCATAGGCGGAGGGGACCAGCCCCTTCGCCGGTGGAGATCGGAGGAGGAAGATGGGGTCGCTCGCTTCGCCTGGCGGCTAGGTTGATTTTGACTTTGTTATTCATCATTGGCTGAAGGGGCAAGGCTAGCTTGCGCGCGCGCGATGGGTCGCGCGGTTTCGGACAGTCGCACGTGGGCATTCCGACAGCGACGGGAGGAGGAAGATGAAGCTCGCCCCCGTCGCCATCGCCGGCCTGGCCGCCTGCCTCCGCCCGCCGCCTCGTCGCCCCGCCCTGCTCGAAGTATGACCTCCGCCGACCATACCTCTAACCCCCCCCCCCCCCCCCCCCCCCCCCCCCCGCCCCCGTTAAGTTTCCTTCTCGCCTCCGCCGCGGCTTCGGCTCGGCCTATCCCTGGTTCCGAATCGATCGCGCGCTCGCCAAAAAGCCATTCCGGCTGAAGTGTGCGTTTGTGAAGATAAGTTTGCACTTGCCCGTTTGTGAAGATAAGTTTGCACTTGAGGCATGTGCAGCTTGGCTGCTAGTCTGTGTGGGCAGCACGTAGGTTTCAGAAGTGTTACGTAGGTTTCAGAAGTGTTAAACCTGTAATCCACCGATTGTATAAACGCTTGCATTTTTTTATTTTGTGTGGCGAAGTTGACGATTGACAAAAAAAAACATCTCGTTTGGATATTCACGCGAGACAGCCATTCTCAGGAATGAACCATTCATTCTTGAGCCCAAGATTGGCCTTGTCATTGCAGCATTGTTTATTTAGACATACAGATGATAGAACCCGGTCCAAATGTAGAATATCTGTGCCGTTGGCGATCAAGGGCAGCTCCGAATCCAACACTTTTGAGGGCGAGCCCATCGGGCCATCATATCGTGGGCCGAACCGGTCGGCTCGCTCAACCGTCCAGGGCAGTCCGTGGTTTACGGGAACTCACATTGGGCCGCACAGCAGATCCCCATCCGCCGCGGTAACCTGTGCTGGCTGGCTACGCCTCATAAAAAAAAAAAAAAGGCAAAATAAAAAAACTGTGCTGGCTAGGCTGTTCTCGATCGATCAGCTGGCGCCGGGCCGCCGGTCATCCCACACGAACGGCCATGGAGGTGCTCCCATGGAGGTCACGATTTCGTACAAAATTGGTCAGAATCAAACCTTTTCTCGCCGGAAATCAAAGATTGGCGTCGGAATCTATACCTAATAATAAAAGTATGGGATCGACTATTCAGCAGGCGCCTTCTAATTTGCAAAACTGTACGCACCCAAATATGTCACGATAGCGACAGCCTGCCGTGTGCGCGCGCTGCGCGCGCGGTCCAGCTGACCGGAAGCAAAAGTGTACACACCAAAAAAGCTGTCACGATAGCGACAGGCCTGCCGTGTGCGCACGCTCCAGCTGACCGGAAGCTAATCAGGATAGCGACAGCTTCGCTAATCTGGCCGGCTAATCATCCAGACCACACAGAAAGCAGGACTTGCACTGCACGAAAGAAACCGAGCCACAAATCCTTACCTACCCCCGATCCCAGGCTCCCAGCGCAACACCTCTCTCTCTCTCTCTTCTTCTCCCCCGATCCCAGGCTCCCAGCGCAGCAACTTTTCTCTTCAGTCCCCTGCATCTTCTTCTTCTTCTTCGAGACATGGCTGCGACTGCTAGATCTACATCAGAGAAAAACTGAAAAGAGCGAGATCAACAAAATCAAAGGCTACCAAGGAGAGAACACACAGGTATACTGCTTCAAACACAACACTCCCTGCCTAGTTTAGTACTGAACCAGATAAAACCCACATGATTGTTGGGAGGGATACACAGACATGATCTGTAGTCTAGATACACGATCTGTAATCTAAGTGTAGTCTAGGTACACAGGCACAGATGGGTGCACAGAAATCAGTAAACAAATCAATCTGCTGATCAAGTAGGAACAATTGCTCCTTATATGTGGTATCAATTGATGTAGTAAATTGCTATAAACTCCTATTCCTTATGATGAATCCATGTAGTTCATGTCAGTTCCCCCCTATCATGGTATTGTATCCTAATCTGCCTCATATTCCTGACATATGAGTGAAAAACCTGCATGTGACATAGCAGACGCGAAATCAGAAATGTATCGATGTAGAATAAATAGAGTTATACATGTAGCAGCACTAAAAGTTACCAGCCTGTGTATTATAAAAAACTGGTATCTAGTTTCAACATGATTTCGACAAAAAGGCTACATACACTTGTTTGTTGAGATGACTAATCATGCATGATCAGTAAAGTTACCAATGAAGAAACACTAATGTTACCTACCACTTTGTGCTATAGTTTTAACATAATAGGGTTAATAATGCAGAAAATATTTATACATGAAGAATCACTAAAGATGTACATGAAGTTACCTGCCACTATGTGCTATAGCTACCTGCCACAATATACTATTGTTACCATGCTTAAGATTTTACATGATTTTTGAACAGGGGCAACCATGGATATGGATATAAGCTTGGAAACTGATGACATTGATGATGGCTTGTCACACAACAATGCTGATGTGGAAAATGCAGGTATATACCACCATACAATATACACATGAAATTATCCATCCCTTCCTAATGTTACCAAGATAATATAACTTAAGTCACCGACACTTATGTTAACAAGTTACCAATCTATAATTTACCCCATACATTAAGACCATTGGTTAGTGGTTGACTGAAAATGTTACCACCTACATTGTACTTAATTAACCAACTACAATATACTAAAGTTATCACCTACTTAGTACTGAACTTGTACACATGAATTTATTAATGATTTAGGCTGATATATGATTCATAACAGATGCAGGTGGAGATGGAATGTTGTCAGGGGCTGATGGCATGGAAACCAAGTCGGGAAGTGGCAAGCAAACAACAAAGACTGGAGAAACAATTGAAGAACAATCGTTGGGCACTGATGAGTCAGGACAGCAAGGGCGGGATGATGCTACAGCTGATGTAAACTCGACACCACAAGCCCCAACATTGCATATGCGTTTCGACACTTATGAAGCTGCCAAGGATCACTACTTGGAGTACTCACTGAGGAAAGGTTTCAGTATTCGGATTGCTTGGTCAAGGAAGGATGCTAATAAAGAGTATCTGAAGGTGTTCTTTGTTTGCACCAAAGGTGGCAAAACTCAAGTTCCGAAAGAAGACACGCAGAACCCAAAGTCAGTTGTGAAGAAAAGAAAAAGGAGTACAATCCCCAGAACTGGATGCCAGGCGCACATGTACATCAAGAAGCTAAATGGCTGGTACCATGTTGTACAATCCTCCGATGAACACAACCACCAGCTGATCAAAAAGCCATCTCTGACTAAGTTCCTACGTGCACATCGCAACATCCCTGCAGACGAAAAACACTTCCTGAAGATGCTGCACGAATGCAACATACCAACTTTCCGGCAGATGCATCTAATGTCCAGATTTTACGGGAAACGCGGAGATGTGCCGTACACGGACAAAGATTTGGCAAACCTGAGAGCCAAATTCCGACATAAGAACAGGGTCAATGACATGGAGGAATGTTTGGCATACTTCAAGAAGATGGAGAAGGAAGATAAGGATTTCTTCTATAAAGTCAAACTGGATGAAGATGACTGCGTTGAGAGAATGTACTGGGTAGACGGTGAATCACGTCGATCATACAAACACTACGCGGACTTCATCTCATTTGATGCAACCTACCTCACAAATATCTACAAGATGCCATGTGCACCGTTCATCGGTATCAATAACCATGGGCAATCCGTGCAATTTGGCTGTGGATTCTTGCGCAATGAGCTCACTGACAGCTATGTGTGGTTAATGCAAACCTTCCTAGAAGCAATGGGTGGCTTGGCACCAAGATGCATAATCACAGATCAAGACTTTGCTATGCGTGCATCTATTCTCTCCGTTTTCAAGCAGGCAATACACAGAAACTGCAGGTGGCATGTGGTGCAGAATTTAACAGAAAAGCATGGGTCATACATGGCCGCACACCCTGAACTGCATGAAGCAATTAAAGCATGTATAAACACCAGCTTGACACCGCAGGAGTTTACAGATAACTGGGACGCAATGCTTGAAGCACATAATGAACGTGGGAACACAGATCTATATGAAATCTGGAAACATAGGGAATGCTGGGTTCCAGCATACTTTATGCACGCCTTCTTTCCCTTCTGTCAGACCACAGCAAGAAGCGAGGGATTCAACGCATTACTGAAAAGATATGTGAGCCCAAAGAACTCTATTCTAGATTTCCTACAGCAGTACGAGGTGCTGCAGGATACTATACTGAATAAAGAGAGGAAAGCGGAGGCAGACACAGCTCTGACAGAACCAGATCTGTGGTCTCCTCGCAACCCTATAGAGATACAAATGGCTAAAGCATACACAAGGGGCATTTTCAACCGGTTCCAATCAGAATTCCGTGAGACTATGTCATACTACTGCCAGTACATAGGAGGGTACCTGTATGACCTAAGCATAGTAGATGCTCCTGTTCCGCACTATGGCTACCGAAACTACTCGGTGATTGCTAACCTTGAGGCGGGCGATTTCTCGTGCAACTGCTGTAAGTTTGAGCGTGACGGCATACTATGCTGCCACGTGCTAAAGGTGATGACATTCCTAAACGTGCGTCAAATACCAGACAAGTACATCCTAAAACGGTGGGGTTGGGATGCTGAAGCTGCCCTAGGTGACCCGGACACTGATGCACAGAAGTCCGCTCCACGCCATGGGATGTCAGCAGATGACCGAAGCATGATGGCAATGGCGTCGATGAGGGACGACTTCAGAAAGGTTGCAAAGGTGGCGTGCAAGGCTAACGATACAATACGCATAGTTAAGACACACATGCGGAACATGAAAGAAGACATTAGAATGTGGCTGAAAAGAGAGGAGAAGAAGGCAAAAGATGCAGCAGCTGAAGCCTCGACTATGCCGTCATATACCGCACCAAACGCACCTGCCCAACATGCAGGCAACACCGCGGCGGATGTGTCTGCATCAAGCGCACAAAAGGCAACTGCCCATCATTCAGCCAACAATACAGCGGAGGTTCCAGCAACAAGCGCTTCCGCAACTAACTTGTCGACCGGCAAGAAAATAGGAAACCCACCCAGGTCTAAAACCAAAGGAAGGCCATGTGAGACAGCAAACCAAAATCCGCTAGATATTGCACCAAAAAAACCAAGAAAGTGCAGCGGCTGCAAGAGTGTACACCACGACCTTCGCAGATGCCCGGACAGACTAAAAAAGTTGGGGCTACAAGCAATGAACAGCGTATGAAGAACTCCACGCATATATCTTGCTAGCAGGAAAAATATGCTACTGTAGGGGCCAGAAAAGATGCTTCCCATTCCCAGAAGAAAACAAGATGCTCAAATTTTTGTAATATCGGCTAATGTATAGCCTAAGAATATTTATGTTAAGACTATATGATGTGGACATGGTTCTATCTAGTTTATTATGCAGACATGTATTTCCCCCTTATAGTGAAGTTACCATCTACTAACAATTAAATTACCACGTTGTTAAAACTAACTTTACCATGTGGTTTTGCTAAAAAATATCAGACAGACTCAGAATTAAAAAATGTCCTGGCTGATAGGTAAAGTTACCAGGCAGCTTATACTGAATTTACCGGGTTGTTCTAACTAAAATTACCATGTGGTTTTGCTAAAAATAACAGCACTCGTGATGGAAAAAATTGTAATGGCTAATAAGTAAAGTTACCAGACATCTTATACTGAATTTACCATCTGGTTCAGACTAAACTTATCAGCCAAAATTGCCATGTGGTTTTTCACATGATTTTTAAAAAATGAAGTTACCATGTAGATGTAAGTAAAGTGATCATGAGATTATAAGTAAAGTTACACCATTCCAAACAAAAACAGTGAAAAAACAGTAGGCATGGTTCTATCTAGTTTGTTATGCAGACATGTATTTCATCCTTACAGTGAAGTTACCATCTCCTGACAAATAAGTTACCAGGTGGATCTAACTAAATTTACCAGGTCGTTATGCTAAAAAATATCAGACTAAAAATGTAATGAATAATAAAGTAAAAGTTACCAGACATTTTATACTGAATTTACCATCTGGTTCAAACTAAAAGTTATCAGCAAAAAAAATACCATGTGGTTTTTCACATGATTTTCTGAATGAAGTTACCATGTACATGTAAGTAAAGTGATCATGAGATTATAAGTAAAGTTACACCATCCCCAACAAAAACAGTGAAAAACAAAAAGGGGTAAGTATGCAATACCTCAAAACACATATTTGTCAAGAAGATTCCTCCATTCTGTAAGCTTATTTTCTCGATGCTCCAGCCACCTTACTGCCAGCACCTTCCTTAATTCTGGGATCTGATCAAATGATATGGCAGGCGAAACACGTCCATCCCACAATTCAAGGAACTTAAGAGTGAAGAACCCACAATCAAATCTGTAGGAAAAAAGACAAAAAAAGCGATGAAAAATTAACTAGTGGTTATGATAATGCCACATAAAAAAACAGGAGATGTGAGAAAATTATTAGATGACAGATGAATAAAAAACTTACTCATTATCTTGCTTTGGTGCAGGAATGTACACCAACTCATAATCTTGAATCTGTTTCCTAGAATCTTTGTAATTAACAAGGAACATTCTTTTGATCGCATCCATCAGCCTGGTAGCATGATCGATCATTCCATCATCATCTGGACCACGAACGGAATCAAGGATCTCAAACCTTTTTGCAGCCAGATTCAACGACAGCATATACCAATGTGACCTTGCCTTAGCAGATGTTCCAAGCTTCTGAAGTACAGGGAAACAAAGCTAGCAGGGGAAAAAATGATTGATCAAGTATAAGCCACAAAAAATAAATGCAAAACGAAGCACACCCAAAAGTTGGTGTGGAAAATCCAAAAAAATGAACGAACAAGAACGTACCAAGTTTTTGTGGCTAAGCTTGTACTTGTCATCTTTCCGGAAGTGCTTCTTTAAAACGTTTGATTGAAAATTGTGATCAAGCAGATAGCATGACACAATCCAGGGGAATATGACCTTGTTGCTGTCGGCACAAGATTGCTGTAGGACATGTACTCCGATTTCAACAACAGTGTTTGATAGCTCACCATTAGGTTTCATGCTATCAGCAAGCTCACTCGCTGACACCCACATAGGACCAATTTCCAAAATTATAGTGCTGCAAACAGAGAAAAAATAAAATGTCAGAAAAACATAAATTGAGATAACTATCAAAAGCAGTAAAAAGGCATGAAGAACAAAACAAAATACATATAAGAGACAAAAGTACGAACGATTTTGTTACCAATAAGAAAGCAATGTAGCTGCACAACAATTATAGCTACCAACAACAGAGGAATAAAGTGAAATTACCACACCAGAAAAAGCATTATATTTACATACTCTTTAAGCCTTGACACTTTGGAAGATCTGGTGTGTATAATAAGCTTCCGATACAAGGCGTCTTGATGAGCAGTGCTTCTGATAGTTACATAAGGAGGCAGTAGGTACTGGGAGGGTTGAACAACTCTCTCCATGCGAATCCTGGACTTTGGAGTAATGCTAGGAACATCAATAATGCAAGGTGGAGCAGCCATTGCTGGAGTGCAATAAACTTGGACATCTACATAAAAATGAAGGTGAAGGGTTAATCATGCTACACATGTGTACAAAAAAAAGCAGTAATGACCTTATTACCTTCAGACCCAATGTATTTACCCACAGGAACTGTTTTACTTGAACTGCAAGACTTTTGAACTGCCATCTTCTCATCCAACAAATCATCAAGTGAAATTACCCCAGATCCATCTTCGCACACGATTTAACTTTATCACGAGCTACTGTTTCAGTTTGAGCTACAAAAAAGAAGGGAGAAAAGGGAAAAAAGAAAAGGGAATGAAAATAGAAGGAAAAAAGGCGGGCCCCACGTGGAATTCAAAAAATACCACATGTTAATCACCAAAAAAAATGTGCACAAACCAAAAAAGCAGATACAACTCATAACTGAAATATACAACAAACATTGCGCAAACGAACATAAATCAAAAAGAATAAAAGAAAAAGAAAGGGACACACGTTATTACAACAAAAGACATAATGATAGATACGGGATGATCCATTAAGTGTTATACATAGTAATAGGAAATGTCGTCTTGCAAAAGCATTGACTAAACGTTACTTAAACATTCTGAAACCATACAACAATAAAGCCCCAGCCACAACCCCAAAAATTCCCCTCCCCATACTGATCTTCAAATCTTCATATACTTCATAAAACCATATAAGTTATTTCGAGACTTTGCCATAATCGTTGCCAAATCTGCCGCTCCGTGTGAGGTCGATGTAAGGATAACATTCCCTCGGTTAAAGATCTGCACAATAAACTAGTGCCCCCATGAAACAAGAAACCCAAAAAAATAAAAACAAGCACATGCCATTAATATGCAAGTTACATGCAAGTAAACATATAAGATAGCAGTCAGATACAATAAAAAATACCAGGGGAAAAATAAAAGTTACCAGTCAGCTAGCAATGAATTTACCCAGGCAAAAAGCATGAAGTTACCAGTCAGCTAGCAATGAATTTACCCAGGCAAAAAGCATGAAGTTACCAGTCAGCTAGCAATGAATTTACCCAGGCAAAAAGCATAAAGTTACCAGTCAGCTAACAATGAATTTACCCAGGCAAAAAGCATAAAGTTACCAGTCAGCTAGCAATGAATTTACCCAGGCAAAAAGCATAAAGTTACCAGTCAGCTAGCAATGAATTTACCCCAGGCATTGTTCACATCAAAAACGAATTAATTTACATAGAAGTTAGCAGACAAAAATAGCAATGGATAACTACCAGCCAATAAAAATACATAGAAGTTACCATTATACTACATCATGCATAATTGCTAACTACACATTTTAGAAAACTTACCACTGGAAGTTGGCATCGCAAACGATAGAGGCAGCAAATCAGTAGGTTCCACAATACGGATAATGCTAGAACAAGCAAGAGAAGGTGCATCGGTCGGCAAACTAGCGCCTGCTTCTGGAATATGCCCGGTTCCAGAAGATCCAGGGACACTGGCAGCCGCGAAACCCACATGTTCAGATGCTTCGGCTTCAGGAGCATGATGAGGAGGATTACCTGGGGAGTCAATATGACTACCAGATTTACAACCAGGTTCAATAAAAGGGCCGAACAGCATACTCGCAGGAAAGAAACCATCATTCTTTGCAGCTACTTCGTCGACCTTCTTCTGCCACGTATCAGATACTTCTTGAATGACTTTCAAATTGACGGCAGGAGTCGTAACAGCTGCAGGGACATTGATCATTGTTGACAGTCCACATGGTCTATAGACATTGCTCGGAGGTGTCACGCCTGTATGGGTTCCTTGAGCTTCTGGAACATGCACATCATGGAGAATGGTATTACAACATTATTACAACAAAAGACATAATGATAGATACGGGATGATCCATTAAGTGTTATACATAGTAATAGGAAATGTCGTCTTGCAAAAGCATTGACTAAACGTTACTTAAACATTCTGAAACCATACAACAATAAAGCCCCAGCCACAACCCCAAAAATTCCCCTCCCCATACTGATCTTCAAATCTTCATATACTTCATAAAACCATATAAGTTATTTCGAGACTTTGCCATAATCGTTGCCAAATATGCCGCTCCGTGTGAGGTCGATGTAAGGATAACATTCCCTCGGTTAAGATCTGCACAATAAACTAGTGCCCCCATGAAACAAGAAACCCAAAAAAATAAAAACAAGCACATGCCATTAATATGCAAGTTACATGCAAGTAAACATATAAGATAGCAGTCAGATACAATAAAAAATACCAGGGGAAAAATAAAAGTTACCAGTCAGCTAGCAATGAATTTACCCAGGCAAAAAGCATGAAGTTACCAGTCAGCTAACAATGAATTTACCCAGGCAAAAAGCATAAAGTTACCAGTCAGCTAGCAATGAATTTACCCAGGCAAAAAGCATAAAGTTACCAGTCAGCTAGCAATGAATTTACCCCAGGCATTGTTCACATCAAAAACGAATTAATTTACATAGAAGTTAGCAGACAAAAATAGCAATGGATAACTACCAGCCAATAAAAATACATAGAAGTTACCATTATACTACATCATGCATAATTGCTAACTACACATTTTAGAAAACTTACCACTGGAAGTTGGCATCGCAAACGATTGAGGCAGCAAATCAGTAGGTTCCACAATACGGATAATGCTAGAACAAGCAAGAGAAGGTGCATCGGTCGGCAAACTAGCGCCTGCTTCTGGAATATGCCCGGTTCCAGAAGATCCAGGGACACTGGCAGCCGCGAAACCCACATGTTCAGATGCTTCGGCTTCAGGAGCATGATGAGGAGGATTACCTGGGGAGTCAATATGACTACCAGATTTACAACCAGGTTCAATAAAAGGGCCGAACAGCATACTCGCAGGAAAGAAACCATCATTCTTTGCAGCTACTTCGTCGACCTTCTTCTGCCACGTATCAGATACTTCTTGAATGACTTTCAAATTGACGGCAGGAGTCGTAACAGCTGCAGGGACATTGATCATTGTTGACAGTCCACATGGTCCATAGACATTGCTCGGAGGTGTCACGCCTGTATGGGTTCCTTGAGCTTCTGGAACATGCACATCATGGAGAATGGTGTCGCCTGTCTTGGATGCAGATGTGCGAACGGCATCAGAAAAAATAGGCGCCGCAACACTGAGTGTACAAGTAATCGACCCAGAAGCACCAACAGCCTTAACTGCATGCAAAGGGGCATGCGGATCTGAGTCATTAGAAACTGCAAATCCTTCAACTCCGACAGATGATCCAGCGACTACACTGGAAACATGAATTGCATCCACATGTACTGTAGATATGGGAGGTGAAACACCATGGTCAGGGGCCAAGAATGGCATGTCACTCAGAACAATCGCAGTGGTCGAAGCTATGTTGGACACTGGCAATACATCAGCAGAATTCGTATCCAAGCTATCTGTTGCAGCAGACTCGCTGACAATGTTTGCCACTGGATTTGACACAGAAGGAGCTGCAGTATAGATGTTATCGGAAATTGCATCCCCCTCAGAATTTCCTTTATATGCAGCGTCCGCTTCTTCAACAACGTCTGGATCACGATGTGGTGAACAAACATCCACATCAATAACAGAACTTTTTGCAGCCCCTGCCGGTTTCTGTTTGGCCAAAAGGCGAGGTGATGTCCTCGTAGGTTTAGCCGCATCTTTCAAACCTTTCTTCCTGCAAAAACATAAAACAACAATAAGCGTTTGTGGTCTAAAGTAAACATGAAGAATCATACAAAAAAGTAATCAATATTCAAAGACCATGAAAAAAGAGGGTTGCCCAGACAACAAAAAAATATCTTATCAATGGTAATGGGCTATAGTTACCCATGATACAACACCCACCACCAGTAAAAACCTCATAGCATGACTAAAAAGTAAAAAAGCAAAAAACAAAAGTTACGACTGTACCTCTTGTATGTTGCGGTAACAACCTTACGAGCAACATCCAGTTCTCCGACAACACCAATATCAGGGTCTGATGAACAAATAGCAGAAGTACTCACAGCCCCCGCAGGTCTTTTTTCAGCCGACAAGCGAGGTGATGACCGCGTAGCTTGAGCAACAAATTTAGGGACTTGCTTCCTGTGTAATAAAGAACAAAAAAAGTCAGCGTATGTGACCAAAAAATTATAACTTATCAATGCCAATGTTGTGTAATTATCCATGGTATACAACAACAACAACAACAAAATGACAATAATTGTACCTCCTAGGTGTCATCTTCTTCGGAGCTGGCAGATCATTGTGATTGGTGGACGTTGAAGAAACAACAGTCTGTGCGCGAAGGTCAACTCCCACCTTAAGAAGCTCAGAAGCAACAACATCTGTAATAATAGAGTTGTGCACATGCCCCATAGTTTGCAATCTCCTCCTTTTGACCGGTTCAATTACTGTATCATGTAGAGTGTGAGCATCAACAATAGAAGCATCAACAGCCGAACCAATGCCTTCCTGCGGATCAGCTACAATCGTCACAGTCATATCCATTCCATCAACATGGCTGCTGACCTCATCTGCACGTGCGCTCGCTTCAGGGATCGATGAATGGTCAGAAGCAACATTACCATCAGGAGTGTTCAGGAAGTCGTCCAAAAATTCATTGCCTTGGGGTGTGGCAGTCTCATCTGCAGGTGCACTAGCTGCTGGAATCGATGAATGGTCAGAAGCAACATTACCATCAGGAGTGATGAGGATGTAACCCAAACTTGCATTGCATTGGGGGATGGCAGTGTCACCCGCGCCAACGTTTGCACCAACAGTAATGGGGCTATGCGGAGGAAATTCTTCAACGGGCGGTGATGAAGTTGAGTCCCCAAGTGCATGGTCGGGGTGGACAGTGTTATCTTCCTGAGAGTCTCTTGTTTCGTTCCTAGCAGCAAGGACATAATCCCCATCAGCACTGCTATCATCATCACCAAAATCACCATCGGAGCTCTTATCCTCAATATCCACGTCGTCAGCAGACAAAATGGTGTCACAATCAGAGCTATTATCATCAACATCCACGTGGTCAGCGGAAACAGAAGGGTGAATATCATCTGTACCACCAGAGAAAACACCCCTGCTTGAACCTGCAACTGCCTCTGAACGCAGTACCCTACGAGAACTGTTACCATCCCTACCAGACTCATCCACGCCGCAGTAGTGTTCATCTGTCGGTTGACTGCCTTCTGGACCAGCCGATGCCGGAACTTTACTTGCACCTGCAGATCCAGATGATCGTACTCGCCTACGTAGATGCCGAGTTGGGGTGGTCTTGGAGCCGACTAAGTTGTCTGTAAAAGTACCAAACTCATGAGCCATTATATCTGAAGTAGATGGTAGCATTTGGGTCCACCTCCCAACCATAGTGCCCATTAAACCAACTAGGCCAGACACAAAGGTGCCCATGGCATTAGCAACCTCCTTTTTTTGCTGAAAACAAACCAAAAACAAGAACACATAAATTATAAAACATGTGTCAAAACATCTTATAGATGTGTTGTTCATAAGAAATTCGAACTAAAAGCACAATTATTTATGTACCTCATTTGGGCAGCTTGGATGAGAGCAGGTGTCAATCCACCTATCAAAACCACTAACTCCACCAAAAAGCGAGTAATTGAAACCGAATTCAGGTTTAAGCTGTGTGACCAACAAAAACAAAAAAAGAACTTAAGTTAGAGAAAATATCTGCCACCATTAAGTTAACATACATATTCATCAGAATAAATAACACAAAAGTTATCACCCACTGTCACCATTAGTTACCAGGAGAGAATAGCTAAAGTTACACATGAACACATGCATGCCACCATTAATTACCAATGGCGAAATAGCTAAAAGACAAATGAATACAGCACACAAAAATACCTGAAGTTTGCCATATGATTTTCCATCAGGTTGCAAATCAGCAGCCAAAACGGCATCAATGTCTTTTTTAGACCAAAGGTTTACAGCAAAACGTCCCTCAGGAAGAACAAGGTTCAAAACGCTTATATCAACCGAGTCCACGTACAAGAGCTACGAACAAAATGTAAGAAAAAGAAAGCAATGAAATACATAAACAGTGAAAGAAAACAAACTGACAGTTAAACAAACTATGAATAAAAAGTACCTGCAAGAGACTTAGAGATGCTGTATTAGACTTTCCACTTGACAACTCTTCATGAAGAGTATCTGCAACAAACTTAGACCAATTCATCTGATTCGCATTCGCAACGTTGGCCTGTCACAAAAAAACGAAACTACTGTCAAAAAACCAAGTTACCACATGCAATGCATATAAGTTACCATGTTGGAACATATACAGTTATCACACTATAGAATAAGTAGAGCACACAACATACTAACCATGGCAGGATAGCACCTGCTGCTGACTTTATTACAAGTGGTAGGGCGTATGACAGTGCACATGATGTACATCAAAAAAGTCTGCTTAAAGCCAACATCATCCGCTTCCGATTCCTTCAAGAGCTCCCACACCCGAGTTATTTTTGGTGAATTGCCATCATCAGGGAAAATGGTAGGACCAATCAAAGCCTCAATCTCCCTGTCAATAGCATACACAACAGGAAGATCTCCCATGGGCAGTCCCAGCGTGCGGAAAACTGTACGCTCATTCAGCGGGATCCTTCCTCGGCCAGGTATGACAAACTCACGGCTGCTCTTGTCATATGTCCCAGCAAACCAGTTGACAAGACCGTTGTGGAGAATGGGACACTTGATATCAAGCATGCTATCGAACTCCATTTTACCAACAGCAGCTATCTGCCCAGGAGTCAAGTCATCATACAACTTGCAAATCCCACTTGGAGATGCCCTGTTCCTCTGCTGCCCCTTTTTATGGTCTATAGGGACATCAACAGGCTTCCGCTTCCGCTTTCCTTTCTTATCACCATCTGCACCATGGTCTCCAGGGACATCAGGAGCCTTCCGTTTCCTCCCCATCTCAAAGACCTAAGACAAAACAAAAACAAGAATGAAAAGTTTGAACAAGAAAAACATATAAAAGTTATCCATGTAGAAGCACTAAAGTTATCAACTGATTAGCCCTATAGTTACCACCTCACTATGAGCAAAATACACTAGCTCGTTTACTGAAAATTTATCCATGCATAAACAATATAGTTACCAACAGATTAGGCATACAGTTACCACCCACTATGAACAAAAAAAATTACAAAGTGGTAGCCATACGGATGCTCATATCCGACACACGGGCTCACATAGAAGAACACAGCCCGTTCATACTCAAAGGGAGCCACCATGCACATGAAACTGTTAATTTGAAGCAGTTCATCAAGCAGTACCAAAATTAAACTATTATGCAACTTGCACTGTACATAAATGTACAACTGAAAACTTGCACTGAATTTTCTACTCATAGGATAAGCAACTAGGAGTACTTGCACTGAAACAAGTATTCTCTGAATTGTGTGCAATCACTACAATATGTAAGCAGATAGTAGTACTTGCACAGTATAAGTATTCCGTTAGTCCTACTCCCAAATTCAGTGATCAAAATACTTCAGCAAAAAATATTGCAAGCACGGTACAGGTATTCAGTTACTCCTACTCCCAAATTCAGTGATCTAATACTTCAGCAAAAAAAAACCCGACATAAATCATCTATCCAGGAATTCGACATACAAAAATTGCTTACTACCACTGAATGATACGGCAGAATAACACCTAAAAAAACGCAGGAATTGGATGCTCATCTCCGGCAACGGAGACCACCATACGCACCGGCTGAGCCATAGGTATACCGCCGCACATGCGCAGCGCCGCTTCACCTCAAAATCGAACACAAAAACCACACCGCACGGAACTAATTCAGATCCGAGCTAGCAGAAAATGGCGCAGAGCTGAATCTCACCACAGTCGCAAGTACTTTCGCCGAAGGAAACGGCGGAAGCAGGCCTAAAAATCAACGGATCGCGGCCAAAATCGCAAAAAATCGAACACAAACTCCGCTTGGATGCTCATCTCCAGCAACGGAGAGCACCATACGCACCGGCTGAGCCATAGGTACACCGCCGCACATGCAACGGAGATGGAACCTCACCCCCCGCACAGACTATCGCCGAAGGAATCGCCGCAATCAACCCTAAAATCGACGGAAATGAATGCTGATATTCGAGGCGCATACTCACAGAGAAGAACACCGCCCGAAATCGGCAAGGGAACCAGCATGCGCAACGAAATCGATACCGCTCTACCTCAATCTCGGACAGAAAATACGCACACGGTTAGGAACTGGTCACTGTCCCAAGGTACCGAAGCACGAAAAAATCGCGGAGATGGATCTTCACCGCCGGCACACGGACGGCACACAGATGAATCGCCGGAATAAGCCATAAAATAGGCGAATCGCGGTGAAAATCGCAAACAAACTGCCGCTAAGATGTGGAAATGGGGACTGACCCGAGCTACAAAGCGGAAAAAAAGGGGCGGAGATGGATCCTCACCTCCGGCGCACTAACTGACGGCAAAATAATGGCCGGAATCCGTGGGAAATCGACGGCGCACGGCGAAATCGCCACCGGCGGACGGGGAGCAGAGGAGAGCTGAGAGGGAGAGCCGTTTCGGGGGAGAGAGACAACCGCCTGGGCACGGATTTCGAAAACCGACAGCGATGTCTGGGATGGTTATCTCCTAGGTGGGGCCCACCTGTCATCGACTGGTGGACGTGCGCCAGACGGCCGTGCGCGACGTGCGCGATGGAAAGCCGCGGCGACGCGATATCTGCCATCCGTCTGCGATCGGACGGCTCGCGGCGTGCGTACGGATTCGCCCCCCAGCAGGCGCCTTACATTTAGATTTCCCGTAAAAGTATTAAGGCTTCTTCTCGTACGTCGTTGAAAATACCACTAAAGTTCGCAAAAATTACCCACCACTGCCACCCGTAAGTCAAAATACCGATTTGCTTATGTTTCGTTCGTTTCGTGTTTGCGAAAAGATTTTTGACCATAAGCCGGCACCGAGCGGCGAGCGACGAAATAGACCAGCGATCCACCGCCGCCTACCAGATTCGCTGCGCCAACATCTCGTCGTAGACTACCGTTGTCCGCGTTCAAGGCCCGCATCCTGCCGTCAATGCTTCGTCGGCGTTAAAGCTCTGCCGCGTCTCTAATGTCCTCCGGCGCCTGGCTGCGTCCAACCTCCGCTGGCGTCGCTACTCTCTCTGGGCTGCAGCCACTCTTCCCCGATGCTGCAGTCTCGCCCATCCCGCCGCGTACCCGTCTCCTTCGGCTGGCCACACGCGAGTCATCGCAGGTCTCCTTCTCTACCTCCTGTTAAAATTGTGCAGATGCGGATCCACGTCTCGCCAAAGCCCCTATGGTAAGTCCGCTGCATGCCTCGACCAAGCGCCTCCCGCCGGCCACACGTGCTCCATCTCCTTGGCCACGGGTAGGAGACGTCGAAACAACAAACAGAAATTGCACAGATAGAGCTCTTGCTATTCAGATTTAGCTAGCTTATTTTTCAATTGTACAACTCCGGTTAATTACTTAGATCTTGCTGTTAGAGAGTTGTACCCAGTTGGTGAAGCTCGATCAGAAAAACTGTGTCAGGTCAGTACTTAAACATCGACTTCATCAAAGAGAGGTGTTTCAAGACTTTGGCCACATATAGAGTTCAGTTGGTAATAAAATGAACACCTCCATGTGAATTTGTATAACCTGTTTCAATACACGTCCTACAAAAAGTTTAGGTTACACAGAGTTAGAAATCCTAGCTCTCTGTGTAGTCAAATGCTTTCGGCTTGCACCCAATGTTGGAGTAAATATTGTCATCATGAAGCACTTGCAACATTAAACACAAGTAGGTTATTATATGTATTTTTAAATACATATCTAGCAGGATCACACAAGGGAAATTAAAGTTTTTCTGACTTGAGCATTCTTATATTTTTTGTTTCTAGATTCTTTTCTATTACTCCCACCACTATGCACCGTAGCAACGCACGGGTTTATTTGCTAGTAGAGTCTCATGGTCGTGGGATCGAGCTCAGGAGTCGTGGGCGCCGACGGGAGCGTTGACCAGATTCGGTATGTGCGGTTTTAGACCTGTATATCGACTCTGAAACAGGTTCTTTGGGGGACAGGGGGTGATCATATCCGGGGAGCACGAAAAAAAAAATCCAGGTCGAGACCTTTTCCAGAATTTGTTCCGCGCATCCTTTTCAACCAAGACTGTAAATGTTCGGCTTTGACTAAGGATGCACAAACGGGACCTGTTTGTCCCACTATTTGTGTATTTTGTGAATAGCCAAAATTTTGTACTAGCTATGCACAAAAAATGGGACTCCAAAATTTTGGACTAGTTATGCACAAAATGCACAAAAAGTGGGACAAACGGGTCCCATTTTCGTATCCTAGCTTTGACCACTTGTGCTAGAGATGCTCACATCGGCCTCATGGTGAAGGCAGCCGCGCTCGATATCGATCGGCTGGCGCAGGTGACTCCACGCGATCCTGCTGCGTTTCCAACAACTTACCAGAGTGACAAGTGACAAGGCCATCAAACATCTTCTCCGACGTGTAGCCCTCAGATCGATCCGTGCTCTTCTACCTTTCCCCCTCGAAAGAGTTGGTGGACGGTCACGCTCCATAGATCGACTGGACTTCACCAGCCGGCAGCCATCAGACCACAAATCACCGACCGACGCGCGGGAAATTTGGGCAGAAAGGGAGAGGGGAAGAGAGGAATTGTAGAGAGAGCCCCGTAAATATCCCTGTCAAAGAATGATTTTCACGATCGCCTTCTATTTCCCCTGAAAGTGCTGCCGGCACCAGCAGCCAGCTTTCGTCTTGATAAGAGAAGACGCCGACGTCCGATCACCCGTACTCGTACGTTGAGATGGACAACCCACGATGGGGAGACGACAATGAGAATGTTTCCATTTACGCGAGTGAGGTGTACACGGTCCATCGCTAGCCTGCAACTTGCAAGCTGCTACCGCTATCTCTATCTCACGATAATTAAGTACAGTACGTATTGTAACATTAATCGATTTGGATGATTAGATCTAGTTTGATTCGGCTAAAACACAAGATAAACCATTTACCGTCTTCATCGAAGAAGAAGAAGAAGAAGAAGAAGAGTGTTGACTAGTTAATAAGAAAAGCTGGCCGAAAAATGTCTAATACTCCCTCCGCTTCGAATTAGTTGACGCGGATTTACAGATTTATCTACATACTAAAACACGCGTGTTTGGACATTTCTACGTCTACTAATTCGGAACGGAGGGAGAATTTTAATTGATAGAGTTTCTACAATACATGTAACATAGAGAAATGCACTTTTCCTATTATTTAATTAGCTGATTTAGAAATTTGCTTTAAGTTAGATATTGTGGCCGTTCGATTGTGCAATCCAACATGAATAGCGATGCTCATGTGATGTGCTATGTTTTCTAACCGGTCGGGCTTATGTTCGACATAAATGTTCACACATTGCTACACAAATCTTCCTACATGTCAATATAAGTGTTCGCGTAGGAAAAAGAATAAATGTTTTTCACATAAATCTAACTTAAAGTGAAATGGAATACTACAAGGTCTATTTAATTAGTATTTACTCTAGTCTGGCACTAGTGTTGGTTACATATGCGTCGGATAGGGAGTTTGTAGCAACACTTTCTCTTGATCTCCAGCTCCCAAGTTTGTTACTTAACCGGTTCCTTTTTAGGATTAGGATAAAGCTGGATGCACAGACTCATTAGTGAAGGGGTCTAGGTAGAGCCGCTACAACGACCTTTCTCTCCTTTCCTCCCATGAAAAGATCAATACATTGCCGAAGTAAATGGAAAATTACCTAGCGGTTAACTAGACAATCCCAAGAAATATTACTACATATAAAAGACACGGTGGAAGAAAATACTAATTAGTTGAGCGGCTATATGTAACAAAACTATTTCCACAATAAAACATAAAAAACGTATATTCTCAAAATGCAGCACAGAAAACCCTTAGATTTATTATGGTTGTATGGTTTGGAATATGTTGAAATAGTGCCACTAATGAAGTACTTGTGATATGTTGGCAACCAACAAGGCCCTCTTATCCACACCTAGGTTCCTTTTTGTTTAGACAAACTTTGTCTTATAGGCTGAAATTTTCCTTTTAGTTATGTAAGAAAAAAAATAATAACTCCATTTTGTAGAGAAACTTTAAGGCATGAAGAAGTTTATGAGACTTAAGAGATGTTAGTTAAACATGATAAACAAATAAACGATGAATAACAAATTAACGGATTTTCTGAAGAAAAAAAACCTAGCGCTTTCAAAAGCAACACTTAAAACCCTTGCAACCTATTACAACCATATTTTGAAATATGTATGTCTTGATAGCACCAGTTAATTAACTTGTGATTTGTAAGCAATCAACAAGGCTCAAACATGAGTAAAGAAAACCATGTGTCTGTATTCTTAAATCGCAGCACTTGAAAGCATTAGGATCTATTACGACTATATTTTGCAATATGTAAGCCGTCATAGCGTCAGTTAATTAACTTGTGATTTGTAAGCAACCAACAGGTCTCTATTACATCCACACCCGAGATTCCTTCCCGTTGACGCAAAGTTAGTAAATAGAAAATTAGCTAGCGGTTAATTAGACAATCCCAAGAAATTTTACTACATATAAAAGACACGGTGCAAGAAAATACTAATTAGTTTAGCGGCTATATATAACAAAAGTATTTCCACAATAGAACATAAAAAACATATATTCTCAAAAATCCAACACAAAAAACCCTTAAATTTATTATGGTTGTACGAGTTGGAATATGTTGACATAGCGCCACTAATGAAGTACATGTGATATGTCGGCAACCAACAAGGCCCTATCTTATCTACACCTAGGTTCCTTTTTGTTTACACAAACTTGGTCCTAAAGGCTGAAATTTTCCTTTTAGTTATATAACAAAAAAGAATAACACCATTTTGTAGAGAAACTTTAAGGCATGAAGAAGTTTATGAGATTTCAGAGATGTTAATTAAACATGATAAACAAATAAACAATGAATAACGAAATAACGGATTTTCTGAAGAAAAAAACCCAGCGTTTTCAAAAGCAACACTTAAAACCCTTGCAACCTATTACAACTATATTTTGAAAATACGTATGTCTTCATAGCACCAGTTAATTAACTTGTGATTTGTAAGCAATCAACAAGGCTCAAACATGAGTAAAGAAACCCATGTGTCTGTATTCTTAAATTTTAGCACCCGAAATCATTAGGATCTATTACAACTAAAGTTTACAATATGTGAGCCGTCAAAGCTTCAGTTAATTAACGTGTGATTTGTAAGCAACCAACGGGTCTCTATTACATCCACACCCGAGATTCCTTCCCGTTGACACAAAGTTAAATAAATTCCACATGGCATGTTCTCGAACTGTTTACATATAACTTTAGCAACATGGGGTGGAGGTTTTATTCCTCTGTTGATCACCAGGGGTGGCTCAATGATTTGGATTAGCCATGTCCAAAGATGGGAGGGCAAAGATAAGAAAGAGTTTGTCCCTTTCAACCCATGGCTACATGAC
Source organism: Poa pratensis (assembly GCA_947311845.1). NCBI lineage: Eukaryota > Viridiplantae > Streptophyta > Magnoliopsida > Poales > Poaceae > Poa > Poa pratensis. Next base: position 74,722,088 of record CAMZMU010000033.1, read on the forward strand.
AACCCTGCCGATCCAAATCTTTCTCCCAACTGGGAACTAGCTCGTGCTGTTCAACCCCCCTTGACACTTCTTGTTTGTACACCTTTGGTCTCTCGTGCGCAATGGTGCGTCGCCTGTGGCGTGAAAGCGATCAGTGATCGAGCTCTTATACCTCTGTACTGCGAGCTAATTAGGAGGTGTACGTACACGTATGCATCTATACTACTCCCTCCGATTCGAAAAAAGATTCGGAACTGGTTATTTTGCAAAAACGGACTCCAGACTTTTCTGTCTCAACCCGCACTCCACGTCTCCATGCACCCGCACTCCACCCACTCGCACGACCTCCCACCTTTCTCTCTGCTCGTCGCCGCTCGCCTCTCTCTGCTCCCTCTCTCTGCTCCCCTCGCCGACGCGCTCCCCTCGCCTCGTCTCGCCCGCGCTCCTCTCCTCGCCGCCCGCGCTACCCTCCCCTCGCCGCCCACGCTCGTCCATCGCCTCGCCCGGTAGCTCCCCTCCACCTTCCCTCGCCCGCTCCCCACAAGAAAAGATCAGATCTTTTGGTCCAAGCCGGCGAGGAATCGCCGGATCCGGCATCGGAGAAGCCGGATCCGGTGGCTGCGAGTCCGGACGCACCGGATCCGCCGGTGACTGCGGCCGGTGAGGCCAGACGCAAGGAGGCGAGCGCCGCTCTTGGCCGGACGCGGACCGAGGCACCAAGGACGCAGACCTGGCGCAGAAGCACGGTGTGCAGGGCTTCCCCACCCTGGTATTCTTCGTCGAAGCCGTCCACATGGAGTACTCCGGCGAGCGCACCAGGTACGACCAGCTCGCCAATCTCTGATCCGTGTCACTTCGCTGCTGTGACATTTGGGGTTTTTTGTTTGGCAGGGATGCCATCGTGGCGTGGGTCACCAAGTAGCTCGGGCCCGGCGTGGAGAACCTCACCGCCGTCAACCAGGCTGAGAGGGTCGTCTCCGAGGACGAAGCTGCCGTCCTCGCCTACCTCCACTGCCTCTTGGTACGCCAGCACCCTTGTTTTTCTGAATGCATGTTCTGTGACAAGGATATACATCCCGGGTACCCTACCATAAGGGTACCTGGTGCACGTGTCGACTAAGGCCCAACTATCAAGAGCCTACATGAAGCCCATGACGAAAGGCCCAACAAGATGGAGTACCCTCCAAGATTAGACATAGGCATAGTCGGTTTAGGCTTTCCTTACATGTAATCTGAGTCGGTTGCGAACTCCCGAGACCCGGCCTATTATATAAAGGCTGGGAGGGCCGCCGATCCAGTACACGCAATACTCGAACCACCAAAACCCTAGCGAGATCAACATCTCGCCGGGACCCCATTGTAGCTCGCATATACACACCAGATCGATACCAGACAAGCAGGAAGTAGGGTGTTACTGTCCGGAGGCCTGAACCTGGGTAAAATCCCTGCTTTTGCTTGTCAGCCGACAAAACTACCAGTTCTACCACGTTCTCTCCCTCGTAATCTCAACCCTAGGTCCTTAACCATGAGATTTGATGAGTTAACCCCTCGTCAATTGGCGCCGTCTGTGGGAAAGAATAGTGCTGGACTCACGGTTTCTTCGGTTCCATCGGAAAACGGCGACTCGCCGATCGCATCTACAAACGGCAACTCGCCGGCTGCATCAACAAACCAGAACTCGCCGACTCGGGCGGCACACGGCAACTCGCCGACTCACTCGACAAACGGCAGCACGCCAACTTCACCTGCAAAAAGCACATCAGATCCTCTGATGAACTTCGAGCCGCACTCGCCAGAATTCCAGGAGACGTTCGCTAATCTCGAGTCAGGTTTGGATTTAACCGTTGGTTCGTTCAATTTTTTCGTAAACAAGCTTGGTATGCAGGACTTGACAGATCCACGCCAACTCGCGACTTCCGCACCCGAGGCTCCATCGGTTGCGGCTCCTTCGACTGCGGATCCATCAACTGCGTTCATACCATCGTCGATCCTCCAAGCCTGCTCGTCCGCAACAACCATGTCGACTCGAGAGATCAACGAGTTCATTGCGAAAGAATTCCAAGGTGAGGAGGCTGACTCAGCATACCGCACAAACGATCCCGTGCTCAATCTTCCACTCGAGGATAGCTTCGACTGCGGGATCTCCTTCAGCGACTTCGATGAGCCCGAAACTCACATCGACAACCACGTCGACTCCGAGATCTGCAACAACAACGACCTCAACTCCGAGATCCATAACGATTTCGCCGACACCGAGATGAGCATAGGCGACGAACGCTTCGACGGCGAGCTTCGCCCAGATGGGCTGTTCGACTGGCATACTGACTCTGATATGAGTCTCGATGAAGATGTCGAGTCCATGACGGGACTCGAAAACACATACACATACCCTCGGGTGATACCCCAGCAGGTTTATGTTGCCTTCGCCGCAGAATCATCTGATGTTGCGGCCAGTCGCAGGCCTACAGAATTTCCGTGCACAGTTACTATGCCGGATGGAGTCACAAATCTCACAATTACTGCTAAGATGGCAGCAAAAGCAGATAAAGTCATCGAGGAGTGCACAATGATGCCAGTGGACGCAATACGAGAGGAGATGTTGACCTTCCAGTACTTCAACTGGCAGGAATCACTTCGATTGTAGCAGATCAGAGCAACACTCGAAGAACGTAAAAAGCAGGCTAGCTTGTCAAGTGCACGGAGAAGACAGCTCTCCCTGAGCTCCACCGGGCGAGCAGACACAAGACCCAGATCAAGGCTGTCACGCCTCGCGGAAGATTAGAGGGCAGCACTCACCCGCAACTTGGGCCACTCTTTCATGACATTCGACGAGGAAGGAGTGCCAGTACCCAAAACAGTTGCGGGTGCCCTCTTTACTGCTGCAGCATACCTAGAGGCAATCAAGCCTCCAGCGGATGACCCCAATACAAAACTACATCGCCAACAGATCAAATCACTCGACTTAGCGGCGAAGGCCATACGCCAAATACCAAAAACTCCAGGAGGGAGTCGAGACCGTGCCATAGTAAACCCGCGTCGTGAAGAACATAATCGCAGTGGTCGCAGTCACCACTCGAAGGAAAGAAGCGGCTCACGTCGGCGCAGGTCCAGAAGCAGATCACGCAGATCGTACAGTAGCGACTCGTACTCTGATCAGGAGCCTGAGCCACATGGAGCTCTGTGCTTCACTCGACGCGTCCGCGAGACACGGATGCCCAAAGGGTTCAAGCTCACATCTGAACAGCCCAAATACACGGGTCGACAGGAACCTTTAGGATGGCTGGAAGACTACAGACTAGCTGTCGCGTGCCAGCGAGGCACGAATATCATGGCCATGCAATACATACGACTCATGCTCGAAGGCACAGCCCGCGACTGGCTCCAGGCTCTACCTCCATCAACATACGACTCGTGGGATCACTTCCGCGCGGACTTCATCAAAAACTTCGAGCCTCTATGTGAGCGACCAAAAACGTTCGAAGAACTGAGAGCCTGTATTCAACGGTCGGATGAAACGTTGAGGTCATACATCCGACGATGGACTGAGATACGCAACTCAGTTGGAGTAATTTCAGAAGATATGACCATGGATGCTTTCATCATGGGCCTCGCCAGGCGAGATTTCAAAGAAGCACTTGGTCGCCAAAAGCCAACCTCTGTGGCTAACCTCCTAAAGATCGTGACTGAGTGGGCAGACGGAGAAGACATGGCGCGTACCACACGCGGGTCCTCACCCCGTGACAATCATGATAGCGGCAGTCGAAGCCGTAGGGACTCGTACAGAGACGATCGGAGGCGCAAATGTTCAAAACGTCACTACGACGACGACAGACCCGAATTCATGGCGGCTGGATTCTCCACACCGCGCAACGACCAAGACAGAAGTGACCGACGGTCAGAAGATCGACGGGATAGTCGAGATGATCGTCAGGACAGTCGAGATGATCGCCGGGACAGTCGAGACCGCAACCAACGCAGCGACAGCTACAAGAAGAAAGATTGGCGCAAGTCGCGCTCCGGCGCACAAAACGAGCGATCATTCGATGACAATATGGATGCTGATTGCAGATTCCACCTGTACAAGGGGGAAGACGGAAAATTGCGCTGCAATCACTCGATGAGAAACTGCAGAGAATTCGACCAACTAGCATCTGAATACGTGCAACTCAGAAAGGCAACAGCCGCACACGCACCCGCACCTGCACCTGTGCCTCAGCCAAACAATGTGCCCGTTCTGATGGCACCACCTCCACCACCACAGCCTGCCGCAGGCGGAAATATCGCGGGTGCCATACAACCCGTACCTCGGGTAGACGAATCTCAGTACCCTCCACCCCAAGGGCAGATGTACATGATACAGAAAGGTCGCCCTTCCAACCGGGAGCAAAAACTTCGCACTCGACAAGTAAATATGGCGGTCATGTCACATCCAGCCGTAACTGAATTCTTGAAGGGATCCGAAACTGCAATAAGCTTCAGCAGAGAGGACCACCCACCATCGGTCGTTCGTCCAGGGCACTCTGCTCTGGTACTCGACGCCCAAATTGGAGGTTACGCCATGTCCAAGGTCTTCATGGATGGTGGCAGCGGCATAAACATCATCTTCACGGATACGCTCCGCAAAATGAACAGGTCAGTCGAAAACCTGCCAAAATCCTCAAATACCTTTCACGGTATCGTCCCAGGCAAAGCAATAAGCCCAGAAGGCACTGTCGGGGGAATACTTTCTGGGGGCAGGAACACGTGCAACTCAGAAAGGCAGGAAGTAGGTCTTTTACCTCACATTGAGGGGGCCGAACCTGGGTAAATCTGTGTTGATCTTTGTTCCTGCGATCCCAAGCTCGGAGATGCTTGACTCGCGTAATCCCACACCTACGAAGTCATCTATGACACCTGACGTGACAAACCCACGACAGTTGGCGCCCACCGTGGGGCCTGCGGTCAAGAGCGTCACGTTCCGCGCAGGATCCATGAAGGGAGCTGAAGATCTTGTTGTTGGCCGCATCATCACGGTCAACGGCACACCCCTCATCGACGATTCAAGCTGGGGGCCGGAAGCAGATTACTTGGAAACCGGCCACGTCATCCCCTTTGGATCCATCAACGTCTTCGTCGGCTTCATTGGCGAGTCAGAGGATCCATCGCAACATGGCGACTCAGAAGAAGGAGTCGCGGTAACAGTGGACCAAGAAGAAGAATCTATCAACTACGAGTCGCTGCCTCTTGAAGACGAAGAAGGCCAATCCATTGAGTATGTCCTTGAGGAAAGGCTATGCGAAGGCCCTGTGGATAGTGGCTCGCCCTCTGTAGAAGATCGGCATGTTGAAGGGGTCTACAGGACCACAGAAGCGGACGAAGGGCTGGGCATGCCACCAGGCAGCTTAGCCCCCACACCGCCGGAAGCAACAGAACAAGCCGCGCTAGACGCATCTGGAGTCGCGGTATCCGCCGCGATGACGCCAGGAGTCGCGGCCTCAGGAGTCGCAAACAGAGAAACTCCACCTGGAGTCGCGCCTGCGGAATCAGGGTCAAGGGTAGCCCCCAATGCAGCGGTCACGCGCCACAAGGAAGCGTGTTGCTTACGCCGATATCTGCGGTTAACGCGGCTGCTAGGGTAACAGAATTGGAGGCTACCAGGATCGGGCTATATGATGAAGTCCAGAAATCGCGGATGAGAGAGCCAGGCTGGCGCGAGAGGAACAGCGCCTCCAACAGGAGCAACTGCGACTCATCGAGGAAACCAATACTCTGCAAGGAATACAGGCCACCTTGCCACACAGACGCCACGCGAGTCGCCTGCAGCCAGGAACAGTAAACCCTATGGAGTTGTTCCAATCGCCTACCGCTGAACCAGCAATTGCGGTTCCATCAGTCGCCACCAACACGATCCCATCAGTCGCCACCAACACAGCGCACCCGGTCGCATGGTCAGGGGTCGCACAACCTTCAGTCGCGGTACCCACACACATGGCACCATCTGCCATGGTTATGCGGTCCGTGGCCCCGTTAGCTGCGCCCGCGGTTCAAGCAATCGCTGTACCATCAATCGTACCAGCGGTTCCATCTTTCGCAGCACCAAGAGCAGCAGATACCTGGATCAAGGGCCATAGTACAGGCTAACAACAGGGCCATGATGCCCCCGCCATTGACGCAGCCAACCTTTGTTCAGCAGTCGCCACAGCAGCCTCAAAGGTTCCACACGCCGCAAGGGCATTATGTTAGCCCAGTGGAGAATCTCTTTGCGGCCACAAACATCTTGGCCAGGTTAGCGCCAGCAGGAAACACCAATGGACAGAGAGGCACGGCGCGCCATTGAGATGCTGAGCACAGCAGTAATACAGCAGGCAAATATGTCCGAACACGCAGGACGGCTGCACTCCACCCCTTACAATAGCAGAGCAACGGCGGAGAGAAGCATCCACGCGGAGTCGCCACACGTTGCGACTTCGAGTTCGGCTAGGCGACAAAGGGAAGATCAACCTGCGGCTCAAAATCAACCTCAGCAAGTTCAACCCATAGAGGTTGTGCAGCCGCGCGCGGCTAATCCAATAGGAAGCCAGCTTCGTCCAACCTATCGTCGCGACTCAAAGGCCCAGTCTGTTTCAGCGAAAGAATCAGGTCTGAACCGTTTCCTGCAGATTTCAAAGGGCCTCGCAAGGTCGCCAACTACAACGCAAGCATGGACCCTGTTACTTGGCTCAACAATTACGAGATGGGCATGAGCATCCTAAACGCATCCGAAGAGATCTGCGCACGTTACCTAAACATGATGTTAGAAGGCGCAGCTCACATATGGCTGCAAAATTTGCCGCCAAATTCAATAAACTCTTGGGATGAGATGAAGGAAGCTTTTATCAAGAATTTCCAAGGAACATGCAAGCGACTCTGCAGCATAGAGGACCTTGAGCGTTGTGTACAGAAGGAAGGCGAGTCGAGTCGCCACTGGATGAGAAGGGTCGCGAGATCATACATTCCTCAGATAACATACCACCCAGTTCAGCAGTCCTTGTCATGGAGAAAATTGCAAATTTGAGCCGCTAGTCCACAAACTAGGTCGCATGAAGGATAAAGTCAAGAGCCTAAGCGAGGTAATGGCGGCGGCCAACAAGTATGCTAGCTCGGATAAAACCAGGGACGCATCTGATGGGGAGGAAGAGGAAAACACTGGCAAGGGAAAGAAGGCCAGTAGCAAGCCTCAACAACAGCAAGCTAGCAATGCCAATGCGAGTTATAACAAGCGCAAAAACGAGGAAGGAAACTCAGGGTTAGTCGCAAATACGAACACTCGTTACAAACAAAGCAGCGGCAGAGGAAGGAATTTTCACCCAGTTAACTTGGAAGAGGTTTTCAACCGCCCCTGCGACATCCATATAGGAAAAGATGGGAAACCACCCAACCACACGAAGGCACAGTGTTATCATTACAAAAAGTGGAAGGATGGACAACCACTCAACACAAAAACAATCATCAAAACAACGAGGGAGGTAACCACGGCGGAGGCAACAACAGCAACAACGCCGTCCCAAATCCGCAGCCAGATCAGCCACAGTTCCCAAAACAGTTGGGTCAGTATCATACCATTGTGGTGAATACTTCAAGGAGGGAACAAAAGCTGCGACGACGCAATCAGGCTGTTAACGCCATAGTACCAGCCGTCCCACAGTGGCTAAAGTGGTCCGAGCAGCCAGTAGTTTGGAGCCGCGAGGATCACCCAGGAGAAATAAATGAAGAGGGAAAACTCGCGCTGGTGGTTGCCCCTCAAGTCGCAGGGTACAAGTTGAGCAAAGTACTGATGGATGGAGGCAGCAGCATCAATATATTATACTATGAAACCTTCAAAAGAATGAACCTCCAAGAAAAGCAGCTACACCCATCAAGAACAACGTTTCACGGTGTCGTGCCAGGCATATCAGCTCAGCCATTGGGGCGAATCAACTTGGAGGTCGCCTTTGGGACACAAAGCAACTTCAGGAGCGAGTACATTTGGTTCGAGGTTGTAGATTTCCAGAGCCCATATCATGCGCTGTTTGGCAGAGAAGCATTCGCAAAGTTTATGGCTAGGCCGTGCTATGTGTACCTAAAGCTTAAAATACCAGGCCCCAGGGGAGTCATCACCATCAATGGCGACAAAAGAATAGCTCAAGAATGCGAAGAAGGCGACAAGGCCATGGCCAGAGCAGCTTGCATCGCAGAGAGCGCGCCCATGCGCGAGTCGCAGGAGAATTTTGATGACATCGTGAAGGCAAGAGGCACCTGCCTGACTTGCGACTTCAGATTACGGCCGCAAGGGAGGCAAGGAAGTCAAAGGCTACAAGCCATTGCCAATAAGGACACATCCCAGGCATTGCGAGTTGCCATCAGCAGCCGCAACAAAATTATTAAGAGTTTACATCATCAAGCTGGCCACTCAGGGCTAAAAACTTCACTTCTGATCGCCACCTAGGCGCGATCGACCCAATTCTGGTCGCCACTCAGGCGCGACCGACCCAATGTAACATTCTGATCGCCACCTAGGCGCGATCGACCCAATTCTGGTCGCCACTCAGGCGCGACCGACCCAATGTAACACTTCTGATCGCCACCTAGGCGCGATCGACCCAATTCTGGTCGCCACTCAGGCGCGACCGACCCATGTAACATCTCTGGTTGCCACCTAGGCGCAACCGACCCAAGCATCACTTCTGGTCGCCACCTAGGCGCGACCGACCCTATGTATCATATAATGATTCTGAAATAAAGCATCTCAAACTACCAATTGAGTTGTGAGTCTTTTATTTTTTAATCATTGGTCCCTTGGGGGTGCGGCAGCTTTTTAGCGCGGCCTATTCCTTGGGATCGCCAAACAAGTGGCATTTATCGTGATTATACTCAACCTCTCTTGGATGCGACTTGCACTATGCGGCCAAAGTACTGGGGGTGCGGCGTCAATCGAGTTTGATTGCCTATCATGGCCGCTCTCGACCCTGAACACGCACTTTTTACCTGGGAAATACTGAGCCGCGCAAGGGCCTAAGTGAGGAAAAACCGAGACAAATCATAAGGACCAGCCTATTGGTCGAAACATGTACTGCTGAGAGTACTTAAGCAAACCATAAATTGTCTTATGACACATAAATTCTAACAATTATTACAGGCCGCTAAGGGCCAAGATCATAAAACCATTGTTTCTTCTTCATTTGTGCGCAGCTTTTGGCCGTGGGAAGGAGGAACAGGCGGCTTACCAAGCTTGCCAGAAGGAGCAGTCGCAGGCTCGCTGGACGGTTTCTCCGTCGTGGGCTTGGGGGCTGCAGAGCTGGAAACACCCGGTGAAGGGTTCTTCTCCTGTGGGATCACCGCACTGGATGATGGGCGGGTAACTTCTCCCATCTGCTTCCATCTGCATTATACTTGCCCATATAGGTCGCAAGATCTACCCCCTCTCGCCGAATATTCTGAGGCCTTCATCTCGGTGCCATCCACTTTCTTCGAGGGCCTGCCTTGTGCAACCTTGGCAGCATCAAAAGAAGGATAATAGGTCTTGGCCAAAGCAAGAACATGAGCTGCACCGGTGCGAGCTGAGGATTCTTTCCAGTCCAAAAAATATTGAGGCGCCTTGAGCAGTCTCTTCAAAAGTCCCTCAGCATCAGCAGGAGCAGGCTTTTTCGGCAGAAGACAGGTGGACAGTGACTCATGGCATCACAAGCTCTTCGCGAAAACTCGCGGATATACTCCAGCTGCTCTTGAGTACTGCCGCGCTGCACCTTGGCATCTTCACCTACATCGAGGCATGTTTCCGTCAGATCTACAACATACAGGCAAAGATAGTAGAGAAAACAGATGCAGATATGAGTCGCAACACATACCAGTTAACTCTTGAGTCATGATGCACACTTTGGCGTGGACAAGGTTATGGGCATCAGAAACTTTCTTCAACTTTTTCTCAAGCTCGCCAATGGAAACAGCCTTAAGCCTTGCGTCCTCGTTGGCATCAGCAATGGCGTCTTTCTGAGCACTGACTTGGAGGTCCAGTGCTGGACCCTCTCTTGGAACTTCTCTTCAACAGTTTTAAGCCGCAGCTCGGTGGCTTTGGCTTGTTCAGATAACTTGAAGCTTTCATCAGATAGCTCGCCCATCCTGGTTTCCCTCTTCTTCAGCTCAGCGTCACGCTGGCCAAGGAGCTCGCGCAGCCTCTCCAGTTCAGAGGGAGTATCCCCCAGCTGCTTTTCCAAGGCGAGTTTGGCAGCTGTTATGGAGCTTAGTTCCTCCTACAAAGGGTACATCAGTTAGTAAGTATATATCAACAGCTAAAAGAGAAGCATCAAGTCTCCCTTTAAGTCAAAGAAGAAACTTGATCCTTGGGGGCTAGAGACAGATAAGTGGAGATAGAAGTTTACCTTATAAGCCGCAGACAGGTCAGACAGTGCCTTGCGGAGCTCCATGGCTTGCTTGTCATTTGAGGCAATGATAGCCTCTGACAGTCTCTCAGCGCGGCTTGTGGAGGAGAAGAAGCAACCTCAGCACGCAGAATTGGCGACCGCAGGCTGTCTGCCGCTGGCGACTCAATCACTGGGCATCAGCATCCTTGGCCATTACATCTATGGAGGAGGGTTGACCTTCTCCACGTCCTGGATCGTAAGGGGATCCGTTCTATCCTCCAGAGCCACCTCTTGGGCGGTGTGTCAAGAACAGGGACCGTGGCCACGCCCTCTACCATGGCGGTATGAGCCGCAGGTGATAAACGCGGCTCAACCGCGGTTTCAGAAACAATTCCAGGCTCAGCCGCGGGTTTAGCCGCACTTCTGCAAAAAGCAAGGGCATTGTGTGAAGAAGAAGCACATAAGCCAGAATAAAAGTATTATAAGCACAGGGAAAAGTCACTAACTCTGGAGCCATCTTCACAAAGGCCATAAGCTCGCCGCTTGACGGTGAGGACAGGCCTTGGGTCCCAGAATCTACGAGCAGAAGTTTTGCGTGTCAGTAGAGGAAAAAGAATAAGCATTCAAGATGACAAGACAACAGAAATTACCAGAGTGGGGACCCATGTCTTCTTCAGCAGAGGCGGTGGCTTTGAACACACGCCTGGCAGCGGAGGAGGTCGCGCCCGTAGCAGGTTTGCGACGCTTCGTGGCCTCAGGGTTTTCCAGAGCATCAACCTCTGGCTCCTCACGAGATAGCCTCTTGGAGGCTCTACGGGGAGTTGGTCCAGCCGCGGCAACAGAACTCGCGGCTGGCACTGGACTGTCATCCTCGTCCAGTTCAGTCTCTTCACCCTCTGAGGCCGCAGAGGCGACAGAAGGGATATCAGCAGTTTCGCTGCCCTCTAGAGTGGGCAGCAACTTCTTTCGTGCGGCACGCTTGGGAGCAGCAGTGCCGGCGACGGTCGCAGGCAGCGACCAGTAATTCTCATCAGCCTGGATCAGGAAGATATAAGTTGCAGTATTAAGAAAGGAATGCGACTCAACTACGAAGGCGAAAAGACAGAGAAGAGGAGTTACCTCAAAAGGCTTGTTGTTAACACTGAAAGGGGCAAGCCCCACCTTGTCAAAGGAGATGTCCTTCTCCTCAGTCACGCGGGCGACGAATTCCACCCAATCCTCAGGCCTCCAGTCCGAAGCCTTGATACGATCGACGTCAGCAGAGGTGCCTGTGCACTCAAGGAAGGATCGCTGTCGTGGACTCACGGGCTGACGCGCCATTTGGTCCAGCAAGAGAGAAGATCAAGGCCAGTAAGACCATGACCTATTAAGGCGCGGACCTTGATCAGCGACTCATTGATGAAGGGCATGGCCGAGTCGCGGGGTTTTGATTTCAGTGCCTCGGTAGGCACGAAGAGGGTGTTAGACCAGGAGGGAAGGCGAGTTTCGCCCTCCGGTGAAGTATCTTGGCAATAGAAGAAAGATTTTTGCCAAGCCCTGGGTCGATTCGCCAGGGCTAGCTTGGGAAGGCAAGAGTTTCTATGGCGTTGAAGAGAGATGGCGCCGACCTGAACGTAGGCGCCACCCTTGGAGACAAGTTGGCTGTTGCAGGTGAAAGAGGCCAGCCATAGATCGATGTTGGGGGCTATGCCAAGATAGTCCTCGCACAGCACATGAAAATTGCTCACCTGGAGCATTGAGTTGGGCCCGATGTCGTGAAGACGGAGGCCTAGGCGTTGCAGCAAATTGCGGAAGAAGGGAGAACCTGGCGGCGTGAATCCACGCTCCACGTGCTCCACGAACATCACCAGCTCGTTGGGCTTGGGGCGCGGCTCGATTTCATCGCCTGGCGCCCGCCAGACGCCGTCCTCCTTCGGCGGCAAGAAGCCAGCCTCGGCCAGATCTGCAAGAGTTTCCTCCGTTACCCAGGATCCTTCCCAGTTGCAGGAGATCCTGCGCCTATCGTCAGATGGCTTCGCCTTGGGCGCCATTGCGAGGGGGAGATTGGATTGGGGAACTAGGCTCGGGTCGAGGAAGAAGACGGCGCGGCTAGGGATGAGAAGATTGCAAGGGCAAGTGAATAATGACCTAGGTGGCCGCAGCTTATAACTGAAGGGGCCCGCAACTAACGGCACTATCTGCGCTCGCAACCAACGGCACAATTTGCGCCCGCAAAACGAGTAACGGTCCGCAATTAAAGGAAACAGAATATTTCCAGAAGGGGAGATGAGTCGCGCAGATAAGTCACAGCTCTGAATCGCATAAGTCAGGAGATTGGTCAGAACGTTTGCAGTGCGGCTCAGAGACCATTTCAAGAGGTCAGAAGATTCTCACCGTAAAGTCCTAACCAATCTTGGGGGCTAATGTCGGGGGAATACTTTCTGGATTAACCCGCGGCCCAGTGCGACTTACTTACTCGCACGGACAAAGGCCCACTTGGGAGCAAGCCCAATATTGAACCGCCATAAGGGAAAGATCTAGAAGACATATCCCGGAGGACGTGAAGACCAAGTAGTCTCCGAGTAGGCCTCTGTGGACGTATTCCTTATGGGGGAAGTTTCCTTTTGTAACCTAGCGAGCCTCTGTGTATATAAAGGGGACTCGCAGGACTTAGAGCGGGTCAAGCTATCAAGCCCTAAACCCTAGCTCATACGGCGAGTACCAGATCGGATCGCCTCCATTGTAACACCTCGATTATCATATCAATACCAATCTAGGGTAGGCAGGAAGTAGGTCTTTTACCTCACATTGAGGGGGCCGAACCTGGGTAAATCTGTGTTGATCTTTGTTCCTGCGATCCCAAGCTCGGAGATGCTTGACTCGCGTAATCCCACACCTATGAAGTCATCTATGACACCTGACGTGACAAACCCACGACAGGCACCATACAACTCGACGTTACGTTCGGGGACAAAAACCACTTCAGGATAGAGTCGATTGAGTTCGAAGCCGTCGACTGGAAGTCACAATACCACGCCATACTTGGACGACCGACGTTCGCTCGGTTCATGGCAGTCCCACACTACTCATACCTCCAGCTGAAAATGCCTGGACCAAAAGGAGTAATCACAGTCAAAGAAAACTTCCAAAATTCCGATTCTTGCGATCGAGAGTTTAGCAAAATCTCTGAGATGTTCGGCATGGAAGCAACACTCGCCGATCTAGCGGTCTCCAACGATCGAACACTTATGCCGGAGCACAAAAAGGTGGCAGTCGGCAGAGCATTCAATGCCACCAATGACACAAGGTCGCATCAGGTGCACCCGACCGATCCGACCAAGACAGTCAATGTCTCTTCGAGTCTGCCTATCGTATAGGAAAGCGCGCTCGTCGAATTCCTCCATGAGAACTGGGATATATTTGCGTGGTGTCCAGCCGACATGCCAGGTATTCCCAGGGAATTCGCCGAGCACTCTCTCCAATTATTTCCAGCTGCTAAGCCAGTCAAGCAAACAATGCGCCACATATCTGGCCCGAAAAGAGCCGCAGTCGAAGCTGAAGTCGACAGACTACTCGCAGCAGGTTTCATCAGAGAAATCAAGAAATCACAATGGGTGGCCAACCCCGTACATGTAGAGAAGAAGCACACAGATATCCTTCGGATGTGCGTAGATTTCACAGCACTCAATAAATGCTGTCCAAAGGATCACTTTCCACTACCTCGAATCGACCAGATCGTCGACTCCACCACCGGGTGCGCTCGCTGTCCTTCCTGGATGCTTACTCAGGTTACAACCAGATAAGGATGAAGGAAGAGATGAAGAGAAAACGGCGTTCATAACCCCACTCGGGGTCTACTGCTACACAACCATGCCTTTCGGGCTCAAGAACGCAGGCGCAACCTACCAGCGCATGATGCAAGACTGCCTCAAGAAGCAAATTGGGCGAAACGTCCAGGTCTACGTAGACGACATCGTCATACAACAAGGGAGGAAAACACACTACTCGATGACTTGCGAGAGACGTTCGCAAACCTCAAACGCTTCCACATCAAGCTCAACCCGAAGAAGTGCACGTTCGGCGTGCCAGCCGGGCAGCTCCTGGGTATCTAGTCTCGGCTCGTGGAATCGAGGCGGACCCGGAGAAAATACAGGCCATCTTGACAATGCAAAGGCCTTCAAAGCTCCATGACGCACAAAAATTGGCAGGTCGAGTGGCAGCACTCAGTCGATTCATCAGCAAACTGGGCGAAAAAGCACTCCCGTTCTATCGGCTGATGAAGAAAGCAGATAAATTCGAGTGGACGCCAGAAGCCGAAGCAGCCTTCACGGACCTCAAGCGAGTCCTCACAAGCCCTCCAATCCTCGTCGCACCAAGGGAACGAGAGCCACTATACCTGTATGTCTCCGCAACTAACAGGGTGGTAAGTACCGTACTGGTAGTCGAACGCAGGGAGGAGGGACACGCCCAAAGCATACAACGCCCAGTCTACTACTTGAGTGAAGTCTCTCCATATCAAAGCAGCGGTACCCGCATTATCAAAAGCTGGCCTACGCCGTGTTCATGTCCTCAAGGAAGCTGACGCACTACTTCGCAGAGCACCCGATCACTGTAATCAGCACCTCAGGGATCGGAGACATCCTCACAAATCCCAACGCAACTGGGCGAGTCGCAAAATGGCTCATCGAGCTAGGACCACGAGATATCAAGTATGATTACCCTAAGGCCATCAAAGCACAAGTCTTACCTGACTTCCATACCGAGTGGATCGAAGCTCAGTTGCCAGGAGCACCAGATGTGTCCAACTCATGGACTATGTACTTCGACGGCTCAAAGAAGAACGAAGGCGCAGGCGCAGGTATCATCCTCATATCACCAAAAGGCGACAAGCTTCGCTATGTCCTGCAGATGGGATTCGAGTTACCATCCAATAACGAAGCTGAGTACGAGGCCCTGATCCATGCCATGCGGATGGCCAAAGCTCTCGGGTGCACTCGACTGATGATATATGGTGACTCGAATCTTGTGGTGCAGCAAACAATGAAGGCCTGCGATGCATCGCAGACAACATGATCGCCTACCGTGACTGTACAACCTAATGGAGGGCAGCTTCGAAGGCTGCGAGTTGCGGCACATAGGGCGCGAGAGCAACGAAGAAGCAGACAAGCTAGCCAACCTTGGCGCGACCAAAGCACCAGTTCCACCTGGTGTCTTCCTCGAGCGCATCAAGCACATGTCCATCAGCCGCACCAGCCAAGAGTAAAGCACCTAGCACAGAGGACCCGCCAGTCGAGGTACTCCTCATTGAGCCAACTTGGACTCAACCTTTCCTCGCATACATACTCCGCGGCGAGGTACCTGAAGACATAACAGAATCAAGAGGCGTCACTCGACGATCTAAAGCATACACCGTCATCAACGACGAACTATACAAGCGCAGCGTATCAGGTATGTTCCAACGATGCATAGCATTCGAAGATGGCCAGGCCATCCTTCGTGATATTCATGCAGGTACCTGCGGGCATCACGCTAGCAGTCGATCACTCGTAGCCAAAGCCTTTCACCGAGGCTTTTACTGGCCCACAACACTCAAAGACGCGGAGGACATAGTCAAAAGGTGCATCGGCTGTCAAAAATTCGCCACAAAGCCGCACGCACCCGCATCGGTGTTGAAGACAATACCATTGGCATGGCCCTTCGCCCAGTGGGGGCTCGATATGGTCGGGCCACTCAGAAAATCCTCCCATGGAGGGCATACTCACCTTCTGGTGGCGGTGGACAAGTTCACCAAATGGATTGAAGCAGTCCCTATCACAAGTTCGACTGCCACTACAACAGTCAATTTCATAAAATCCATCATATACCGCTTCGGTGTACCAAGCAGCATCATCACTGATAACGGTATAAACTTCACGGCTGAAGAGTTCCGATCCTTCTACAAAGAGCAAGACATCACGCTCAACTACGCATCCGTGGCACACCCTCGGTCCAATGGCCAAGTCAAAAAAGCCAATGGACTCGTGACGAGCGGAATCAAGAAACGCCTCCTGGTGCCACTCAAAAGAGCCGTGGGTGCTTGGGTCGAAGAACTCTCATCTGTGCTATGGAGCCTACGCACAACTCCTAACGCTTCAACACAGTTCACCCCATTTTTCATGGTCTACGGCGCAGAGGCAATCCTGGCATCAGATGGAAGATTCAATGCACCAAGAGTCGAAGCATACAATGAAGAAGACGCAGATGAAGCACTCGAAGACGCAGTCGACTTGCTCGAAGAAGCACGAATAGCTGTCTATCAGCAAGATCTCAGCAACTACCATAGCCGTCGACTGCGCACCAGGTCCTTCGAGGTTGGCGACCTGGTACTTCGACTGAACCAAAAGAAGGTGCACAAACTCGCTCCCCCATGGAAAGGACCCTTCATCATCACCGAGGTCATTGGTGGTGGAGCATACAGACTGAAGCACGCGAAGATAGGCGAACTCTCGCATAATCCTTGGAGCGTTGCGCAGCTGCGCCGTTTCTATGCTTAGATGGCTCAGTCGCATAATGTAATAGGCACATATGTCGGATGGCTGCAGGTTTCAGACGCGCTATTTTCCTTACCAGGGTACCTACGGGGACTGGAAGGTTTTTAATGAGGCGGCCTGCAGCTTAAATATTCAAAAGTGGAATATAATAAATGTTCCTCCTATCTTTCTGTTTACTATTCGCATAACTCATATCTTAGCCGCACCCGAGCACTCGGGGGCTGCGCTATCAAAAACACGAGCTTTCGCTCCCGCAAAAACAAACAACCCAGACGCACCCGAATACTCGGGGGCTGGGTCATAAATAAGGTGTGGGGACCCCGGACTAACTGTCCGAAATACCCTTGTGCCTACATATCAGCGATCCCATGATCAGTGCGTCGCTGAAGCACAATTAAACTTGGTAACCAAAGAACATCCATACATACCGAATTTATTTACTTACTTGATGGAAGTGATCAGCTTCATCAGGTGCTTGCAGCGGAATCACCAAACAACGTGGAGCCCAAGTCATTCGCCTTAACCCTACAGGCAGCTGACTGGGAAGCGCCCTAGTTCGCAAGGACGTCAGTGAACTCCTCTTCTTCGAACTGTTTCTTCTTCCACAATCTGGCTAAGACAATAGCCAGGGACGAAACCAATATGAGTACATTTGATTGTACTCGCAAACTACCCCAACTTGAGCATGCACTAGTTTTGATAATCTTTCAATAATACCTTTATTTTTAGAACAAAACATCTCTATACCGTTATTGAAAAGGGAAGAGTAGATCTTTTAATCTTGTTGAAGACAAAACATTTTGGAAAGTAATTTCTCAATACCGGGGTTGGAAACAACCCTTTTTGGAAAGTAGTTATCTCACTATTTTTGGTTGAAAAAGGTAAGAAGTCTTTTTAAACCTTTTTCTCGAAAATATACCCTTTATTTAAAAAGGTAAGAATTCTCTTTTAAAACTTTTTCCTCGAAAATCACCGTCTTGTCCACAGCCCCATCCTGGTCACTTATTTTCCAGCAACATCATACCACCCCCTCGGTATAGTTGCCTAAAACAATCTTCACTTCATTTTCCTTTCAAACTCAAAACTTTGTAAAACTTGCACATGGCCTTAGCAGTTCTTCCCAACTGTCCATATCCGAGGACTCGGCTATTCGAATAGTTTTACCCTCTGCAGAGGTAGCACGCTTTTCCCACACCCATCCAGTCACTCATCGTGTCAGCCACGTCCCGCCATACCAGAGGTATGCGAAGTTGAGTTCCCGGCCATAGTCTGTCCTTTGCTCATGCTAGTATAGGACCCTGCCTTTACGACACTTTCCATCGACACTCAAATCCTCAGAAACTAAGTGTGAGGACTCGTAGTTCTGTCCGGCGGACCCAAGGGAGCCCTTCAATCCTCTTCCTCCGACATGTTCATACCGGCTTCCGGTAGACTTCAATGAAGAGGACCCAGGTCAGGGGGTAGGTCACCAAACCATCCCCTCATGGAACGAGGTCATCCTCGTTGTTGAGGTATCCAGTACTAACACGAGCAAATTATATGACTACGCCCTTGCCCATATGTGGGTAAATGTGGTCGCACAGGTTATCGGCTGGTAGTCATAGTACTAGGACACAATGTGCATTTTTCTCAAAACAACACCATCCTTCTTCAACTGAGCACCGACCTTCCGGCAGGTCTATCCAAGTACTTTCAAAGGAGTTTCAAGAAAACATTGTTTTTCCCATCCTATAGTTTTATTTAAACAAACTGATATTTCTACCTAGAGTGGCAAAATAGTTTTTCATAAACTTTTGAAAAGGTTTTCACAATCATTTCCAATTCTCATAGCAAAATACTTTTAGTCAAACTTGGGTGGTTCGTAATCCCACCAAAAGATTTTCATCGAAGGCTTTGGAGTAAAACAAATTCATTTCGAAATCGTTGTAGACCATTGACACCTCTATATCGGGTGTCTCAAGAATCTACTTGTATTTTGGAAAAGGGTTTTCAAAGTCATAGCTTTCGTGGCAAACACCACATAAATCATTTATGCTAGTTATAGTAAAACAGGTGAATCAAAATAGATGTATATAGGTGCAAGCTCAGTGAAGTAGCTTGCCTTGCTCAACAAAGTGGTACTGGTCCTGATCTTCGGGTTCAGCGAAACCTCCTTCCTCGATGAATCCGTCAACGGTATCGTCTAAACGTTAAACAAGCAGGACAAACAATCACTACACTAGCTCAAGCATCATCACATCATTACAATCACAAATGCTACAAATAGCTACTGCACACATCAAGCAACACAAGGTGGTTTTAATTTAATTGAATTAATCTTTAATTAATTATTTTCAAACTAAGGCAGAATCTAGTTGGACACCAATTAATTCACCATTTAATCTATGTCTGTCACAAAAATTCAAACTAAAATTCTATGGGTAGCTACTGATGTGTAGAAGATCACCCAATTGGATTGGGGTCCTTTGGAGTTACCAAACTCCCTACACATTTGTTTTAGTTCAGAAGGTTTTCAAACAAGTTTTAGCTACCAAACAAATTAGGTTGCTCCAAAAATTAAATCCTTTTAGGGGAAACTAACCTTGGCTACAAGTGACCTAACAAAATTGGTTTGAGCTTAAATGGACCTACTGATAAATCACACTAATTGGTTTAGTGCAGAAAGGTGCACTGAAGTTCAACCAAAGGCTAAGGATTTTAGACTACTCAATTAATTCTACCAAAATTTGGTGAGCTAAAGGATCCTAATACAAATCTACCAAAATTGGTTTCAAGTCATTTGGATTAATATAACTCCAGAAACAAATGGTTTGGTGTTTTGAACCTTCTGGAGCATTTTTAATAATACCTTTTTATTATTTAATTAAATGAGATGAGACCACTTTTGTGAGTTAAAGAATTTTATAAGCTTTCCAGAGCAGTTTGGTTTGATTTATTTGGACTTCTAGAACTCAAGTTATTGAATTTCTAATTTGGATCCAGTACTGAAAAGCAGTGGAATTGGAAATTCTAAAACGCTGGAAAAGAAGAAAACCCTGACGGGTGGGGTCCGCCCGTCAGTGACTCAACGGAAAAACTCCCGCGTGTGGATAATGTTTAAAACGCTGACAGGTGGGTCCCGCCTGTCGGCGTCTAAACGAAACGAACCGGTAAGCTACCGTTGGATCCAGATCCAACGGCCCACAGCGGTCGCGAACGGCGACGACCAGAAACGGGCAGTGCCGTCGCGCCGGCGACGGTGACGAGCACGGACAGCTCACCTGGGGGCACGGGAGGTGGCGGAGATGACGCAGGAAGACGGCGGAGGGAGTGGGGAAGCACTGGGGTGCGTTGCGGGTGCTGGGACGGCTCCAAACGACAGCGGCGTGGTCAGCACCTTCTCCGCGGCCGTGGTTCAACTCCGGCGAGTCCTCCGCGGCTCTGCTGTGCAAGAAACACCGGCAAAATGCAGCGGGTGAGTGAGGGGGTAATGGTGGTGCGAGCAGGGGCCAGAGAGAGAGCAGGGGAAGAGGGGCGCGACCTGGCCGTGGTCGGCCTCTTCCTCGACGTGGCAGCGCACTGCCGTGCTTGTGCACGGCGGCTGGGATGCAATGCTCGCCCTCCTGGCGATGCACTGGAGTGAGGGTGTGAGGAGAGGTGGTGGCGAGGTGTGGGAAGAAGGGGTGGTGCGAGGTGGCTTTTATAGGGAGCTGCCCTCACGGCCATCGATGGCGCGGAGGTGCAGAGGGGGTAGGAGGGGTGCGGGGTCCGGCTGGAGGCGTCTAAGAGGTAGCTTGGAGCTAGGGGGTGCTGCAGGGTGGTCAGCTGGGCAGGGGGGAGACAGGGGTAGCGCGGCGTGCTGCGATGCCGTGCGCGCCCGCCACGGCGAGCGGCGTGTACGGCATGGACGGTGAGCACGCTAGCGAGTGTCTGCGGCGGTGTTGTCTCGTCGAGCAGGAGCAGGGGGTGGAGTGTGGTGCGGTGGACGCAGCGCGGCGTCGCCTCACGGTCGCGTCGTTCCCCTCCACGGAGGTGACCCGTGCGGCAGCGTGCCATGGCCGGCAGTGGCGTGGCGTCGCCCACACACCAGCTCTGGGTCAATGAGCACGTCTCTCTCTTGCTCAGATGATCGAGGAGAGTGAGGGAGAGGTGTGGAGCAAGCAATGGATGCAGGGATCCATCCCATCGACTGATTGGAGCTCGGCAAGGACGGCAATGGCGTGGCGCAGGCGGCTGGCCTCCTCCGGGTCAACTGGCTTGCGTCCAACGCATTGCTTTGAGTGAGTGAGGGGAGGTGAGGGAGTGGATGCTACTGGACAGCTCGATTGCTCAAAATCGAGCTCGAATTTGGAAGTTGAATTTCGGTTCAGAGATGAACACGGTGGTGACCACCATGTGTTCGATCAAACTCCCGAACCAAAACCAAATTTGAAATTTTGAATTTTCTTTTTATAACTTGCTTCCAAATATTTTTCCAAGGTTGGGGATACCACTGGATGATTTTATTTGGGAGTGTTGCTTGGTGATTTTGAGGATTTCCCAAAGTTAAAGAAACATTTGGGAAATTTGAAAAAAATAGGGTTTAGAATAGAATTTAAAATAGAGAGAGGGAAAAGAATATAAGGGTAAGTGGGAGTGATCACATGTCACCCCTCTGAATTTGTTTTGAAGATAAAATTTTATTTTCTTGATAAGATGAATTTTGTGTGACTTTTGTCACAAGATTTTATGTGGGAACTTTTTATTATGTTTCTTTTCTTTTCTTTACATTTTTGTTTTAGCAAACAAACCAACTCAAGCAAGCACAAACATCAAACACACAAAAATAACAAAAGTTTTTGTTGGCCCACAAATTTGACTAATAAAGCTGGGTTACAAATTTGGGATGTTACAGATCCTTCCCCCCTTAAAAAATAAATCTCGTCCTCGAGATTTGCCCAGGGGTACAGGGGAGATACGAGGGCAAAATTTTATTTTAGAAAAGCTGTATATTCACTTTCGTGTATACACAGGTTTTGAAAAACAATAGGGTTTTTCTTTAAAATACCCAGAGCTGTGCCACCAATAATTGGCTTATGGACACAGTGGGTTTGGTTTATCCGAAGAATTAATTTTGCAGGGGTTTTTACTGGAAAAGCGAGGGATAAAGGATAGAGGGACACGGGGGTTTAACTGCTGTCTCACTGGCAGGTGGGGCCGAGGTCCACCTGGTGGTCTCTCTTCCTTTTCTTCTCTTCTTCTTCTTCCTCGCTCGCCCTGGTTCCGCACTCGCCCCGTTTTCAGTGCGCAGAGCACTCATCCGCGGCACTGCTGCGCGTGCGGTCTGTCGACGCAGCGGCAGACACGGCTTTGGGACACGACGCTTAGATGGTTTCGCGCCATGGAGGCGAGTACTGCTCGCGATTCCACCACTTTCCCGCGCAACGCGGTGTCGAGGAGCGGCACCGAGCTCCTGGTTATAAATTGGAAATTTCCGAGGCTTTTCTCCTCCTCATCTCCACCATGGGTCTTATTCACGCCTTCTTCAAAGCCTACTACGAGATGCTGGAGAGAGCGGGCTTCATCGAACATGTCCTCATCGTCGTGCTCTTCGGGTTCTCGTTGTCGGTGGTGGCCGCACTGCTGTTTGCGGCAGTAGTTGTCTTGATTTTTGGCTTTTGCAGTTGGTGGGCTGACGCTGGTGATGCTGCTGCGGCGGCAGAAGAGCCAGCGGCGCCGGAGGTGCCAGTTGTGGGGAGGGGCCAGCTGCAGTGGAGGAGCACGCAATGGTGGAGGAGCAGGTTGCAGCGCCGGTGGAGGAGGTGGTTGATCTTCGTGATGGAGGTGAGCAGGCTGTCCGAGCCGTCCGTCGCCGTCGGGCGGCGCGCGACTCGGCTCTGAGTGAGCCAGGCTCATCCTCTGGTAGTGCCAGGGAGCTCGAGAGGGAGTAGACATCTCTGGGGTGCCGTTGCATCCGGGCTGAGTGCTGGCTGTGTTGTGTGTAGGAGTAGAATTTGTAGCCTCGGTTTCTTTCTGAATTTCTCGCTTCTGTACTGAACTCCGTGATTGTTTCAATCTTGTCTTTGCTGATGACTGGGACAAGATTTGCATTGTCGAAACTTTCTTGGTTGCCACAACTCTGGTCTTGCAGCACAGATAGGATGCAGGGTACTAGAATAATCTTGTTTTAGTGAGAAAATATATTTTAGGGAAATAACACTGCATTATATGGTCTCAACCACTGGCAGTGGTAGCATAGCATTTCAACCATATAGGTTGAACACAACAACTAAAAACACCCTACAAGAAGTCCTTCTGTGTTCCAGCGAGCATTGACTCCCAGCAAGCATTCTACGGCTTGCGAGGGTTACATCTCGTGGAGGGCTCGGGCCCCTTTCTTTAACATGCAAAATGCACAAGGTTCATATTGGGTGAGGAACCTTGTGGGAGAAGCATGTAGGAAACCACACACAAAATAATTTGCATAATACAAAATAGTACCATTTAAAGTTTGCATTAATTCCAGGGGTATGCGTCTGGGGTCACATACGGTTCCTGGTTTAAGTGATCTGTTGTTTCTTTTTAAAACTTTTAACTGAAGAAAAAGCATGACATTCCATCAGGTGTCAACCAAGTGGTTAACAAGATGATAAGAACACCAAGTTTTTATTCCGGGCTGATTTAACATCAGCCGGGAAACAGACAACAACCTTGCATTACAAGAAACACGAGAAAACAAACAACAAGCAAACAACAGACTAACAACTTTGTTGCTCCACACGC
Organism: Poa pratensis; assembly: GCA_947311845.1. Taxonomy (NCBI): domain Eukaryota; kingdom Viridiplantae; phylum Streptophyta; class Magnoliopsida; order Poales; family Poaceae; genus Poa; species Poa pratensis. Next base: position 74,745,672 of record CAMZMU010000033.1, read on the forward strand.
ACAAACATACAAACGCTGGTCAGGCTGACTAAACCTGGGTTCTACTCTGCCTGAGAGGTTCTAGGAGTCGGTGAAGCGTGGCCGAGACAAAGAGTGGTGTCCACATCTCCATCTTCCACGGGGTAGGAACTACAGACACGCCTTCGGAGACTACACCTTGCTCCTGGGGTGGCTGCTGAACTCGGGCTAGGGCTTGCGTCACAGATGCATCAACACTATGGTCCAGCAAATCATCTAGGATCGACTGTCTTGCTTCCTGAGCTTGCCCACGGTGGGAGGTGGGTAGGTTCCTTGCTCGACTTAGTTCCAGGCGGGCACGAGCAAGGTGGCGCCTTGTGGTCATGAGTTCCTCCATCAGGGTGTGACTGAATCTTGTCATTGCAGCTCCATAGGTGACCAGAGTGATTACGGCAGGGTCGACTTCCTGCCCCATGGAAGTTTGAAAAGCCTCCGCAACATGCTGAGGTATGGCTGGGAGGAAGTGGAAAGCTCGACTTACCGCCATCGCCGGTTCTGAGTACCGGAGACGGACGAGTCCTTCCCAGGCTGCTACCTGGAGGGCTAGATCTAGGGTAGGCATGCTCTTACCCTGGATCAAGTAAGTCTGACTGATGCCCAATAGGCACGAGCCGATATGCACTTCGACTTGGAATTCACTCCCGGCGAGCGGGAGAGAGTTCTCGAACACCACATATCGAGGACGGGCAGGCCGACCAAGAACGTGGCAGACGGCCTTCCAAAGCATCAGCGGAAACCCACTATGCTCCTCGGCAGTGGTTTCCATGATAACTCTGGGGTTTGCCATTGGGTTCTTTTGGATCTGGATGAAGAATAAGAACACGGGATTCTTGCCTCAGGAGATTTGGGTCGCTAAGGGTGGTGAGTGAGGGTGGGAATAGATGGCAGATAGACCGGGGTTTTTTATAAGCTAGGGTGGTGTCGGCTCCTTTCCACGGAAGAACCCGGGGAGCGTCTCTCAGGTAGTGGGGACAAACCCTACTGTACGCTACTGTGAACCGACGCCTGGCCATGCCGGTTAGGCAGGGGTAGGTCAAATCCGTCGGGCTCACTGTAGGGGAACACCTCAAACAAGCAATAAACACACAGGGTACGTTTAGTACCAATGGACGCCTAATACTCGTAGTAGCCGGGTAGTATGACTAAAGTTCCTATCATAAGTTGTTCCTATGGGTCTTGGTTAGACAGGGATGCTGAAATCTTCATTTCGTCGCTTTAGTCTTCAACTGGAGACACGGAGATTGTCGAAGTAGCCACTTGAGTAGAATTGCTGAGGTTGAGCTGAGGTCTTCAGAGATCTCTTGATTTGGTTGATGTCGATGATCTTGACATTTGTGGACCAATGAACTTGATGTTGAATGTTGAGTATTTGAGATGGTTGCTTCTTCTTTGTAGGTGCTAGCTAATTAGGTCTCTTTTGGGTTCATCGTCAAGTATTTTGAACAGGTAAGAAGGAGTAGAGAAAACCTTGGTAAAATTTAAAATAGAAAGGTAAGACTCAGAAATAATTTGAGAAGACGAAAAGAGCGGGAGTCATTTTTGGACTTCCCTAGATAAGGATATATTTTTGGTGTTAACATATTTTTAACAAAATATTCTCTTCCTAACTAACGTCCATGCTAACTAAGGTCTGTTACAGTCAGGATGGCTCTGATACCAAGTCTGTGGGGACCCCGGACTAACTGTCCGAAATACCCTTGTGCCTACATATCAGCGATCCCATGATCAGTGCGTCGCTGAAGCACAATTAAACTTGGTAACCAAAGAACATCCATACATACCGAATTTATTTACTTACTTGATGGAAGTGATCGGCTTCATCAGGTGCTTGCAGCGGAATCACCAAACAACGTGGAGCCCAAGTCATTCGCCTTAACCCTACAGGCAGCTGACTGGGAAGCGCCCTAGTTCGCAAGGACGTCAGTGAACTCCTCTTCTTCGAACTGTTTCTTCTTCCACAATCTGGCTAAGACAATAGCCAGGGACGAAACCAATATGAGTACATTTGATTGTACTCGCAAACTACCCCAACTTGAGCATGCACTAGTTTTGATAATCTTTCAATAATACCTTTATTTTTAGAACAAAACATCTCTATACCGTTATTGAAAAGGGAAGAGTAGATCTTTTAATCTTGTTGAAGACAAAACATTTTGGAAAGTAATTTCTCAATACCGGGGTTGGAAACAACCCTTTTTGGAAAGTAGTTATCTCACTATTTTTGGTTGAAAAAGGTAAGAAGTCTTTTTAAACCTTTTTCTCGAAAATATACCCTTTATTTAAAAAGGTAAGAATTCTCTTTTAAACTTTTTCCTCGAAAATCACCGTCTTGTCCACAGCCCCATCCTGGTCACTTATTTTCCAGCAACATCATACCACCCCCTCGGTATAGTTGCCTAAAACAATCTTCACTTCATTTTCCTTTCAAACTCAAAACTTTGTAAAACTTGCACATGGCCTTAGCAGTTCTTCCCAACTGTCCATATCCGAGGACTCGGCTATTCGAATAGTTTTACCCTCTGCAGAGGTAGCACGCTTTTCCCACACCCATCCGGTCACTCATCGTGTCAGCCACGTCCCGCCATACCAGAGGTATGCGAAGTTGAGTTCCCGGCCATAGTCTGTCCTTTGCTCATGCTAGTATAGGACCCTGCCTTTACGACACTTTCCATCGACACTCAAATCCTCAGAAACTAAGTGTGAGGACTCGTAGTTCTGTCCGGCGGACCCAAGGGAGCCCTTCAATCCTCTTCCTCCGACATGTTCATACCGGCTTCCGGTAGACTTCAATGAAGAGGACCCAGGTCAGGGGGTAGGTCACCAAACCATCCCCTCATGGAACGAGGTCATCCTCGTTGTTGAGGTATCCAGTACTAACACGAGCAAATTATATGACTACGCCCTTGCCCATATGTGGGTAAATGTGGTCGCACAGGTTATCGGCTGGTAGTCATAGTACTAGGACACAATGTGCATTTTTCTCAAAACAACACCATCCTTCTTCAACTGAGCACCGACCTTCCGGCAGGTCTATCCAAGTACTTTCAAAGGAGTTTCAAGAAAACATTGTTTTTCCCATCCTATAGTTTTATTTAAACAAACTGATATTTCTACCTAGAGTGGCAAAATAGTTTTTCATAAACTTTTGAAAAGGTTTTCACAATCATTTCCAATTCTCATAGCAAAATACTTTTAGTCAAACTTGGGTGGTTCGTAATCCCACCAAAAGATTTTCATCGAAGGCTTTGGAGTAAAACAAATTCATTTCGAAATCGTTGTAGACCATTGACACCTCTATATCGGGTGTCTCAAGAATCTACTTGTATTTTGGAAAAGGGTTTTCAAAGTCATAGCTTTCGTGGCAAACACCACATAAATCATTTATGCTAGTTATAGTAAAACAGGTGAATCAAAATAGATGTATATAGGTGCAAGCTCAGTGAAGTAGCTTGCCTTGCTCAACAAAGTGGTACTGGTCCTGATCTTCGGGTTCAGCGAAACCTCCTTCCTCGATGAATCCGTCAACGGTATCGTCTAAACGTTAAACAAGCAGGACAAACAATCACTACACTAGCTCAAGCATCATCACATCATTACAATCACAAATGCTACAAATAGCTACTGCACACATCAAGCAACACAAGGTGGTTTTAATTTAATTGAATTAATCTTTAATTAATTATTTTCAAACTAAGGCAGAATCTAGTTGGACACCAATTAATTCACCATTTAATCTATGTCTGTCACAAAAATTCAAACTAAAATTCTATGGGTAGCTACTGATGTGTAGAAGATCACCCAATTGGATTGGGGTCCTTTGGAGTTACCAAACTCCCTACACATTTGTTTTAGTTCAGAAGGTTTTCAAACAAGTTTTAGCTACCAAACAAATTAGGTTGCTCCAAAAATTAAATCCTTTTAGGGGCAACTAACCTTGGCTACAAGTGACCTAACAAAATTGGTTTGAGCTTAAATGGACCTACTGATAAATCACACTAATTGGTTTAGTGCAGAAAGGTGCACTGAAGTTCAACCAAAGGCTAAGGATTTTAGACTACTCAATTAATTCTACCAAAATTTGGTGAGCTAAAGGATCCTAATACAAATCTACCAAAATTGGTTTCAAGTCATTTGGATTAATATAACTCTAGAAACAAATGGTTTGGTGTTTTGAACCTTCTGGAGCATTTTTAATAATACCTTTTTATTATTTAATTAAATGAGATGAGACCACTTTTGTGAGTTAAAGAATTTTATAAGCTTTCCAGAGCAGTTTGGTTTGATTTATTTGGACTTCTAGAACTCAAGTTATTGAATTTCTAATTTGGATCCAGTACTGAAAAGCAGTGGAATTGGAAATTCTAAAACGCTGGAAAAGAAGAAAACCCTGACGGGTGGGGTCCGCCCGTCAGTGACTCAACGGAAAAACTCCCGCGTGTGGATAATGTTTAAAACGCTGACGGGTGGGTCCCGCCTGTCGGCGTCTAAACGAAACGAACCGGTAAGCTACCGTTGGATCCAGATCCAACGGCCCACAGCGGTCGCGAACGGCGACGCCCAGAAACGGGCGGTGCCGTCGCGCCGGCGACGGTGACGAGCACGGACAGCTCACCTGGGGGCACGGGAGGTGGCGGAGATGACGCAGGAAGACGGCGGAGGGAGTGGGGAAGCACTGGGGTGCGTTGCGGGTGCTGGGACGGCTCCAAACGACAGCGGCGTGGTCAGCACCTTCTCCGCGGCCGTGGTTCAACTCCGGCGAGTCCTCCGCGGCTCTGCTGTGCAAGAAACACCGGCAAAATGCAGCGGGTGAGTGAGGGGGTAATGGTGGTGCGAGCAGGGGCCAGAGAGAGAGCAGGGGAAGAGGGGCGCGACCTGGCCGTGGTCGGCCTCTTCCTCGACGTGGCAGCGCACTGCCGTGCTTGTGCACGGCGGCTGGGATGCAATGCTCGCCCTCCTGGCGATGCACTGGAGTGAGGGGTGTGAGGGAGAGGTGGTGGCGAGGTGTGGGAAGAAGGGGTGGTGCGAGGCGGCTTTTATAGGGAGCTGCCCTCACGGCCATCGATGGCGCGGAGGTGCAGAGGGGGTAGGAGGGGTGCGGGGTCCGGCTGGAGGCGTCTAAGAGGTAGCTTGGAGCTAGGGGGTGCTGCAGGGGTGGTCAGCTGGGCAGGGGGGAGACAGGGGTAGCGCGGCGTGCTGCGATGCCGTGCGCGGCCCGCCACGGCGAGCGGCGTGTACGGCATGGACGGTGAGCACGCTAGCGAGTGTCTGCGGCGGTGTTGTCTCGTCGAGCAGGAGCAGGGGGTGGAGTGTGGTGCGGTGGACGCAGCGCGGCGTCGCCTCACGGTCGCGTCGTTCCCCTCCACGGAGGTGACCCGTGCGGCAGCGTGCCATGGCCGGCAGTGGCGTGGCGTCGCCCACACACCAGCTCTGGGTCAATGAGCACGTCTCTCTCTTGCTCAGATGATCGAGGAGAGTGAGGGAGAGGTGTGGAGCAAGCAATGGATGCAGGGATCCATCCCATCGACTGATTGGAGCTCGGCAAGGACGGCAATGGCGTGGCGCAGGCGGCTGGCCTCCTCCGGGTCAACTGGCTTGCGTCCAACGCATTGCTTTGAGTGAGTGAGGGGAGGTGAGGGAGTGGATGCTACTGGACAGCTCGATTGCTCAAAATCGAGCTCGAATTTGGAAGTTGAATTTCGGTTCAGAGATGAACACGGTGGTGACCACCATGTGTTCGATCAAACTCCCGAACCAAAACCAAATTTGAAATTTTGAATTTTCTTTTTATAACTTGCTTCCAAATATTTTTCCAAGGTTGGGGATACCACTGGATGATTTTATTTGGGAGTGTTGCTTGGTGATTTTGAGGATTTCCCAAAGTTAAAGAAACATTTGGGAAATTTGAAAAAAATAGGGTTTAGAATAGAATTTAAAATAGAGAGAGGGAAAAGAATATAAGGGTAAGTGGGAGTGATCACATGTCACCCCTCTGAATTTGTTTTGAAGATAAAATTTTATTTTTCTTGATAAGATGAATTTTGTGTGACTTTTGTCACAAGATTTTATGTGGGAACTTTTTATTATGTTTCTTTTCTTTTCTTTACATTTTTGTTTTAGCAAACAAACCAACTCAAGCAAGCACAAACATGAAACACACAAAAATAACAAAAGTTTTTGTTGGCCCACAAATTTGACTAATAAAGCTGGGTTACAAATTTGGGATGTTACATAAGGTTGTGCAAACAAACAGCCCAGCCTCACTCGAATGCTCGGGGGCTGGGTCCTAAAACAAAAACTCATAAACAGTACTCTCAGCCGCACCCGAGGACTCGGGGGCTGGATAATCATAAGTTTACAATATGTTACTTCATACACCCCACTCAACAGGCTCGGGGGCTGCGGAGATACGAATATTTAGCTCATAATACTTACAAGTGTTACATTTACACTCGGGGGCTGCCCCTCTGTACAAAAGTACATGCGCAACAGTTCTTATTCTTCCGGTTCATCCTTGATGGGCAAAGCAGGGCCAAGAAGTTGATCGTGGCAACGCTCGACTAGCAACCTCGCGCATAAGTTTGTGCCATCAAGATTCGCTTGGGACAGAGTCGAACCAACAACGGGTGGTGGAAGCACCAAGTTGGGTCGTCGGCTGCGCACATATGCCATCGCCGCATTTGCACCTAGCACAAGTTTCTGAGTAATCACCTCTTGGATAGGACCTGACAGTCGAAAAAGTCCAACCAGGGCGTGGATTCCATGCGGTTGTGGCCCAATTGGAAACAGGATCTCGTTGAGGCGACTAAATGCCGCCCTGCATATTTCGAGTAGTTGTGCGCTTCGCCACGCTCGATCCTTCAGAGTAGCGAGTGTGCGCGCTCGGAACCTATCAAGCCAAAAATGCTGACGGGCAGTTGTCGGGTTGTCAGTGGCATTATCCAGACGCTCTTCGACGCGAGCTTGCTCTGCTTGGAAGTCAGAGACAAAACCTGCACAAAGAACAAATCAAGTCACTCGCAATAAGAGGAGACAAACTTCCATAATCAGAGAAAGGATTGTACTCACACTCGAGTTGACTGGTTACAAGGTCCATCTCGCAAGCACATAATCTTCTCGTTCTGTGGATGGAGCTGGTCTCATTCTCAGTGTATCCAGCTCGCGCTGGACACTCTTTAGCTCCCGGTCCAGTCTCACGCACCGAGTTTTCATATACTCCTGACATGGGTATACATCTCGGGTACCCTATCATGAGGGTACCTGGTGCACGTAACGACTAAGGCCCAATATCAAAGAGCCTATTCGAAGCCCAAGACAAGAGGCCCAAGAAGATGGAGTACCTACCAAGATTAGACATAGGCATAGTCGGTTTAGACTTTCCTTACGTGTAAACTAGGTCGGTTACAAACTCCCGAGACCCAGCCTATTTAAAGGCTGGGAGGGGTACCGATCTGGGACCAGGCCATACTCGAACCACCAAAGCTCTTGCGAGATCGTCATCTCGCCGGAGCTCCCTGTAATCGCATAATCCACAATCAATACCAGACAAGCAGGAAGTAGGGTCTTTACCTCCACCCGAGGGGCCTGAACCTGGGTAAATCTTTGCCTCTGCTTGTCAGCCGACGAAACTACCAGTACTACCACGTTCTCTCCCCATAATCTCAACCCTAGGTCCTTAACCATGGGATTTGATGAGGGTACACCTCGTCAATTGGCGCCGTCTGTGGGAAAGAATAGTGCTGGACTCGCGGTTTCTTCGGTTCCGTCAGAAAACGGCGACTCGCCGATCGGATCTACAAACGGCAACTCGCCGCTGCATCGACAAACCAGAACTCGCCGACTCAGGCGGCACACGGACTCGCCGGCTCACTCGACAAACGGCAACACGCCAGCTTCACCCGCAAAAAGCGCATCGGATCCTCTGATGGATTTCGAGCCACACTCGCCAGGATTCCAGGAGGCCTTCTCCGATCTCGAGTCAGGTTTGGGTTTAACCGTTGGTTCGTTCAATTTTTTCGTCAACAAGCTTGGTGTGCAGGACTTGACGGATCCACGCCAACTCGCGACTTCCGCACCCGAGGCTCCATCGGTTGCGGCTCCTTCGACTGCGGATCCCTCAACTGTGTCCATACCATCGTCGACCCTCCAAGCTTGTTCGTCTGCAACAACCATGTCCACACGAGAGATGCGCGAGCTCATTGAAGAACTCCAGGGCGAGGAGGCCGAATCAGCATATCGCACAAACGATCCCGAGCTGGATCTCCCACTCGAGGATAGTTTCGACTGCGGGATCTCCCTCAGCGACTTCGACGACCTCGAAACTCATATCGACAACCACGTCGACTCCGAGATCTGCACCAACAACAACCTCGACTCGAGATTCATAACAACTCCGACGCCGAGATGAGCATAGGCGATGAAGGCATCGACTGAGATCCGTCCAGACGGACCACTCGAGGCATATCGACTCAGACATGAGCCTTGATGAAGATGTCGAGTCCATGACAGGACTCGAAGACACACATACATCCTCGGGTGATACAGCAGGTCTACGTCGCCATCGCCGCAGAAACATCAGACACTGCGGCCAGCCGCAGGCCTACAGAATTCCCGTGCACAGTACTATGCCGGACGGAGCCACAACCCTCACAATCACTGCTGAGATGGCAGCAAAAGCAGATAAAGTCATCAAGGAGTGCACAATGATGCCAGCAGACGCAACACAAGAAGAGATGTTGACCTTCCAGTACTTCAACTGGCAGGAGTCACTTCGACTGAAGCAGATAAGAGCAACACTCGAAGAACGCAAAAAGCAAGCTAGCTTGTCGAGTGCGCGCAGAAGACAGCTCTCCCTGAGCTCCACCGGGCGAGCAGACACAAGACCCAGATCAAGGTTGTCACACCTCTCGCCAGGCGAGAAGGCGGCACTCACCCGCAACTTAGGCAACTCCTTCATGACATACGACGAGGAAGGACTGCCGGTGCCCAAAACAGCAGCAGGTGCTCTCTACACCGCTGCAGCATACCTGGAGGCAATCAAGCCCCCAGCGGATGACCCCAATGCAAAACTACACCGCCAACAGATCAAATCACTCGCCTTAGCTGCAAAGGCCATACGCCAAGTTCCAAGAACTCCAGGTGGGAGTCGAGACCGTGCCCTAGTCGACGCGCCTCGGGAAGAGCATAATCACAGTGGTCGTCGCCACCACTCGAAGGAAAGAAGCGGCTCGCGAAGGCGCAGGTCCAGGAGCAGATCACGCAGATCTTACAGTAGCGACTCATACTCTGATCGAGAGCCTGAGCCACATGGAGCTCTGTGCTTCACTCGACGCGTCCGCGAGACACGGATGCCCAAAGGGTTCAAACTCACATCTGAACAGCCCAAGTACACGGGTCGACAGGAACCTTCCGGGTGGCTGGAAGATTACAGGCTGGCTGTCGCGTGCCAGCGAGGCACAAACCCACAGCCATGCAATACATACGACTCATGCTCGAAGGCACAGCCCGCGACTGGCTCAAGGCCCTACCTCCATCAAATACGACTCGTGGGATCACTTCCGCGGACTTCATCAAAAACTTCGAGCCTCTATGTGAGCGCCCAAAAACGTTCGAGAGCTGCGGGCCTGCGTGCAACGTTCAGACGAAACGTTGAGGTCATACATCAGACGATGGACTGAGATACGCAACTCAGTCGGAGTAATTTCAGAAGATATGGCCATGGATGCTTTCATAATGGGACTCGCCAGGCAGACTCAAAGAAGCACTCGGTCGCAAAAGCCAACCTCTGTGGCTAACCTCTTGATGACCGCGACTGAGTGGGCAGATGGAGAAGATATGGCGCGCAACACGCGGGTCCTCACCCCGTGACAATCATGAAAGCGGCAGTCGAAGCCGCAGAGACTCGTACAGAGACGACCGAAGGCGCAAACGTTCAAAACGTCACTACGACGATGACAGACCCGAATTCATGGCGGCTGGGTTCTCACACCCGCAATGACCAGGACAGAAGCGACCGACGATCAGAAGATCGCGGACAGTCGAGAAGATCGACGGGACAGTCGAGATGATCGTCGAGACAGCCGAGATCGCGGCCAACGCAGTGATAGCTACAAGAGGAAGGACTGGCGCAAGTCACGGGCACAATCTGAGCGATCATTCGAAGAAAAGATGGACGCTGATTGCAGATTCCACCTGTACAAGGGGGACGACGGAAAACTGCGATCCAATCACTCGATGAGAAACTGCAGGGAGTTCGACCAAATGGCGACTGATTACGTAAATCGCAGAAAGGCAGCAGCCGCACAAGCACCTGCACCCGTGCCTCAGCCAAACAACGTGCCTGTTCTGATGGCACCACCTCCACCACCACAGCCTGCCCCAGGCGGAAACTCGCGGGTGCCATACAGCACATACCTCGGGTGGACGAACCACAGTACCCTCCGCCCCAAGGGCAGATGTACATGATACAGAAAGGTCGACCTTCCAACAGGGAGCAAAAACTTCGCACTCGACAAGTAAACATGGCGGTCATGTCACCTCCTGCGGTAACAGAATACTTGAAGGGATCCGAAACTACAATAAGCTTCAGCAAAGAGGACCACCCTCCATCGGTTGTTCGCCAGGGCACTCTGCTCTGGTACTCGACGCGCAAATTGGAGGCTACGCCATGTCCAAGGTCTTCATGGATGGTGGGAGCGGCATAAACATCATCTTCGCAGATACGCTCCGCAAAATGAACAGGTCAGTCGAAAACCTGCCAAGATCTTCAAATACCTTCCACGGTATCGTTCCAGGGAAAGCAATAAGCCCAGAAGGCACCATACAACTCGACGTGACGTTCGGGGACAAGCACCACTTCAGGACAGAGTCGATTGAGTTCGAAGTGGTCGACTGGAAGTCACAATACCATGCTATACTTGGACGCCCGACGTTCGCTCGATTCATGGCGGTGCCACATTACGCATACCTCCAGCTGAAGATGCCTGGACCAAAAGGAGTAATCACAGTCAAGGGGAACTTCCAAAAGTCTGACTCTTGCGACCGAGAATTCAGCAAAATCTCTGAGATGTTTGGCATGGAAGCAACACTCGCTGATCTAGCGGTCTCCAACGATCGAACACTTATGCCAGAGCACAAAAAGGTGGCAGTCGACAGAGCATTCAGTGCCACCAACGACACAAGATCGCATCAGGTGCACCCGACTGACCCGACCAAGACAGTCAATGTCTCGTCGAGTCTGCCTATCGCATAGGAAAGCGCGCTCGTCGAATTCCTCCGTGAGAACTGGGATATATTTGCATGGTGTCCAGCAGACATGCCAGGTATTCCCAGGGAATTCGCCGAGCACTCTCTCCAGCTACTTCCAGGTGCTAAACCAGTCAAACAAACAATGCGCCGCATATCCGGCCCAAAAAGAACTGCAGTCGAAGCCGAAGTCGACAGGCTACTCGCAGCAGGATTCATCAGAGAGATCAAGAAATCACAATGGGTGGCCAACCCCGTACTCGTAGAGAAGAAGCACACAGATATCCTTCGGATGTGCGTAGATTTTACAGCACTCAATAAGTGTTGTCCAAAGGATCACTTTCCACTACCTCGAATCGACCAGATCGTCGACTCCACCGCCGGGTGCGCTCGCTTGTCCTTCCTGGATGCTACTCGGGTTACCACCAGATAAGGATGAAGGAGGATGAAGAGAAAACGGCGTTCATAACCCCACTCGGGGTCTACTGCTACACCACAATGCCTTTCGGGCTCAAGAACGCAGGCGCAACCTATCAGCGCATGATGCAAGATTGCCTCAAGAAGCAGATTGGGCGAAACGTCCAGGTCTATGTAGATGACATCGTCATCACCACAAGAGAGGAAAACACACTACTCGATGACTTGCGAGAGACATTCGCAAACCTCAAACGCTTCCACATCAAGCTCAACCCGAAGAAGTGCACGTTCGGCGTGCCAGCCGGGCAACTCCTCGGGTATCTAGTCTCAGCTCGAGGAATCGAGGCGGACCCGGAGAAAATACAGGCCATCTTGACGATGCAAAGGCCTTCAAAGCTCCACGACGTGCAAAAGTTGGCGGGTAGAGTAGCAGCACTCAGTCGATTCATCAGCAAGCTAGGCGAAAAAGCACTCCCGTTCTATCGACTGATGAAGAAGGCAGATAAATTCGAGTGGACGCCAGAAGCCGAAGCAGCCTTCACGGACCTCAAGCGAGTCCTCACAAGCCCTCCAATCCTCGTAGCACCAAGGGAACGCGAGCCACTATACCTATATGTCTCTGCAACTAACAGGGTGGTGAGCACTGTTCTAGTGGTCGAACGCAGAGAGGAGGGACACGCCCAAAGCATACAACGTCCAGTCTATTACTTGAGTGAAGTGCTCTCCACATCAAAGCAGCGGTACCCGCACTATCAGAAGCTGGCATACGCCGTGTTCATGTCCTCAAGGAAGCTGACGCATTACTTCTCCGAGCACCCGATCACTGTAATCAGCACTTCAGGGATCGGGGACATCCTCACAAACCCCAATGCAACTGGGCGAGTAGCAAAATGGCTCATCGAGCTAGCACCAAGAGACATCAAGTATGATTACCCGAAGGCCATCAAAGCACAAGTTTTACCCGACTTCCACACCGAGTGGATTGAAGCTCAGCTCCCAGGAGCACCAGATGTGTCCAATTCCTGGACTATGTACTTTGATGGCTCGAAGAAAAACGAAGGCGCAGGTGTCATCCTCATATCACCAAAAGGCGACAAGCTCCGCTACATCCTGCAAATGGGATTCGAGTTCCCATCCAATAACGAAGCAGAATACGAGGCCTGATCCATGGCATGAGGATGGCTAAAGCACTCGGGTGCACTCGACTGATGATCTACGGCGACTCGAATCTGGTGGTGCAGCAAACAATGAAGGCTTGTGACGCAATCGCAGATAACATGATCGCCTACCGTGACCTGTACAACATCATGGAGGGCAGCTTCGAAGGCTGCGAGTTGCGGCACATAGGGCGTGAGAGCAATGAAGAAGCAGATAAGTTAGCCAACATTGGTGCGACCAAAGCACCAGTGCCACCTGGTGTCTTCTTCGAGCGCATCGAGCACAGATCAATCAAAAAGAAGCGGGCAACTCCTGCATCAGCCGCACCAGCCAAGAGCAAAACACCTAGCACAGAGGACCCACCAGTCGAGGTACTCCTCATCGAGCCAACTTGGACTCAACCCTTCCTCGCATACATACTCCGCGGCGAGGTACCCGAAGACTTCACAGAGTCAAGACGCGTCACTCGACGATCTAAAGCATACACTGTCATCAACGGTGAACTTTACAAACGCAGCATATCAGGTATGTTCCAGCGTTGCATAGCATTTGAAGATGGCCAAGCCATCCTTCGTGATATTCATGCAGGTACTTGCGGGCATCACGCCAGCAGTCGATCACTCGTAGCCAAAGCCTTTCGCGCAGGCTTCTACTGGCCCACAGCACTCAAAGACGCGGAGGACATAGTCAAAAGGTGCATCGGCTGCCAAAAATTCGCCACAAAGCCGCACGCACCCGCATCGGCGTTGAAGACAATACCATTGGCCTGGCCTTCGCCCAGTGGGGGCTCGATATGGTTGGGCCACTCAAAAAATCCTCCCATGGAGGGCATACTCACCTTCTGGTGGCGGTCGACAAGTTCACCAAGTGGATTGAAGCAGTACCCATCACAAGTTCGACTGCCACTACAGCAGTCAATTTCATAAAATCCATCATATACCGCTTTGGTGTGCCAATAGCATCATCACTGACAACGGTACAAACTTCACGGCTGAGGAATTCAAATCCTTCTGCAAAGAGCAAGATATCACGCTCAATTATGCATCTGTGGCGCACCCGCAATCAAACGGCCAAGTCGAAAAGGCCAATGGGCTTGTGACGAGTGGAATCAAGAAGCGCCTCCTGGTGCCACTCAAAAGGGCTGCGGGTGCTTGGGTAGAAGAGCTCCCGTCTGTGCTATGGAGCCTACGCACAACACCCAACGCCTCAACGCAATTCACTCCATTCTTCATGGTCTACGGCGCAGAGGCAATCCTGCCATCAGACGTAAGGTTCAACGCACCAAGGGTCGAAGCATACAATGAAGAAGATGCAGATGAAGCACTCGAAGATGCAGTCGACTTGCTCGAAGAAGCACGCAACACAGCGCTAGCACGCACAGCTGTCTACCAGCAAGATCTACGCAACTATCACAGCCGTCGACTGCGTACCAGGTCCTTCGAGGTGGGTGACTTGGTACTTCGACTGAAGCAAAAGAAGGTGCATAAACTTGCTTCTCCATGGGAAGGACCCTTCATCATCACCGAGGTCATTGGTGGTGGAGCATACAGACTGAAGCACGCGAAGACCGGCGAACTCTCCCACAATCCTTGGAACGTTGCGCAGCTGCGCCGTTTCTATGCTTAGATTGCTCAGTCGCATAATGTAATAGGCTCATATGTCGGATGGCTGCAGGTTTCAGACGCGCTCTTTTCCTTACCAGGGTACCTAAGGGGACTGGAAGGTTTTTAATGAGGCGGCCTGCAGCCTAACATTCATAAATGGAATATAGTCAATAAATTCCTCATACTTTTCCTGCTTACTACTCGCATAACTTATCAGCACAAACTTAGCCTCACCCGTATGCTCGGGGGCTGAGCTACCTCATAACATAAAAGCTTTCGCTCCTTCAAACATAATACTCCAGCCACACTCGAATACTCGGGGGCTGGATCATAACACTAAACACAAAGGAAAAAGTTGCTCAACCCCAATCAATCACTCGGGGGCTGAGCCTGCAGGCATAAGTTGAAGCTTCAACTCTCATAAAATTCATAGCCTCACTCGAGCACTCGGGGGCTGTGTAATTCATGATCTATGTAAAGTGTTTTCATAAACCCCACTCGATACACTCGGGGGCTGCATACATACAAGTGAACAAATATGTACAAGTGGCAAATTTACACTCGGGGGCTGTTCCCTATACATAAATACCCTAATCTTCCGGTTCATCCTTTGCTGGAAGAACAGGGCCCATAAGTTGCGCTTGATAGCAATCAACCAATGTCCTCGCATGATCGAATGTATCGTCAAGATTCGACTGGGACAAGGACGATCCAGGCGCGGGTGGACGTAGCTGCAAATTTGGACGTTGACTTCGGAGATATGCCATGGTTGCGTTGGCGCCATCCACAAGCTTCTGGGTGATAAAGCCTCGAATGGAACCTGTTGACCGGAAGAGCTCGAGTAACGCATGGATTCCTTGAGGTTGCGGCCCAGCTGGAAAAAGCATCTGGTTGATTCGACTGAAGGCCGACCTGCATAACTCAAGCAGCATAGTGCTCCGCCACACCCGATCCTGCAGAGTCGCGAGTATGCGTGCTCGGTGCTTGTCCAATCGAAAGTGCTGGCGGCCAGTCGTGGGTTCGTCAGTTGCCATGCTCAACTGCTCATCCACGCGAGCCTGCTCCGCCTGGAAATCTTGAACAAAACCTGCAACAACACAAGTTGGGTGAACAAAAAAGAACAGGCTGTGAACTCATAAGATCAAGGCAGTCATGCTTACACTCGAGCTGTCTGTTCACGATCTCCATCTCGCCAAGCACATACTCCTCCCGTTGGGTGGGTAAAGCAGGCCTTGCCCTCATCCTTTCCAGCTCGCTTCGGGCACTCGCCAGCTCTTGCTCCTGTTTCGCGAGTCGAGCCTTCATATAACGTATTACTGCGGCATCGTTTGCCGCCTGAGCTCGAGATCGAGTAGGGGCATGATGCCGCGACGAACTGGATGAAGTGGCGGCTGGCCGTTTCTGTTCCAAGCATCATAAAAGTTTCATGAGAAACTAGTCACAAAGCTCAGACGAGCAACAACATACAGCTTTACGCAGGATCATAATAAGGAAATATTCATACAAAGGTAGCAAAAGCACATGCATACTCGCATGGTCATAAGTTTAATTACAAAGCATAAAAAGGCACGCTGCCCTACTTCTCAGACATGACTCGACCTAGCCCTACTCGCACGAGCGGCGACCTCTGCTGCCCGGCGCTCCATGGTGGCCATAAAAATTTCAGCCAACTTTGCGGCTGGCTCGTTCAAATGCTTTAGGGACACCAGTTTCCCGCCAGGCTTGCGAGGGAAAGCAGACAGAGCGGCTTCGAAGTCACCCTCTATCCCATGACCTAAAAGGAGTTTGAGGGTGGTCTCTGAGCCGCGTACCGTCAAAGTGCGAGCAAAGTTCGCCATAGTCGAAGTTCCCGGGCCCAGGACGTCTGCGAAGCCATCCACAGTCGAAGGAGGTTGGCTGGATGGGAACACATCCTTGAACACGGCGCCGAGCGTGCTCGTAGATTTGGCGAGTGCGTCCTTGGCTTGGGTGGAGACGACATCCAGGTCGCCGATTGCGCGGTCAAGGGACAAATCGACACTCGATTGGTCTACAGGTGCCGGTGCGCCAACAGCTCCTTCAAAAAAGCAGAAGTAACAGAAAATGTTACATACTATTCAGTGGCAAAAAGAAGTAGGCAAAAAGTGAAAGATTCAACTCACCGCCTACGTCTCGGGTGAGGCTCGCCAGGCGCTCAGCATAATTCTTCTCGCGCAAAGCGGCGGAGTCCTTGGCATCATCCAAGGCCTTCTTCGACTCCGCGCGCTCCTTGGCGAGTGCCTCTTCTAGCTCTTTAACCCGAGACTCAGCGGTTGCCTTGTCACCTGAGATAGATGGACAGATGTCATTCACAATCGACAAAGCAAGGGCATACAGAAGTCAAAACACTTACGGCTGAGTTGCTCCATGGCAGCGCGTAGGTTGTCCCTCTCTTGTTCAACCTGGACAAAAGCCTTGCCTGATTCAACCAGGTTGAGGTAGAAGGGCTGCATGCACAATGGAACCAGCATAAGCTATACACAAATAAATCCTAGAATGAAGACTCGACAAAAGACACTTACGTGTTCAACCCAAGGCGCAGGCTTGGCAGCAGAAGTCCCAACTTGCGGAGTTGACGAACTCGCGATCTTGGCGGCTTCAAAGGTAGTAGCCGTGGCTACTGTTCTCACAACCTCAGCCGCAACAGGGGAAGCTTCTGGCTGGTCTGGAGTCGGAGCTCTCTCGGTTGGAGGAGTTGGAGGTCGCACAGTCTCAGCACTGCAAGTGACCGAAAGACATGCAACATAAAGAAACAGTACTCAACTCATAAAAAAAAATTAGTACAAAAAGGAGCAAACCTGTGCTCTTCTTCATCCTCAGTGTCGAGCTCGTCAAAGTTTGGGCCTCCAAAAGGTAGCTGCCCACCCGACTGAGGAGGAGGAGGAGCCGAGCTCAAAGGACTCACGTCCAAGGGAGCAGCTGTGGTCGTAGGAGACGAACCTGAGTTTCCATCATCCCTCACATCCGATTCCTTCGCGGGTGAGCTCGTGGAAGAAGACATAACTTGGGCTGCCCGACGGCGCTTGCGAGCAGGAACCTCGCTAACATCCTCAGTCGCGGCAGGCTCCTTGCCCTGTGCTTCCTCTACCCCTTCCTCTTCAACCTCTTCTGTGGGTGAAGTGGTAGCCGAAGGTAAAGGCGATTCATCCCCTCCCTTCGCTTCTACTGTCACCTCTGTTTCATAAGTTGGGCCATCTTCGGGAAGAGGAGGAAGGTTGAGGTAGTCGAGTGGCCCTGCATACAAATATAGCAGTCGAAAGTCAAAAAGATGCACAGAAGGATAACAAAAACAGGAGATCATAGACTCGAAAGATTCACTAACCTCTGGCAAAGGCTTTTCAGCCCCATAAGGATCGACTGGGCAGTCGACATTGCAGGGCTCGCTTTGTTTTGTACTGGTGATGGATCGCACATGTGCCACCAGTTCACTCCTAGACAGCTCCTCCTTGCTCATTCGAGTGGAGTCGAGGGGACCTTCGTACTCCCACATTGGGTGGGCACGAGCGCGGAGCGGCCATACCCGCATCTTCACAAAGGTGGCAATCAGATGCACACCCGTGACGCTGTTAAGGAGCCCTCCAATTGTCTCCAGCATAGGCGCTGCTTCCGCCACTTCTTCAGTCGAAAGCTCATGGTCCCAGGCTTTCGTCCTAGCGGCTATACCAGCAGTCGAAAATGCTGGGGCCCCATCCTGGTCGACTGCACATAGAACCACCTCTTCCTCCACCCCTGCGCCGAGTCGACTGGCTTCAGGGCGAAGTACCGGGTGTCGCTGCGCACTTGGATCTGCAGGCCTCCGACTGGATAGGTTCGGCCGCCTCGGTTGTTGGGCCGGACCATGAAGATAGACTTCCATAATGCCCAACTGGAGCAACTCCCAAAAAACACTCGCACAGCGTGATGAAACACGCAATGTGCAGAATACCGTTCGGGGTGAGATCATGGATCTGCACCCCGTAGGCAAAAAGCAAACCTCGCACAAAATCATGGAGGGGGAGCGAGAAACCCCTAGGCAAAAACTCCGCGAAACAGACGCGCTCGTTAGCGCGAGGCTCGGGAAGTACCTCCTTGGGCGAAGGTGCGCGGACGAAGAGCTGGTCGAAGGTGGCAGCAACCCTCCTCGCGCAGCTTGTCCAGCTGTGCCTCCTTCAGGGTGGATTTCATCCAATCGCCATTGGTCTTCTTGAGGTCGACGGCGGCCGCAGATGCGCTAGCCGCAGTCTTCTTCCCCTTCATCGCCGCCGCATCGGGCGCGGCGGCAGCAGTCGAGGCAGAGCGCTTGTTGCCCGCCACTTTCTTCATTGTCAACGAACAGGTGGGGAGCGCGCAAAGCTTTAGCACAGGAGCAATGGAGGCAGAGCGCAAGGAAGACGATGGAACAGGGGCGGCGCGCAGAGCAAATGGCAGGTAAAAAACAAATGCCAGCGCCGTTCCCCTATTTACCACAAGTCAAAAGCAATCACAGCCATTCAGATCCAAATCGTGCGTTACGCACGCAATCTGACCGTACACGTGGCAAACGCGGAGGGCAACCGTCGCCGGCCACTCCGCCCACTACGCACGTAAAAAGAGGAGCCATCATCACGCTTGCGGAAAAAGTGGGCCCGTATAGTCAAATCAAGTCCAAACGGCACCGTCTTCGGTCAGCTCTGCACAAATGGGCCCACCTATGTGTCACGTCCCATCAATCGCAGCATAACGCACGCCACGCGTGTCAGAAATCGCAGTCGAAATAAACGTCATCCCTGACGTCATTGAAGCATCTGTTCAGAAAATACGTTCGAGTATGCCCAACGCATATTGGTCACTCGATTGCCTTGATTAGTTCGGGTGTGACAAAACCTTCTTAAGGCAAAATTGGTCACTCGACCGTTCCTTCGACTAAGTCATATTACTCCCATCGGGAGCGTATTCAAAAAATTCTTCGACTGAAGATGCTAAGACAATGATTGAGATTATCCTCCATTTACAAGTAATACAGCATAATCTCGGGGGCTACTCCCATCGGGAGCACTGTCGTGCACCCGATAGAATTATGGCACAAATTTCTTCGATTAACATATGCAGAGTAAGGGGATTTTTGAGATTATCCTCCATTGCAAAGCAATAAAGCACAATCTCGGGGGCTACTCCCATCGGGAGCGCTGTCGCGCACCCGATAGCATAACAGCAAATATCAGTCGACAAAGGCATGACTCGTCCAACAAAGTTCAAAATCATACTCGAAACATTCCCGAGTTGCGTCCGTCGCAAATACCTCGGATGCTGCACGCATAGTGCAAAGGTAAGACCCGCCGAACTTTCGAGCTGGGCTAAGGACCGTTCCAGCAACGTCAATCCTTATACTTTCCGTGTCAGCAGACATGATGAAAAATCCCGACGGACGCGTTGGGTAAAATTCAAAGTTATACTGCAGATCGACTCAGTAAGACCTCAGCGGCCTAGTCGAATCTGACCAGTTTGTTCCAGATTCGAGTCCGGGGACTCGAGTTTGATTGAAAGCTAGTAAGGTTTTACCCGAATGTGTAGTTAACCAGTCCCGATCCGTCGAGTGTACTGGGCCTGCTAAGCTATTATCCCTTGATCATCATAAAACACAGTCGATGAGATACTCGACATAGCCAAACGTGTGCTATTCATACAGGAATTCCAAATTATATATACAGAATACAAAGCATATGACGTGCACTTACGAAAGAGTCCATGCCCGATTCTTCGAGTCAGCCAAGTACTCGGGGGCTACTGACATGGGTATACATCTCGGGTACCCTATCATGAGGGTACCTGGTGCACGTAACGACTAAGGCCCAATATCGAAGAGCCTACTCGAAGCCCAAGACAAGAGGCCCAAGAAGATGGAGTACCCTCCAAGATTAGACATAGGCATAGTCGGTTTAGACTTTCCTTACGTGTAAACTAGGTCGGTTACAAACTCCCGAGACCCAGCCTATTTAAAGGCTGGGAGGGGTACCGATCTGGGACCAAGCCATACTCGAACCACCAAAGCTCTTGCGAGATCGTCATCTCGCCGGAGCTCCCTGTAATCGCATAATCCACAATCAATACCAGACAAGCAGGAAGTAGGGTCTTTACCTCCACCCGAGGGGCCTGAACCTGGGTAAATCTTTGCCTCTGCTTGTCAGCCGACGAAACTACCAGTACTACCACGTTCTCTCCCCATAATCTCAACCCTAGGTCCTTAACCATGGGATTTGATGAGGGTACACCTCGTCAACTCCATTACTCTGGCATCGTTGGCCACCTGAGCCCATGATCGGGTGGCAGTCTGAGGTTGCGAGGAATCAGCTGAAGTAGCGGGTTTTTGTGGCTGTTCAAGGCATCACACAAATTTCATGTAAGAAATGAGAAACCAAGCACATAATTCAAGCGAGTCAACAGCACATAGCCTTTCAGGTGAAAACGCAAAAGGCATTAAGGATGACATTCGCATAAAGTGTAGCAAAAGCACACACACTCGTGTGATTCAAAGCATAATTACAGTCCATAAATAGGGTAGATGGCCCTAAAGTCTATGATGCAGACTCCGACCTAGCCCTACGCGCGCGATTGGCGCTCCATGGTAGTCACAAAAATTTCAGCCAGTCGCGCGGCTGGCTCGTTCACATGCTTCAGAGACACGAGCTTCCCGTCCGGCTTCCATGGGAAATCAGACAGAGCGGCCTCGAAGTCACCCTCTATCCCATGACCTAAAAGGAGCTTGAGAGTGGTCTCTGAGCCGTGTACCGTCAGGGTGCGAGCAAAACTCGCCATGGTCGAGGTTTCCAGGCCAAGGACGTCGGCGAAGCTATCCATAGTCGACGGAAGTTGGCCAGACGGGAACACGCCCTGTATACGGCGCCGAGTGTGCTCGCAGACTTGGCGAGTGCATCCTTTGCTTGGGCGAATATGGCGTCAAGGTCGCCAATAGCACGGTCGAGTGACAAATCGCCACTCGCCATGTCTACAGGTGCCGGTGCGCCAACAGCTCCTTCAAAATCAGAGAGAACAGAAACACTTATACAACACTCAGCGACTACAGAAGTAAACAAAAAGTGGAAAATTTTACTAACCGCCCACATCTCCGGTGAGGCTAGCCAGCCGCTCAGCATGCTCTTTCTCGCGCAAGGCAGCGGAGTCCTTGGCATCATCCAAAGCCTTCTTCGACTCAACACGCTGCTTGGCGAGTGCATCCTCTAGCTCTTTCACCCGATCCTCAGCTGATTTCTTGTCACCTGGATCCGGAAGGCATAACTCAAAATCAGTAAACTAAAAAACAACAAAAGAGAGCTTCGGAGGCAGCAAATAAACTTACGGGTGAGCTGTTCCAGGTCAGCGCGTAAAGTGTTTCTCTCCTGCTCCACCTGGACAAAAGCTTTGCCTGATTCCACCAGGTTGAGGTAGTAGGCTGCAAGCACATGAAACCAGCATAAGTTATACATAACCAGTCTCGTATGCGGACTCAACAAAAAACACTTACGTGTTCAGTCCAAGGCGCAGGCTTTGCGGCAGATGTCCCGACTTCTGGGGTTGCATCACTCACAACCTTGGCCGTTTCAATGGCAGTAGCCGTGGCTGCTGATTGAACGACTCAGGAGCAACAGGAGAGACGTCCAGGTGCTCAGGGGTCGAAATTTTGTCAGCTGGAGGAGTCAGAGGACGCACGGTCTCAGCACTGCGAGTGATAGAAGAAATACAACATAAGCAAAAAATATCAACCAGCAAAAACCTTAGTACAAAAAGCTCAGGAGCAAACCTGTGCTCTTCTTCCTCCTCGCTGTCGAGGTTGTCAAAATTTGGGCCTCCAAAAAGCAGCTCCTCACCCGATTGGGGAGGAGGAGCTGAGCTCAACGGGCTCACATCCAAAGGAGCAGCTTTGGCAGAAGGAGAGGAGCCCAAGTCTCCGTCATCCTTCATATCCGACTCCTTCGCGGGTGAGCTCATGGAAGAAGACAAACCTCGGGCCACCCGACGACGCTTGCGAGTCAGAACCACGCTCACATGGTCAGTCGTGGCCGGCTCCTCAGTCTGTACTTCCTCTGCCTCTTCCTCTTCGACCTCTTCCATAGGAGATGTGGTAGCCGAAGGTAGAGGCGATTCATCCCCTCCCTTCGTTTCTACCACTTGCACCTCCGTTTCATGAGTTGGGCCATTATCGGGAAGAGGAGGAAGGGTTGACGCAGTCGAATGCCCCTACACACAAAGGAGAACATCCAAAGAGTTAGAAATGCAAAAATAAAGGGTGACAAAAGCCCGACGACAAAAATTACATAAAAGCTAAACTTACTTCAAGCAAAGGGTTGTCAGCCCCATATGGAGTGACAGGGCAGTCGAGATTGCACGGATCGGTTGCCTTGGTGTTGGTAATGGATCACACATGCGTGTCCAGCTCATTCTTCGACAACTCGTCTGGGCTCATTCGACTGGCATCATGCGCACCTTCATACTGCCACATGGGATGAGCGCGGGCGCGAAGCGGCCACAACCGCAACCTGACAAAGGTGGCAATCAGATGCACACCAGTGACAGTGCCCAGCATCTTAGCAATCTTCTCCAAAAGGGGCGCCGCTTCCGCTTGTTCTTCAGTCGACAAAGGATGGGCCCATGCCTTGGTCTTCTCCAGAGCCTTGGCAGCCGAAAAGGCAGGGAGGACTGCTTGCTCGGTAGAGACGTAGAACCATTTGTTCCTCCACCCTTGTGCGGAATCGACTGGCTTCAGGGCAAAATAGCGCGTGTCGCCATGCACCTGGATCCCGAAGCCGCCCACGGGGTAGGTGCGACCACCTCCCACGTTCGGGCGGACGAGGAAAATCGACTTCCACAGCGCCCAACTGGAGAAACTCTTAGAAAACACTCACAGAGCGTAATAAAACACGCAATGTGCAGAATACCATTAGGGTGAAATCGTGGATTTGCACCCCATAGGCATACATCAGACCACGAACAAAATCGTGGAGGGGGAGCGAAAACCCTCTAGGAAGAAATTCCGCAAACAAACGCGCTCATTGGCGCGAGGCTCGGGGAATACCTCCTTGGGCGATGGAGCGCGGATAGCCAACTGGTCCTCGGGTGGTAGCAGGCCCTGCTGGCGGAGCTTGACGAGGTGAGCCTCCTTGATCGAGGACTTCGCCCAATCCCCGGTGCTCTTTTTCAGGCCAGTGGCAGATGCAGATGCGCTCGCCGCAACCTTCTTCCCCTTCACTACCACCGCATCGGTCCCGGCGGCAGCAGTCGCGGCGGCACACTTGTTGCCCGCTACCTTCTTCATCGTCAAAGAGAGGGTGGTGGAGCGCACAAAGCTTTGGCAGAAGAACAATGGAGGAGGAGCGCGAGGAAGAGGATGAAACAGGGGCGGCGCAGGAGGCAAATGGCTAGTAAAAAATTCTGCCAATGCCGTCCTCCCTATTTACCTCAAAGCAAAATCAATCACAACCGTCCAAACCACAATCATGTACTCCATGGTGAATCCTACCGTACACGTGGCGAACGTGGAGGGCAACCGTCGATGGCCACTCCGCCCACTACGCATGGGAAACGAGGAAGCCATCATCACGACGCCGCGAAAATCGCGTCAAAACGGTAAAAAACAAGTCCAAACGGCACAAGTCTTCGGTCAGCACTGCAACTTGGGGCCCACGTGTCACGTCCCATCCATCACAGCATAACGCACGCCACCGCGTGTTAGACAGCGCAGTCGCCATAAGCGTCATCCCTGACGTCACTGCAAGTGCTCTGTTTAGAAAAGCATTCGAGTCCGTCCAACGCATATCGGTCACTCGACTGCCTTGCTTGGTTAGGGTGTGGAAAAAGCAATGTTCAGGCGAAATTGGTCACTCGACCGTTCCTTCGACTGAGGCATATTACTCCCATCGGAGCGTATCAAAAATTTCTTCGACTAAGAATATATGGGATAAAAAGATTTGAGATTATCCTCCATTGCAAGCAATAAAGCACAATCTCGGGGGCTACTCCCATCGGGAGCGCTGTCGCGCACCCGATAGAATAACGACAAAGTGTCAGTCGACAAAAGACTCGACTCAGTTCATATACAAAATCATACTCGAAACATTCCCAAGTTGCGTCCGCCGCAGATATCTCGGATGCTGCACGCATAGTGTAAAGGTAAGACCCGCCGAACTTTCGAGCTGGGCTAAGGACCGTTCCAGCAACGTTAATCCTTATACTTTCCGTGTCAACAGACATGATGAAAAATCCCGACGGACGCGTTGGGTAAATTTCAAAGTTATACTGCAGATCGATTCAGTAAGACCTCCGCGGCCTAGTCGAGTCTGACCAGTCTGTTCCAAATTCGAGTCCGGGGACTCGAGTTTGATTGAAAGCTAGTAAGGTTTTACCCGAATGTGTAGTTAACCGGTCCCGATCCGTCGAGTGTACCGGGCCTACTGAGCTATTATCCCTTGATTATCATAAGCAAAAACCACAGTCGATGAGATACTCGACATAGCCAACATGTGCTATTCATACAGGAATTCCAATTATAAACACAAATACAAAGAATATGACGTGCACTTACGAACGAGTCCATGTCCGATTCTTCGAGTCAGACAAGTACTCGGGGGCTACTGACAAGGATATACATCCCGGGTACCCTACCATAAGGGTACCTGGTGCACGTGTCGACTAAGGCCCAACTATCAAGAGCCTACATGAAGCCCATGACGAAAGGCCCAACAAGATGGAGTACCCTCCAAGATTAGACATAGGCATAGTCGGTTTAGGCTTTCCTTACATGTAATCTGAGTCGGTTGCGAACTCCCGAGACCCGGCCTATTATATAAAGGCTGGAGGGCCGCCGATCCAGGACACGCAATACTCGAACCACCAAAACCCTAGCGAGATCAACATCTTGCCGGGACCCCATTGTAGCTAGCATATACACACCAGATCAATACCAGACAAGCAGGAAGTAGGGTGTTACTCTCCGGAGGCCTGAACCTGGGTAAAATCCCTGCTTTTGCTTGTCAGTCGACGAAACTACCAGTTCTACCATGTTCTCTCCCTCGTAATCTCAACCCTAGGTCCTTAACCATGGGATTTGATGAGTTAACCCCTCGTCATTCTGCTTTCATGTGCCGAGAGTAAATCATCATCATGCCAAATTCTGAGTGTCTTGCTTGCTTCCATGTGCTCTGCCGTCGACCGATCTTCAACCCTCCGGAGTTTGCTCTGCAATGGACCGATCTTCAACCCTCCGGAGTTTGCTCTGCAATGGAGGGATTTGATTGGGGATTCCTGTGCAGTCCGGTGTTCATCGCCCGCTGCTAGCTGGTTCGTCCGTTCGTTCGTGAGGTATGATTCTTCCTTTCATCTGCTTGTTCGACGTTGCGTGCACATGCCTGCGTTTTCTGCCTGACAGTTCGTCCTTCTTTTGGTTTTCCTAAGGTCGAGAGGGAGCGTGGGGAGGTTCGTCTTGTTCCTCCGGCCTCGTCGTTTCTTGGTTTTCTGTGTTCTCCGTGTGCTGAGGTATACCGGCTCCTCCGCTAGCATTCTTCTGAGATATCTTTGCATGCATCTATATGTGCTTTGTTGCATGTTTGTGCCTTGCTGAAACTTAACTTGCTGCCCTCCTTATTTGCCACAATTAAATTGAAAATTAACTTGCTGGATAGTCTCCAGGATTCATGATTTTTTGCCACTGTGATGTATTGTGTGCAATATCATTGTAAGATTCATCAGTTAAGAGCACATTTTAGCATGAAATATCATTGTAAGATTAGTGCTAAAGTGAAAACTGGATAAACTTGCTTCACTTCGGCAGCAAGGATTTGTTGTACGGCTTGCACTCCTATTCTTGAGTGTACTGTGATAAATTTGTAAACTCAATATGAACTGAATAAACAAGCAAGCTTCACAACACAGATGCTTGCTGTCTCACTTACAAGTGTCAATATTTATCAGTGCTTGCTGTAATTCGGTGAGTACATATAGAGCAGGAGCACATATAGTGCAAATACATACAGATAGTGGTGATTACAAACCCTTGGATGGAACCTTGATCATCATGAAATCTTCTAGAGTCCAACACATGAACTCCAATCTTTTCCTATGGACAAGATCTACAAGTATATATCAATGCAAACATTAGTCCACAAGGATTGTCATTAATTACCAAAACCGCGCATGGGGCAACACATGCCCTTTCAGCTGTTGCTCCATTTGACAAGGATAATCACTGTGCTTCATAGGCAGCTATAATTTCCAAGGTCTTTCGATAGAGTTCACCATCAATCCTTAGAGCCATAGGCAGAGTTCCTTCCCTCAACATCTTGTCCTTGTTCATGTGGGGAGTCTCATATTTATTGCCACCTCTAGCATTCATAACTTCCAGCAGAACTGACTGTAAAGTTATGAACACTTTGTCAAGATTATCCACTGGATAACTGTCAAAAGCATTTTCAACTGATTCTATGAGGACCTGATGATGATCCGGAGGCCGAGGACGAAGAAGAAGCTGCACTCGAAGATCTCGAGGTGGAGGTGGAATCTGTAGTTGAAGATGCACCTGATGCATCCATTTTCCCTGAAGTTGGGCAGGTGAACCTGGGAGCGAGCTGCAGGTGAACCTTGGTACTCTGCTAGTGCTTGTTGCTCTGGGAGTATTGCAATTACTCTCCTAGTGCTTGTTGCTCTGCAATTGCTAGTGCAATTGCTTGATCTGCTCTGCTGTTGCTCTGCTCTGCTAATGAACTCAAGTTGGGCAGGTGAACCTGGGAGCGAGCCGGAACGTTGGAGCTATTGTTCCATGCTGGAGCCGTGTCGTGGCCGGAGATGCTGCTGCTTCGATACTGGGCGAGGCGCCCCAGCGGCCGGCGGCCGGCGATCTGGAGTCGGCGATCTGGAGTGGAGATGAGGCTGCCGGCGACCTGGAGTGCCTGCAACCTGGAGATGCTGCAGGGACCCGCGACCCAGGACCTGGAGTGCCCGTGACCTGGAGTGCTCCCGACCCGCGACCTAGAGTGGAGATGCTGCAGGGAGCTGGGAAGAAATGGAGAGATGCTGCAGAGATCTGGCCGGAGATGTACAGAGCAGGGGAGAGATGCTCCGGCGAGCGAGCGAGTGATCGATCTGAGGCGAGCTGGCCGGACGATTGTCGTGGGTTTGTCACGTCAGATGTCATGGATGACTTCGTAGGTGTGGGATTTGCACGAGTCAATCGTCTCCGAGCTTGGGATCGCAGGAACAAGGACGAACACAGATTTACCCAGGTTCGGCCCCTCAATGTGAGGTAAAGACCTACTTCCTGCCTACCCTAGATTGGTATTGATATGATATATGTGGTGTTACAATGGAGGCGATCCGATCTGGGAACTCGCCGTAAGAGCTAGGGTTTAGGGCTTGATAGCTTGACCCTGTCTAAGTCCTGCGAGTCCTCTTTATATACACAGAGGCTCGCTAGGTTACAAAGGAAACTTCCTCCACAAGGAATACATCGACTGGAACCTACTTGGAGACTAACTCCTCCTCACGTCTTCCAGGATATGTCTTCTAGATCTTTCTCCTTGTGGCGGTGCGATATTGGGCTTGCTTTTATGTAGGCCTTTATTGTGCGAGTAAGTTGAGTCGCACTCATCAACATGGGCCGCGGGTTAATCCACAAAGTATTCCCCCGACATTAGCCCCCAAGATTGGTTAGAACTTCACAGTGAGGATCCTTTGGTTACTGGAGGTAGTTGTTAAGCCGCACTGTGAGCGTTCTGACTAATCTCGACTGATGCGATTCAAAGCCGCGACTCATCTTTTCCATCTGAAATTTTCTGTTTCCTTCAATTGCGGACCGTTCCTCATTCTGCGGGCGCAAATTATTCCGTTGATCTCGGGCATCCCAGTTATAAGCTGCGGCGGCCTAGGTCAATATTCACTTGCCTCTGCTTTCTCCTTGCTTCCAACCGCGCCGCCGTCTTCCTCAATCGAGCTTAGCCCCCGATCCAATTTTTCGCAATGGCGCCCAAGGCAAAGCCATCCGATGATAAACGCAAGATCTCCTGCAACTGGGAAGGATCCTGGGTAACGGAGCAGACTCTTGCGGATCTCGCCGATGCTGGCTTCTTGCCGCCGAAGGAGGACAACATCTGGCGGGCGCCAGGTGATGAGATCGAGCCGCGCCCCAAGCCCAACGAACTGGTGATGTTCGTGGAGCACGTGGAGCGTGGGTTCACGCCTCCCGGCTCCCTCTTCTTCCGCAACCTGATGCAACGCCTGGGCCTCCGCCTTCATGACATCGGACCCAACTCAATGCTCCAGGTGAGCAATTTCCATGTACTGTGCGAGGACTATCTCGGCATAGCCCCCAACATCGATCTGTGGCTGGCCTCTTTTTCTTGCAATAGCCAGCTTGTCTCCAAAGGTGGCGCCTACGTTCAGGTCGGCGCCATCTCTCTACAGCGCCACAGAAACTCTGTCTTCCCAAGCTAGCCCTGGCGAATCGTCCCAGGGCTTGGCAAAAATCTTTCTTTTACTGTCAAGACACTTCTCCGGAGGGCGAAACTCGCCTCCCTGCTTGGTCCAACTCTCTTTTCGTGCCTTCTGAGGCACTAAAATCCAAACCTCGGGATGCTGCAACATCCTTCGTGAATGAGTCGCTGATCAAGGTCCGTGCCTTAATTGATCATGGCCTTACTGGCCTTGATCTTCTTTCTTGCTGGACGAAATGGCGCATCCAGCCAGTGAGTCCCCGTCAACGGTCCTTCCTCGAGTGCTCTGGCACTTCTGCTGATGTTGATCGCGTCAAGGCTGCTGACTGGGAGCCTGAGGACTGGGTGGAGTTCGTCACCCGTGTGACTGAGGAGAAGAACATCTCCTTCGACAAGGTGGGGCTCGCCCCTTTTAGCGTTAACAACAAGCCTTTTGAGGTAACCCTCCTCCTCTAGTCCTTTGTCTTTATAGTAGAGCTGCCTTTCTTTTTGATATTAAGGTCTTCCCTTTTCTGTATCAGGCTGATGAGAACTACTGGTCGCTTCCCGCGGCTGGTGTGGGCACTGCTGCTCCCAAGCGTGCCGCAAAGAAGAAGTTACTGCCCGCTTTAGAGGGCAGTGAAGTCGCTGACATCCCATCTGTTGCCACTGCGGCTTCAGATGATGAAAATACTGATCTGGAGGAGGATGACAGTCCTGTGCCAACCGCGAGCCCTCCTGCGGCTGATCCAACTCCCCGCAGGGCCTCAAAGAGACTGTCCCGGGAGGAGCCAGAGCTTAACGCTCTGGAAAATCCTGAAGTCATCAAGCGTCGCAAACCTGCAGTGGACGCGACCCCTCCTGTTGCCAGGCGTGTGCTTAGGACCACCGCCTCGGCTGAAGAAGACATGGAACCCCATTCTGGTAATTCTTGCTGCCTTAGCATCCTGACTGCACATTCCTTCATTTCCTTTTATTAACATGTGGACCTCTGGTTGTAGACTCAGGGTTCCAAGGTGTGTCATCGCCGTCAAGCGACGGCCTTATGGCCTCTGTGAAGATGGCTCCAGAGTTAGTAACTTTCTTTTGTTCTCATAGCATTTTTCTTCTGCCGCGCATGCTTCTTTCTTATATAATTGTCTTGTTCTTGCAGAGCTGCGGTTGATGCTACAACCACGGCTGATCTGGGAGTTGTCTCCGCGGCTGTGGTTGAGTCGCCTAAGGCGCTTGCGGCTCATACTGCCATGGTGGAGGGCACGGCCACCACTGATGACTTGGCTTCGTCGCCTGCCCCTAACACGGCTGCCCAGGAGGTGGCTCTGAAGGATGGGACAGGTCCCCTCGTTGCCCCAGACACAGAGGAGATGGATCCCGCAGCCACAGTCGAAGCACCGCTGGTTGAGTCGCCAGCGGCTGTTAATCAGAAATCGCCTGTGCTGCGCCTTGAGTTAGCTTCCTCTTCCTCATCATTGAGCCGCGCAGAACAGCTGTCTCAGGCCATTATTGCTTCAAGCAACAAACAAGCTGCAGAGCTGCGTGAGGCACTCTCCAATTTATCTGCGGCTTACAAGGTAATTATTTCTCTTATCCTGTCTGTCTCTAGCCCCCAAGGATCAAGGCCTTCTTTGACGTAAAGGGGGACTTGGTACTTCTTTTTATAATAACTTCTCACAAATTACTGCAAACTTCTCCGCTGCCCTTTATCTGTTGATCTTCTGTCTTTTAGGAAGAATTATATACTGTGACTGCGGAGAAGCTTGCTCTGGAGAAGCAATTGCAGGAGACTCCCTCTGAGCTTGAGAATCTGCGCAAACTCCTTCTCCAACGCGAGGCTGAACTGAAAGAAAAAGACGCCAGAATTGGCGATCTTACTGATGAGAGCTTCAAGCTATCTGAACAGGCCAAGGCCACTGAGCTGCGGCTTAAAAATTTGAAGAAAAGTCTCATGAGAGGATCCAGCAGCAAGATTGTCAAATCAACGCCCAGAAGGATGCCATTACTCAAGCCAATGAGGATGCGCGGCTTAAAGCTGTGGAGATTGGCGACCTTAAGAAGAAATTGGCGAAAGTGTCTGACGCCCACAACCTTGTCCATGCTAAAGTTTCCATCATGACCCAAGAGCTGACTGGTATGTTTTGCAGTCCACAACTTCACTTTCCCTTAGCTTTCTTTGTTTGCATATAGCTGTGCTAATTGATGGCTGCCATGTTATAGGTGAGGATGCTAGAACGCAGAAAGGCAGCACACAAGAGCAGCTGGAGCATATCCGCGAGTTTGCGCACAAAGCTATCGATGGAATGAAGAAATTATCAGCTTGCCTTTTGCCAACCAAGTCTGTCCCCGCTGATGCTGAAGGATTATTGAAAAGGCTGCTCAAAGCGCCTCAGTACTTCTTGGACTGGAAAGAATCTTCTGCTCGCTATGGCGCGGCTCATGTGCTTGCCTTGGCTAAACATATGATCCATCCTTCGATGCTGCCAGGGTCGCACAAGGCAAGCCTTCAAAGAAGACGGACGGCACCGAGCTGACATCCTCAGAATATGCGGCGACATGGAAGGGCATGCGAGGCCATGCGACTGAACTTGTGGACGGAGTGGACCTGGCGACCTTTCTGGGGAAGTATCATCCAGATGGGTCGAGATTCGAGAGATTACCCACTGCATCAACCAGCGTGGCTGCTCCTCAAGAGAAGAACTCCTCTCCAGGTGTGTCCAGCTCCTCAGCCCCCAAGCCCGCAACTGACAAGCCTTCAAGCAAGCCTGCGACTGCTGCTCCTGCCAAGCCTGGTAAGCCGCCAGTGCCTCCTACTCACAAGCCAAAAGCTGGGAAGAAGTGAGTGAAAAACAATGTTATGGTGAAGTTAGCCCTTAGTGGCTTGTAATAATTGCTGAAATGGTGTGTTAGCAACAATGTTTTATGGTTATTAAGTACTCTCAGCAGTACAAGTTCCGACCAATAGTCTGGTCCTTATGATTTGTCTCGGTTTTCCTTACTTAGGCCCTTGCGCGGCTCAGTATTTCCTAGGAACATGTGTGTTCAGGGTCGAGAGCGGCCATGATAGGCAATCAAGCTCGATTGACGCCACACCCCAGTACTTTGGCCGCATAATGCAAGTCGCATCCAAGTGAAGGTTGAGTATAATCACGATAAATGCCACTCGTTTGGCGATTCCAAGGTAATAGGCCGCGCTCAGAAAGCTGCCGCACCCCCAAGGAACCAATGATTAGAAAATGAAAGACTCACAACTCAATTGGTAGTTTGAGGCGAAACGACAGCCACCTACATAGTAGGGGTGCCGGCTTTATTTCAAAATCATTATATGATACATAGGGTCGGTCGCACCTTAGTGGCAACCAGAAGTGATTCATTGGGTCGGTCGCGCCTAGGTGGCGACCAGAGATGATACAGGGGGTCGGTTGCGCCTGAGTGGCAACCAGAGATGATACATGGGTCGGTCGCGCCTAGGTGGCGACCAGAGATGATGCAGGGGTCGGTCGCGCCTAGGTGGCGACCAGATTTTTTATGCACAGGTACGGCCGCGCCTGAGTGGCAGCTAATTCCTGATACATGGGTTGATCGCGCCTAAGTGGCGATCCAATTTGATACATATGGTACGGTCGCGCCTAGGTGGCGACCGGAGTTGAGGTTTGAGCCCTGAGTGGCCAGCTTGATACTGCGAACCCTTGTTGGTTCTGTTATGATTGTTGATGGCGACTCGTGGTGGTTGGGGTATACCCTTATTGCCGATGGCCTGCAGCTCTTGCCCTTCTTGCGGCTGTAATTTGAAGTCGCAGGTCAGGCAGGTGTCTTTTGGCTTCCACGATGTCATCAAATTTTTGTTGCGGCTCAGGAGCAGGTGCATTTTCGCGACACAAGCGTCTTTGGCCATAGCCCTGTCGCCTTCTTCGCATTCTTGTGCTATTTCTTTATTGCCATCTATTGTGATTACTCCCTTAGGACCAGGCATTTTTAGCTTCAGGTATACGTAGCACGGTCGAGCCATGAATTTTGCGAACGCTTCTCTGCCAAAGAGGGCATGGTATGGGCTCTGGAAATCTACAACCTCAAACCAGACGTACTCGCTTCTGAAGTTGCTTTGCGTCCCGAAGGCGACTTCCAGGTTGATTCGCCCCAATGGCTGAGCTGATACGCCAGGCACGACTCCGTGAAACGTTGTTCTGGACGGGTGCAGCTGTTTTTCTTGGAGATTCATCCTCTTGAAGGTCTCATAGTATAGTATGTTTATGCTGCTGCCTCCATCCATCAGTACCTTGCTTAATTTGTATCCTGCGACTTGAGGGGCAACCACTAGCGCGAGCTTGCCTCCTTCATTTATCTCCCCTGGATGATCTTCGCGGCTCCAAACTATTGGTTGCTCAGACCACTTCAGCCACTGTGGTACAGCTGGTACTACGGCGTTAACAGCTTGGTTGCGCCGTCGCAGCTTCTGCTCCCTCCTTGAGGTATTAACCACAATTGTGTGGTACTGACCCAGCTGCTTTGGGAACTGCGGTTGGTCTGGCTGTGGGTTTGGAGCAGCATTATGGTGGCCTCCGCCGTGATTGCCTCCTTCGTTGTTCTGATTGTTGTTGTTTCCATTAAGTGGCTGTCCATCCTTCCACTTTTTGTAATGGTAGCACTGTGCTTTTGTGTGGTTGGGTGGTTTTCCATCTTTCCCTACATGGATGTCACAGGGACGGTTGAAAACTTCTTCCAAGTTAACTGGGTGGAAATTTCTTCCTCTGCCACTACTTGGCTTGTAACGAGTGTTCGTGTTTGCGACTAATCCCGAGTTTCCTTCCTCGTTTTTGCGCTTGTTGTAACTCGCATTACTATTGCTAGCTTGCTGTTGCTGAGGCTTGCTGCTGGTCTTCTTTCCTTTGCCAGCAGTTTCCTCTTCTTCTCCATCAGACGCGTCCTTGGTTTTATCCGAACTTGCATACTTGTTAGCCGCTGCCATCACCTCGCTGAGGCTCTTGACTTTGTCCTTCATGCGACCCAGTTTGTGGACCAGCGGCTCAAACTTGCAGTTTTTCTCCATAACTAGGACGGCTGAGCTTGGAGGTATGTTGTCTGAGGAGTGTATAATTTCTGCCACTCTCCTCATCCAATGGCGACTTGACTCGCCTTCTTTTTGCACGCAGCGCTCAAGATCTTCTATACTGCAGAGTCGCTTGCATGTTCCTTGGAAGTTCTTGACGAAAGCTTCCTTCATCTCATCCCAAGAATTTATTGAGTTTGGTGGTAGGTTTTGTAACCAAATGTGGGCTGCGCCTTCCAACATCATGTTTAGGTATCGGGCACAGATTCTTCAGATGCGTTGAGAATGCTCATGCCCATCTCATAATTGTTGAGCCAAGTGACCGGGTCCATACTTGGGTTGTAATTTGCGACCTTGCGAGGTCCTTTGAAATCTGCAGGAAACGGCTCGGACCTAATCCTCTCGCTGAAGCAGACTGGACCTTAAGTCGCGATGATAAGTTGGATGGAGCTGGCCTCCCTGCCTGATTAACCATTGCATGCATCTGCACATCTTCTGCGGGTTGAACTTGTACCACCTGTTGGTTTTCCCTTTGTCGCCGGGCTGAACTTGAAGTCGCAACCTGCGGCGACTCGGCTCGGATGCTTCTTTCCGCTGTTACTCTACTGTTATAGGGGGTTGCGTGCAGCCGTCCCCCATGTTCAGACATGTTTGCCTGTTGTACCACTGCTGTGCTCAGCATCTCAATGGCGCGCCGCGCCTCTCTGTCCATCGGTGTGTTTCCTACCGGTGTCAACCTGGCTAAGATGTTGGTAGCCGCATAGAGATTCTCCACTGGGCTAACATAGTGTCCTTGCGGTGTATGGAACCTTTGAGGCTGCGGTGCCGGCTGCTGCACAAAGGTTGGTTGTGGCGACGGAGGTGGCATGATAGCCCTGTTGTTAGCTTGCACCAGAGCTCTTGACCCTGGTGCTTCCGCCGTTCTTGGCGCCGCAAAAGATGGAACTACAGGCGCGAATGCTGGCGATGCCATCGTCCGCAATGCAGGCGCGACTAAAGGCGCCGCGGGTCGCGCAGCCGCGACAGGTGGTGCCGTGTATGAGGGTACTGCGACTGATGGTGCTGCGGCTTCTGGCCACGCGACTGGACGCGCTGCATTTGTTGCGACCGATGGGTTCGCGTGGGGGGCGCCGTGGCTGCTGGTGTATCGACTGCAGGGACCGCGGCTGTAGGTCCAGAGGTGGGTGATTGGAATAACTCCATGGGATTTACTGTTCCTGGCTGCATGCGACTGACTGACGTCGGTGTGGCAAGGTGCTTGGTCCTCCTTGTAGATGATGGTGTCTTCGGCGAGTCGCTGTTGTTCTTGTTGGAGGCGCTGGTCCTCGCGTGCGAGCCTGCTCCTTTCATCCACAATCCTTTGGACTTCATCATACAGCTCAATCCTGGTAGCTTCCAGCTCCGCAGCTCTTGCGGCGGCGTTAACTGCAGATATGGGCGTAAACAGCGGGCTGCTCTGGGGCATCCTGGCCGTCGTGTTGGGGGTTGTTCTTGGCCCTTCTTCCGTAGGTACAACTCCGGACGGGGCTTCTCTGTTTGCGACTCCTGAGGCCGCGACTCCTGGGGTGGCTGCAGCGGGTGCCGCGCGACTCGAACCGAGCTCTGCGACTCCTGATCCTTCTGGTGCGACTTGTTCCGCTGCTTCTGGTGCCGTGGGTGCTAAGCTGCCCTGCGGCATGCCCAGCCCTTCCTCTGCTTCCACGGTCCTGTAGATCCCTTCCATGCACTGATCTCCTACGGAGGGCGAGCTGCCACCCCTAGGGTTTCCACAGAGCCTTTCCTCGAGTACATACTCAATGGATTGGGCTTCTTCGTCTTCGAGCGTAGTGGCTCGTTGTTGGTAGATTCTTCTTCTTCATCCACAGTTACGGCGACTCCTTCTTCTGAGTCGCCCGGCTGTGATGGGTCTTCTGACTCGCCGCCGATGAAGCCGACGAAAACATGAATAGATCCAAACGGGATGATGCGACCTGTCTCCAGGTAATCAGCTTCTGGTCCCCAGCTTGAATCGTCAATGAGAGGCGTGCCATCGACCATGATGATGTGGCCAATGGCGAGATCTTCAGCTCCTTTCATCGATCCTGCGCGGAACGTGACGCTCTTGACCGCAGGCCCCACGGTGGGCGCCAACTGTCGTGGGTTTGTCACGTCAGATGTCATGGATGACTTCGTAGGTGTGGGATTTGCGCGAGTCAATCGTCTCCGAGCTTGGGATCGCAGGAACAAGGACGAACACAGATTTACCCAGGTTCGGCCCCTCAATGTGAGGTAAAGACCTACTTCCTGCCTACCCTAGATTGGTATTGATATGATATATGTGGTGTTACAATGGTGGCGATCCGATCTGGGAACTCGCCGTAAGAGCTAGGGTTTAGGGCTTGATAGCTTGACCCTGTCTAAGTCCTGCGAGTCCTCTTTATATACACAGAGGCTCGCTAGGTTACAAAGGAAACTTCCTCCACAAGGAATACATCGACTGGAACCTACTTGGAGACTAACTCCTCCTCACGTCTTCCAGGATATGTCTTCTAGATCTTTCTCCTTGTGGCGGTACGATATTGGGCTTGCTTTTATGTAGGCCTTTATTGTGCGAGTAAGTTGAGTCGCACTCATCAACATGGGCCGCGGGTTAATCCACAAAGTATTCTCCCGACACCGATCGATCGATCGATCTGAGGCGAGCTGGCTATCGGGCGAAGCGAGCTGGCCGATCTGAGACGAGCGAGGCGAGCTGGCCGATCGATCGATCTGAGACGAGCGATCGATCGATCGAGCGAGGCGGGCTGGCGATCGGGCGAAGCGAGGCGAGCGATCGATGTGTAGGTTGTTGTCAGTTTTTGAATCGCAAAGGACTTTTCTGTAAATTAGACTTGTACAATCGGTACGCCTCTTTTTCCGGATCGGAGGGAGTATATAGATAGATAGCCAGTATAAGATGCTCTTGCTTGGTGGTCTTGCGTATCATAATTTCCCATTACTGTACACCATGGATGGCACAGTCGTAGCTAGGAGATGATGAATGCATCCATGGAGTGCTAGCTTACATGTTATTCTGCCGCCACAAGCAAAAGGTACTGAAATATTTAAAGAAGATTGAGGAAAAGACAACGAAGCCTTAAGCGATTACTGCCGATTGGAATATATGATGGCAGCGGCATGCCGATTGTAGGCCACATGCCACTGTAGATGTTCTTGCCACATGACATAGATGATGCTCCATAAGACCATGAGGGCTATCCTCCTGAGAACTGAGTGTACCATTCGTTAGGTTTCTTGTGATGTAATCAGCCTATCTAGATTCAACTCCTAAACTTGGCAGGGTGCTTGCATTTACCTTGATTTCTTACATGAATCTGTCAGGCGAGTGTAGATGGCGTGCCCGTCAACAGCGAGACGCATGTGGCGACTTCATCAATCTTCAAATCTCCATGCTGGTCTTTCGGATGTGCTAGCCCGGGAGGTATAATATAAATCAGTTAGCTCCTCATGTTATGAAAAACATAATTCCATACCAAGAGCACACAATATGATACACTTGACGAAAGATCGATCCTTGCAAACAATTGCACATCACTGCACGCACACATGTGATTTTTTGGCTTCGCGGTGTATACTATCGTCCTACTTCATCGTGACATATGGGTAGTGCAATCATGCAAGTAGATGTGTGAATACCATAGCCAGACATGGGGCAAGGATATTATCAAGGCAAGAAAGAACATATCTCAGGAAGAACGTTGATCCCTCTCGTGGGAAATATCCACGTTTCCGCTTCTCAAATTATGTGTTTGGCTACCTTTTCAAACTATTTTCAGGCTCACTTAAACCCTAAACTATCTTGTCTCGGGCACACGAGTTACCCTTTCAATCAGTTTAAGAAGGATAAATTGCGCTTCGAAGGTTACTGAAAAATATGGAACATGAATTCATACAGGAGTTGCAGGACTAATTCTTTTTCTTTGTAAAAGAGGATAACCTTCAGCCTATCCATCAGTAGATGCACACAACCATATAATATTAGATAATAATCCGCAATGCCAAGTAAAGCTATGTCGAACAAGCCGGCCAAAAAAAAAGAAATAAAACCGAGACCCTCGCGATGGTATCTCCACAAATCTATCACGACCCTATGCAAATGACCAAAAATGCACACACCTCTTAAACGAAATATTTAAAATGGGTCCGTCGCACGTACACCGATGATGACGAGTCCAACCATAGGCCGATCTCAATACTTTCATACCAAAGCAGGGCTTCAAGTCACCAACCTCATCATGGTAGTAGTAGCTATGTAGCGCATGGACCGGGCCGGTCCAGTAGCTAGGGTTGCGACGGTTCGAGCGTCGGCCGTACAAGCTGCATGGGCGCCCGCCCGTGAGAGCCTCCCACCCTAGCGGCGGGTCTAGCTCTACATATGTGGGGCGCTTGCTACAGCGCCTGGTTGCTTTCCTACAGGAGCGGACAAGTAAGTCCGGCTAGCTAGCGTCCCCGCGCTGTTCCGCTCCCGGCATCCATCCCTTGTCGCCGGCCGGGCAACGGAACGGAGCTAGGGTCCTCCTCGCTAGCTCCCTTGCGTTTGTACGCCACCGCCCTCCGTCTTATTCTTCTCCACCCCCGGCCGTCCACCGTACACTGATCGTCCCGCGCGCACATGCAAGGGGCTCAATCCGCGGGCGGTGTCGAGCTCGAATATTAGCCCGACACCGGTACAACTTGAGGAATGCGACTGTGCAGGGTGGTACAATCGTTGCCAATTTGGTTCAAGACGGCGCTTGCGCAGCTTGGATGCATGTGTGCGGCGGCACTGTTCATGCGTGCACTTTGTGCCCGAGCCAACGGCGCCGCTATGTGATAGCTCGATTAATAATTAGCTAGGGCGGGAGCCCGGGACATGTACTGGCTAGCTCAGATCGATCGGTCGATGTGCCGGAAATGCATCAGAAGAAGCGGCCGGCCGGGACGGGCCCACCGTCGGCCGATCGAGATGGATGGATCCAATCTCTTCGGTGTTGCTCGAAATCGAGCGGACGTACGATTAGGAAGCCTGGTGTAGCAATGGTGTATTTCATAATGTCTAACACGTACGTACGTCGGCAGACTAATCATGTTTAAGTTGTATATGCATCCATAATTGGTGGAGAGGCCGGAGGATTAAAATTCTCCCCCTAATTTTGAGACGCTTGGTGTAATTGGTATCTTCAGTAACGAAGGGTAAGAGCATCTCTAGCGGATACCGCATAAGTCCCGGCCCGGAAAATAACTGCTTTTTCCGGGTACCGCATAAGCAAAAGGTTTCGCGCGGAAGTTTCACCGCGCGCTCAGCTGTTCCTTCCGCCGCCGCATCTCGCCGGCGCGCCCCGCCGCCCGCTCCCGTCCCCGCCTTCGCCGCACCGTGGGAAAGGGTCGCCGCGCCCCGGCGAACCAATTCCGCCAAGTTTCGGCACCGGGGGAGGCGTTCCCCATCCGCACGGACGCGGCCGCCGCCATGGATCCGGCGCCAAGGTCGCGCGAGGCCAGTTCCGACCGGGAGCGGCTTCTCCGGTCGGGTCTGACCATCGGAGACCCTCTCCTGCTCGCACGGCCGTCCGAGTCGTCGATTTCATGCCGTGTTCGGGTGAGAAGCTCCGTCGTCTCGGATCCGGAATTTGGTGTAGAAGAAGGTTCGTTTTTCTCTCGATTCGGCGTCGATTCTTTAGTTTTAGGCTAAGATGTTAGTGGATTTATAGTCCAATTTACAAAAAACTCGTATGCTAGATGGATTGGAGTTCGTCGTCGTCCTCCTCCTCCGACTCGGATGATTCTGAGATTGAGGACATCATCTTCGACGATGACATGGAGCACATGGTCATGGCGCATCTCGTCGAGCAATACGAGACCGGAGGCAAGAGAAATAGGCGGGGCTCAAAGGTCGGGCGTCTTTGCATTGCCCGCAACCAAGCACAAGGGAGTGCGTTGCTTATGAAGGACTACTTCGCCGAGGTACCGACCTATCCGGCTCACCTCATTCGTAGACGATATCGGATGCGTAGATCATTGTTTATCCGCATCGTCGAAGCTTGCGAGAGGGATTGTCGTTACTTCGTTCAACGAAGAAATGCCGCCGGTTTACTTGGGTTTACTTCATACCAAAAGATATCGGTGGCTATGAGAGTGATAGCATATGGTGTTCCTGCTGATTACACCGATGAATATCTTCGCATTGGTGAAGATACATCGATCAAATGCGTGAGAGTGTTTGCCAAAACAGTTATCAAGGTTTTTGGCAAAGAATATCTCCGAAGTCCCAATGAAGAGGACACCAAAAAATTGATGGCGGGAAATGAGAAAAGAGGATGGCCGGGCATGATTGGTAGTGTGGATTGCATGCATTGGAGATGGAAAAATTGCCCGGCGGCTTGGCATGGTACCTACACCGGTCATCACCGTGATCCTACCATAGTACTCGAAGCCGTTGCTTCAGAGGATCTTTGGATTTGGCATTGCTATTTTGGGTTGCCTGGGTCTCTCAACGATATCAATGTGTTGCAAAGATCACATCTTTTTGCTAGACTTGCTAGTGGAGACGCACCGGCTTGCAACTATACTGTCAATGGGCATGAGTACAACATGGGGTACTATCTTGCCGATGGTATATATCCTTCTTGGTCGACATTTGTGAAAACCATTTCTAAACCGACAAATAAGAAGGATTCCATCTTTGCCAAAGCTCAAGAAGCATGCCGAAAAGATATTGAAAGGGCATTTGGTGTGTTGCAAGCTCGGTTTGCAATTGTTCGAGGTCCGGCTCGTTTTTGGGATAAGAAAACCCTTCGTGACATCATGACGGCTTGTGTGATTTTACACAATATGATCGTCGAAGATGAGAGGGGTTTAGACTTGGAGTTATGTTATGACAACATTGGTAGCCGATTGAAGCCCCAAAGAAACCCGGACCAGATCGAAGCTTTTCTTGAGACATACCGGCAGATTGAGGACAAGGCCACACACATTCAGCTCCATAAAGATCTTGTGGAACATCAGTGGCAGTTGTATGGGAAGAAGTAGTTTCCCATTTTATTCATTTCAGATTGTTGTAATTTAAACCATTATTTCCATTCGGACCATTTGTTTATTATTTTATCGATTCGGATTAAAACATTTGTTGTAATATGGATGATTGTTGTGCTGCACAATGTTTAAAACATTTATTATGTGATGTTTGATGAAGTATATGTTCTTCAAAAGCATAAATTCGACATAAACATGCAAATATCGATTTTCCGGTACCGGTACCTTGTGCAGAACAGATGCGGTAAACTCGTTTCCGCGCGCCGCGGTACCGGAAACTGATTTCCGGCTCAACCGGATAGAACATATCCGGTAACACAATATCCGGTATCTGCTAGAGATGCTCTAACGACGCATAAACGCCACTATCGTCCGCCATAACCGAGGTCGGCTTCATTTTCAGCCGCGCCTCCCCTTCCTCACCGCCGGGAGCAGCCAACGAGCCATATTAAGTCACACTAGTAGCCGCAATGATTTTATGTATCGTTTGAATTGCTAATGCTCAAATATTTTTTAGTAGTAAAAGTTTTTTTGGGCCGAATAACATTTTTTGGCATTTGTTTGCGAGGTATAAAGCGCAGGGATAGAATCCTCCTACGGGTAGGAGCAATTGTCTTAATATGATCGCTTTGCATATGTAGAAATGATACGATTTTCTAATGCTAATTAAACATTCATATCCTCTCCTTGTTATTTTTCTATGTGCACACTGTCTACGGGCGTTATCTATTTTCCAGAAATAGGCACACCGAGCCCCATTTGTGGAGGTGTACTCAGGGTTGAAGCAACTGACGAAAGTTATTTTTACCCACAATGGGTGGCGGCATAGTTTTCGGATCAGAAATGTGATATGGCACTGAATGTTCTCACCACATGTGATGGTGACATAGTCTACGACTCATTGAGATGGCCATGCTGCACCTATTTATTTTGCCCTTTTATTTCTTTCTTTTTTCTATACTTCTCTTCTTTCTTTGTGGCTCATCCTGTTGTGCCGAGGTCGGGTGAGCTCCTATTTGTATCATTTTGACGTGGAATTCGAGTTTAATAAAGCACCTTTTGTTGAAAAAATAACATTTTGTGTGTGAAAATTAAAGGTTAATGCTCTAACCTTTGGTTAGAATAGTCAAAACATATCCTTAATCTGCAGTCGCTGATCGATCTGTGATGTCTAACTAGGGACCGAGCTATCGCCGGGACTGTTTCTCCGACGGATCGGAATATATTCTTTCCATTTGCCGTACTTAGCGACAAGCAGATGAGCCTCTCGATCGCAAGCCGCAAACTGCAACATCCATTGTAGCATATATGTGCGTGAACAGTCAAATGGCCAAATCATGGCAGTGGAGAAATCCAATCGTGCATGCATATGTACGAATCTAGATATCGATCGATCTATATCAGGGGCTGTTAACTTAAACAGTGTTGAGCAGCTGCAGGGAGGCGATCGATCGACAGATGAGACGTGGGCGCGCTGAAAAACTAGCTTACGTGCTTGTCATGCGCAATGTAGTCCTCACTGTGGTTAACATGAAAAACTAGCTTACGTGCTTGTCATGCCCAATGTAGTCTTGATCGACTGTGGCTAACATGAGTTTACACCTAGGTTCCTGGTAGCCAATTAATATGTTTAACTATTTTAGATGGATATATATCATGACATGCGTCCACTTGCCCACTTGGGCGTTTCACATGGAAGTACATTTTGCCATTTCATCCCTGTCATATGAAGCATCATCATCCTTAATTCCCTACATCGAGAATAAAAACAGCGTTCATTGCATTTTCATGTAGAAGGGCTCTCATGTAATGTGACTCTTATAGGATAGTTCTGCATGCATTATTAGCAAAGCTCAAGCTGCTAGAGAGCCATCCATAAGTTGGGTGCCTGTTGTTCCTCAGTCCATATTAGATGAAACTCCACGTTTGATTTATAGTATGCCTCATCATTTACCAGTGCGTATTGATTTTCAGTGGGAGGTGATGCTCTCGATGATGGTAACTTTATCAATCTTGAAGCGCCGCGACTCTAGTTTCAGCAACATTAATGAATGTGCGAGGTGATACGCATATCACTAATTGTGTGTACACGAGACGAGATGTACTTGGTGTTCATACAAATGATTCTTCTAGTCGCGTTTAAATTCCTGTCAGAAATGAGTGACGCCTAATTGTCTAGGCTATATTATAAAGAACTTTGATTTATGTTAGAGATTAGTCATATATGAAGAGTTCATTTCCTACAGTTACTAAATGGTAGTTTGGAGTTTCTTATCTGTCATTCCATTAGTACTAGAGCTACCTTCAGTTCTAACGTGAAAAAGAGAGAATGGATGTACATTCCAGACACCACGGTTCAAGTCCTCACGAACTTGAATTTTGGGTTCTTATTATTTGAACATAAAATCTGTTATGGGCACTTATTATTTGAACATAAAATCAGTTCTACCTGCTTTACTCGAGAAAAAATCTGCCTAAAAAAGACATCATGTTTGATCCATGAATAGGAAAATACCTCCACATGAACGCATATTTCCCAGTACACAATGACTAAATTTAATTTCTACAAATCTTTATGTGTGGTAAGTAATTGGGTTACGTAGAGGGAACTATTGTCAGAGGCCACACTTGCATTGCAAGTGTACTGCATGGACCAAATGTTTCTTACACACTAAACAGATCTCTACTAACTGTAGGTTAACAAAATGGTATAATAGGCGGTAAGGCTTTTGTTAGTGGAAATGTGTAATAGAGGCAACCAAGCAGCTTACCCTAGTGGCTTAAAGTGACATGTAAAGAATTCTCCGTTTTGATGTTTCTATGTTATTGGCCATATGTCGGCGTAGATCACGAGTTCACATTGCGGAGGGACTGGATGAATGCAGACTAGGAAATAACCACCGCTGTTTAGGAAGAGAGAAGCACCATGATTTA
Organism: Poa pratensis; assembly: GCA_947311845.1. Taxonomy (NCBI): domain Eukaryota; kingdom Viridiplantae; phylum Streptophyta; class Magnoliopsida; order Poales; family Poaceae; genus Poa; species Poa pratensis. The sequence goes on from CAMZMU010000033.1 coordinate 74,789,558, forward strand.
GACACAATGATGCTTAGCCGGGCCACGCATCCCTGTGCCTCGTAATCATCATTGACACTTACGCAACACGGGTGGGCTCCGCCAGGCCCATCTACGGGTCCAAGGAAGCAAATGGTGGACCCGTCTTGCCGTCTCAAATCTCAACCATCGGATTCGTCGGCCCCCTACTTAAGTTCAAACGGGCTGAAAGGACAACCCTGTGGACCAGGCCCAATAGTACCTCTGTTCTTGACAAATCATAAGCTAGATTTTAGACTAGTAATACCTTCTGTACTGATTGTTAATCGTGCTGATTTTTGTTTCAATTGGCACTAAGATTGAGACAAATACGATCACAACTTCCACTCATTTGACTTGTTTTAAAAACATGCTCATGTGCACGAACATCAAAAGTAACTTCTGAAGCCGTGGATGATCTCTGAATAAAAAACAGGAACAATGTGCACCATGAAATGTGAATGGGTTACTACTGCTCCTTTTGTAATTGGAAAAGGTTAATTTAGTTTGAGACTGCAATTTTTTTCAAAAATTGATCATACGGTCCGCAGCATCAAGGAGAGAGAAAACGCAGGAGTAGTGACTGTTGATGAACAAAATTGATCTTAGCGACAGTTGGTTATTTGTTCACTGTCTTACTTGATATGAAGCTGGTCAAGATCGCATTTCTGCAACCTGCTAAACTGACACGAGTGCCATCCTGCAGCGATCTGTTCAGCTTCATCACCATACATACAGCTACAGGAATCAGTTAGCCGTCAACACCATGCAGCTACAGTCATCTGCTGCACAACCATGCCTGCACTGATGCACATAAGAACAATCACACACTACTACTCCCTATGTTCCAGAATATAAGATGTTTTAGCCATTTGTTACATGCATATGTATACACATGCATCTAGACACATTTTGGTCTATACTGCACTCTTTTTAGTCTGAATTTAGACAACATGTGTACCACCTAAAACATCTTATATTGTGAAATGGAGGGAGTACATTTCAGTGTAGTAGTATATATCTGAAAAACAAAGCCCATTGACCACGAATTATTCAGATACTCACACCAACCGGCCGCAGCAGCATGAATGGAGGGCGACGGTAAAAAGATCCGAAAGGCAGAATGATGCGCCAGGCGAGCGAGTATAATCATCGCGATCGAGCGTGGTGCTTTTCTCTTTCACCGCATTCCCTGAGCAAGCGAAAGCTCGTCGTCTACCTTGTACAGACACGCACCTGAGCTCTCTCTTTCCCTGCGTGCATAGTCGCTGCTGCAGGCAGCCTTGCCATGGCCGGCTTGGTGTCCGGTGCTCGCAGCATCGATCGCATGTTTCAGCCAACTTTTTCGTCTCTGCAAACACTGCATCGGTATATTTTCAGCAGTGGTCTCGATTGGTTTCGGCGCCCGAGAAACGCGCTGGATACGAGTAGAGAATGTTTTACTCCCAGCTAGGAGGGAGCAGGCAGGCTTGATGTGTCGTCTCTGCCAGTGCCACTGAAGAATGGCGCGCCGGCCGGCCGGATTGCATCGATAGGTCATTTCAGGGAGCTCCATGATTGCATCGGCCGGAGCGAAAGAGCCTCTGGATTGTATTGCGTACAGAGAAAAGTTACGGCATCTACCTCCTCTATCTGCTGCTTACAGTGGCATGGGATCGATGGATAGATGGGTGACTGAAAGGTTCAAAATTTGTGCCTTGTGATGGAGAGGAATTCCTGGTGATTTGGTTTTGTCAACTGACCGCGCGCGGTGAAAGAAAGGCTCCTCCGGAACTCGGAATTGGGACGTTCCTACAACTGGTAAAAGATGCTCGCGTTCTCAGGCTCAAAACATGTCTAGAAATAAAGCAGACAGAGATGCTGAAATATGACGTCCTAGGCCTAGCTATGCTAGCTACCTCGCCAAGTTCTCACGTCAAAATTTCACAACCTGCTAGTAGCTCCAGTCTACACACAGTAAAAAAAACATCTTTCCCATGCACGCCATGGATCCACTGTAAAAGCACATGAGTACAATTACAGATCGACACACATGGTCGTAGGCACTAGTTCATGTTGGTAACCTGGTTGGGATTCGAGAGCACGATCGCCATGCATATACATGCGTGTGTTTGTACACACACTACACTACACATTGGCACGAGCTCGCAGTGCCATGATGATGGAGATAACTGAGCGCAACCCAGAGATAAAAGCAGCGCTCTACCTTTGCATACTTTCGAGCATGTTGCCTTGCATGAAGAGACGCAAATGATGAAACAGACGAACGAGCAGGGACAAAGGTGGCGCTGTTACGTAGTACATGGAAATAATATTTATTTCTGGCAAGCTCTCCAAATGCCTTCTGTTTTCTATCTATATAAAAAAAAGGCAACAAGATTACGCCATAAAGGTTGTCAATATACGGCAGCACTAGCTGATGATGTTGCTTACCACTAGTCCTCACCAGCCGGCCAGGGCGATCGATCGAACAAGATGCTGCGTGGCACCATAAGAAATATATACTCCGTAGCAACCTTCGTGCTTGCATGTGACACCAAACCAGTCACCTAATTCATGAGTTTGTCTTTCTTTCCCTGGTTTAATTATACATAATTGATATTTTGTATTTACACAAGAGGAAATAGTATAGTGAAGACCTGGGAAATATTCCAAAACCCAATCTTAAAACAAACAGTATATATTTTGTACGTGCATATTTAAAAAACCTTTGACATTCATAATTCTAAGCAAGCATTGACCAATCAATTATAAATAGTAGTATTAAAATTCAATAAACACTACTACCACATACTGACATATATGTATGTGTTTATCATGAAAATCAACTACTACTACTAACTAGCTAGCCAGTTCATAAAGTACAACTAGTATTGCTACATAGTTTCAGTGTCCAAAAGTAACAACCAAAAATTCCGCCGAAAAGAAGATGGATTGTTCGCCGGTCCATCGTTTAGTTTCCTCCCGAAAAGATGCCCGCTTTCCCCCTTCGAATCTATGCGTACTACAGCTTCCCTTGGCAAAAAGGACAATATACTTATGAATATTATTGTAAAGCAAGGACCAGCCGGGTTGATTAACAAAGACAAGAGTGTGCAACTTACTCCGGATTGTTAATGAGCTACACATGCAGCCATCTTAGCAGAAAGTCGAAAGGGAGGGAAAGCCAAGAGACAAATAAACTTTATTAGTTGTTGGGGGATAAAGATGTCAATGCCATCTCATTGATGCCGTTAGTTTAGTGAGGAGAAAGAGAGATCGTAGATAGGGATCAGGGCATGCACTTGGCTGGGGCAAAGACAATCGCTTGCATGTGTGAAGAATCTTCCCCACATCATCCCACCCATTGCTCACTAAAACAGTGAGACGTTTTTTCAGCAAAGCAATCACTACATTAGCATGGATGAGCTGTTCCTGCATAGTTTATGATTGGCAAAACTTGCTTTCGTCTGGTCACCAAGGCACCAACTACCGTGTGTACCAGAAGCACCCAGATACAAAAAAAAAAAAAAGTAGTGTTCTTTTCATTCTGAGCGTATTATGGATATCCATCGTATATGGTTGACAAGGGTTTATTCTTTACTGTCACAGTTGTTAGAATGAATTACATAAAATACTAAATATTGGGCAGTTGTTGCGACAAATTACAACTTTATTATTATTTTTGCGTAGAACCACTACTTTCGGGAAAACGGTTGGGCTGAACGAAATATCCAGTTTAACACTTCTTTCACGGCCAGTCTCACATGTATGATCTGCACGCCCAGGGCTTGTGTGGCGATTTAGTGGCCCACGTGGCAAACCGCATAAAAAACTCCATGTACTGTCTATGACATAAGATTTGTGATATGTTATACTTGATTTTAGAAAAAAAAAACATAATACAATAGCACTAGCATGGGCTGCCATATGAGATGACAACATTATAAAAGGAACTACACGGTTTCATGATTCTTAAATATGTTTCAACATCAACTAAGAATAATACAATATTAAGCTCATGTTGTGTATCCAAAAGTTTCATACCCACATCCTAGGGTTCTTTACGATGAAAAAAAAGGTATCCAAAACAAGCGTGGGAGGGGCCAGGGCGAGGCGAACTTCTTACCTGATGCTGGGGATGCATGGCTAGCCTGAATCCATCGACAGGGACCACATCGTTGGTGCTATCGTCGCCTCCGTCACGGTGCCGCCACCACACTCCGAACTTGGCTTGAATCCTCTCTTGTCGATCTATGCCAAAACAATTGGGAGATGGTCAAACCAAAACGCATGAAACAAGAGACTAGACTAGTAGATAGATTGGTTTGTCGTGTGGGGTAAGCTGAAATGGCCACAAAATCGCCATGGATGCACTGATGTGTGGGTCCAAGAGGTCAGATTAGTTGTCCAACAACCTAAATTGTCTATTAGGATGCAGCGCAACGGTTTACTCGACAAGTTATAGTTCCCCGCAAACAAATCGCGAAGTTGTTGTTTGTTGCAACAACACCCACAATACTTGTTTGTCGCAAAGATGTTGTGATATTCTAGCTTCTAAGGTTAATGCGTAAGAGACATACCGATCAGGAAGTCCCTACCCCTTCTTACATACTTTGTCGGGTGTAGGGTAACAGACATTCCTTCTAACTTCTAAGTCATTTTATAAGTAGAAAGATAAATGGATAAACCATAACAACTAATCTAAATCTGATTGTAGTAATTAGTTGCAATCATATCTGAAGATTCGGTCGACTAGTCATCAGACTGAGACGTCCTACGCCTAATCTACCTCCTTTTTCCTTTGTGGGAGTACCTGGGTCCCATGAACTCGTCAGTACCCCTAGTCCTTCTCCATCGTCTTGAAGCTGACATCTCTTGTATGCGAATCGTATGGCCGAGTGAAGAGATTCTCATAGGTAGGTTTGCAAGGTGACGTCTGCATGCATGCCTCCATCTTGTAGCTTGTAGGGAGAATGTGAAAGACTTTTGAGGATTTCTTCATTATAGAGTGTAGTTTTGAGCCGGGAGACGAACATCCATAGGCAGGATCGTACCATCTTTTTAAAGGGAATCAAGGCCACTTACAGAGTTGTGAACCTGGTGCAATTTAACCGATTTAGTACCGCGAATTTTATAGTGGGTTGTCCAAAGGAATGTCGTTATGTTGCTTGGGGACGAGTGACCTCCAAGATAAAAGGCACGGAGATCGTCGACATTTGAGCTAATAACAGGTAGGATTGGTGTTTGGTTGCATCCGACCAGTTAGAGGCAATCTGGGGAATAGCAAATAAAAGGATAGGTATGGTCAACTAGAAGAAGGGAAATAGGCGACTAACAATTTTTACTTTACTTTGCAATTCTAGGGATCAATTAAACAATAGGTTGTCTAAATATGCAACTAGGTGGACAACCTATATGGCAACCACACAAGATCACGAAATCAACAAGCAAGTAAAGGATAGAAATAACCACAAGGTGGAGACATGATGTAATTTCCAAAGTTCCTTTCTTTGTGGGGAAGTATGTCTTTGTTGGAGAGCGAGAATTATAATGTTGATCTTGCCGTAAGCCATTGAAGACAACTGAGATTGATCTGAATGCATCTGGCCATGGTGGACACCAACTCTTTGGTGTTGGTTGATCTTTGTTGTCTAGCTCTATCCCTGGTTAACATTTGGGTTGAGAAACAGGAGGATGCAAAAAATGTGAACGGTTGGATGGAGATCCAATGATCGTGATAATTGATTGGAGCTGGAAAAAAGTCTAGGCAACTATGCAGCTGATGGGCATCTTTTTGTTGGATATATATATATATATATATTTCCATGTATAACTTTAATATTAAAGACTTCATGCATGTAATGAAGTCACATATCAGTGCCTAACTCATGTCTAGGGGGGGAGAGAGAGAGAGAGAGAGAGAGAGAGAGAGAGAGATGCGGAATTGATGGTAGAAGTACTACAACAACATGCACACAAACACATGCAATTAAAGAGCTGATCTTATCAACCGAGCTAACCCATGCACTCATCTCACTAATTGTGTCGATGAGATTGGAAGGGGGACTGTCTTATGATCCCATCTTTAAAAACCACCAAAACAAACAAACAAAGCCTTGATAAAAGCTGCCCATCCAATGAGTATATGAGACACATTCCCCCTTCAAAGAAAGGGCGCCACACCCACACACCGATGCAGCAAGCACAAAAGCAATCAAAGAGATATAGACAAAGCCCTTTTTTTCACCCCCTCTCTCCTCCCTAGCTATATATGATCCCCCTCATGCCCCAACCCTTTCTACAACACAACACAAGAAGCACACAAGCACAATGCAGCTTCACCTTTCCACCCCGTAAAGCCTCCGTTGGCACCCCTATCCCACTAAGGAGCAAAAAGAGAAGAGGGAAAGGAAGCAAAGCCAAAGGCCAAGGCCAAGGCGACCTAGGTAGCTAGCTTGTTGTGGGCAAGGGTACGTAGCTCGTAAGAAGATCAGCCCTTAAAAAAGAAAGCTCCCCCAACACTTATGGCACTAGTCAAGAGCCACCACCAAATGTTGGCCTCCTCTTCCACCTCCTCGTCCTCGCCCTCCTCCCACCAGCTGCAGGCACCGCAGCTGCTGCCGGCGCCGCCTCCACCGGCCGCCGACCAGCCCTCCCCCGCCAAACGCAAGCGGCGTCCTCCCGGCACGCCAGGTATGCACGTGGATCATCGACATAACGCATATGTGGGCCGATCATATATGGATCAGTCTCCAGCACTTGGTCAATGTGTAATGCACCGTGGATTAACTGGCTCGGCTGAGACTTACGTACGTGAGCTTATATGTAGACCCTGATGCGGAGGTGGTGGCGCTGACGCCTCGGACGCTGCTGGAGTCGGACAGGTACGTGTGCGAGATCTGCGGGCAGGGGTTCCAGCGGGAGCAGAACCTGCAGATGCACCGGCGCCGGCACAAGGTGCCGTGGCGGCTGGTGAAGCGTGCGCCGCCGCCCACAGCGGGAGGGAGGACGGCGGCGTCGGCGGCACGGGAGGAGGAGGAGGCGCGGCGACGTCGACGGTGCCGCGGAAGCGCGTGTTCGTGTGCCCGGAGCCGAGCTGCCTGCACCACGACCCTGCCCACGCGCTGGGCGACCTGGTGGGGATCAAGAAGCACTTCCGGCGCAAGCACGGCGGGCGGCGGCAGTGGGTGTGCGCCCGCTGCGCCAAGGGCTACGCCGTCCAGTCCGATTACAAGGCGCACCTCAAGACCTGCGGCACCCGCGGCCACTCCTGCGACTGCGGCCGCGTCTTCTCCCGGTACGTTCCAACATGCAACACTAGCTACAACGCTAATCAAGTTCCTTAGGATGTATGCTTGTGGCCGCCGCCTGTCGACTGCTCTAGCTAATTACTAGCAGCATGCGCCGGAGACGTACTTCATCACGTACACCGACGTACGGTCGCGCGCACAAGAACGAATTAGGGTGTGTGCATGATGATATAGTTGAACACAAAACAAATCGAATGTTTAGTCGGTGGTTGGAGAAGGACAGCCTTCCTCCTATGAAGATCGATAGTTCGATGGAGATAAGACAAAAGCTATGATGTTGGTTAAGGGTTTTAAACGTCAACTGCTAGCTAAGGTAGAGAAAGGATTAAAAGGAGAGATTGTGTGTAGCCGACATGAACTAACTAAGTAGAGTTCGATCGACCCATAGTTTTTTCTTCTCCATAGTTTAACGAACTAGCTATAGCGAAAATGGATTTTCTCTAAATCATATGGCGCACAACTCGTATCTCAGCCGTCCGTTTTCGTGATTGAACGGCCGAGATGAATGTTCAACGGTAAATCTAGACCGTTGAATCACAAAAATTGATGGTCGAGATACGAGTTGTGCGACATATGGGTTGGAGAAGCTCCTAATCGAGCTGACCATAATACTAGTAGCATATTTCCGTACGGAAGTGGATGGGGACCTGAGGTTAACTGATGACATATATGCAGGTCGAGTGGGTTCCATAGTATCCATCGAAAAAAAGAAGGAGAGAAAATCGAAAAGCAAAGGGTGCTGGCTATGATCATTTCGGTGGCGGATTGCGGTAGGACCGAGAATTCCAGCGGGAAAGCGACGGCACATCGACCAAAAACTGTCTCATCGATCACCTTAGCTTCTCCCAACACTGCTGGGTAGCTCACTAGCTCCCGTAAACTCGACTCGAAAGAAACCGGCCTACCATTCTAATTATGTTTAACTCCTCTTAACACTGGTCTCAACTGCATGCACGTGACGTTATGTAAAGAGAAGAGAATATTAATTATTGGCTCGGTAGTAGTGAAAATGTCATGTGCGGGTGAACAGAGGAACTACTGTAGGAACAGCCAGCAGCACTAGCTATAGGGTTAGCTAGTAGTTAGGCAGGTAGAGACAAGCCGTTCCTCGGACCCCGCCTGATCCACCAAAGTACTGTACAAGAGAGAGAGAGCACTCTCGATCGATCGCCATGTGCATGCTCTACTGCATAAACAAACAGCACTCACTGGGCTACCTAGCTACTAGTCGCACTTTAATAATTTGGCACTTGGCAGCCACACTCTCTTGTCACGGACCTTTTGATGTGCCGTGGCTCCTCCATGGGACACGGTTGAAACAGTAGTTCCTGCTGTGCGCGCACACGTGGACGATGATGGATCGATCACCGCGCGCGTTTGGTCCCAGCCAGATCGACCTGAAGTGATGCACCGGGTCTCGAATTAGTTGATCCATGGCCAGCAGACTACCAGTATCTTGCTAGCTGGACCGATTAGATAGATCGATCGGTCTCGTTGTCTCATCGACCAGTACATACATGTCTCGCTCGCCGTATGGTCGCTTTCCATCCACGCCTAATGCCGATCTGCCGTATGGGCGACCGCGCGAGAGATCGACGGCAATCATGCATATATATGTACATATATACATATATATATGTACGTACGCCTGCTCGTGACAAGGACGGGACAGGTTGGCCGTAGAAGCGTAAGCGTCCATGAATGCAGGGGTTGGTTCATGCCGTGCTCGATTGATCGGGTTTGTGTGCTAACGACGCTGTGATTCTGCGCGTGTTGCATGCAGGGTGGAGAGCTTCATCGAGCACCAGGACGCGTGCAACTCCGGCCGGATGCGCGACGAGGTGCCGTCGGTGATCCCGGTGCTCCGTCCCGCCCTTCTCAGGCACCCTGTCCCGGGACCGCCCTCGACGCCGCCGCCAGAGCTCCAGCTACTCCCGGCGGCCACCAAGGTGCCGGCGAACGCCACGACCGTGTTCTCCGCCTCACACGAGCCCCACGCCACGACGAAGCTGGAGCTCTCCATCGGCCCCGTCATCTACGCCCCGGACCTCGGCCTTTCTTCCGGCGCCGACGATGGGAGGGAGGAGGTGCGGCGGGCCTTGCAGGAGAAGGCCGCGGCCGACGCCGAGCGGGCGCGGGCGCGCGACGAGGCCGCGGCGGCGGAGCGCGCCCTCGAGGAGGCGCGCCGCGCGCGGCAGCGGGCCCGGGGCGAGCTCGAGAAGGCGTGCGCGCTGCGCGACCACGCCGCGCGGCTGCTCGCGCAGGTCACCTGCCACGCGTGCCGCCAACGCTCCTTCGCCGTCGTGCCCATGGGCGTCGCGGCCGGGGGTGGCGACGGGCACGGCGCCTCGGCGGTGGCCTGCGAGTCCATGAGAAGAGGAGGCGGGTTAGGACTATAGGGGCCACGCAGCGCCATCTAGCTAGTACGTACAGTACATGCATGTACAACCTTTACGTTCGCGCGTCGTACATGCATGTGTGTCTGTAACCAAGGCCCGTTATGTCGTTTGGCCCCACCAATGAAATGAGTTTATCTATGCACTATAGTTGCTGTAAATTCTGTAATTAGTTAATGGGCCCGACTACTCATAGTCAACCAATTTTTCAAATCCTACCACTCGACAAAAAGTCAAACAAAAAACTGGATTTCACGATTTTAAAATTAATGAGTACGGTTGCAAATTTGTAAACATACAACTAGTATAGATTAATAATGCAACTACAAAGTAAAATAAAAATGAACTGGCTCATATAAAATCAATCTATACTAACATACGAATATTTTATTTTTGAATAATTACATGTGATTATTGCAAAAGATCAGTTGCGGGTTTTTGAAGTGCACAGCTAATGTAGAACAAATATATACGTGAAGAGCAAGATCAGTTCCAATAAAAATACTAGTGAACTTCCTCCAAAACAAAATTTAGTGACCGTCTAAAGATGAACTCAACCTAGCTTTCTTTTTTTTACAACCCCCCCCCCACACACACACACACACACATTTGTGAAGGACTTCGGTACCATTGATGCCTTAATGAATGAGCTATTTTTTGCAATTTTTCCACCACATATATTCAACACATACCACATACAACGTACACGGTAGGAAATACAAGTACAAAATACGTAGGGGAAACGGACCAAAGATCGAAGAACACGCCGTCGCCGGCGTCGGAGTCGAAGGCGGCCAGCCACCACCTCGCCGCTGTCAGGGAGAGCTTTTTCCCTATCGAAGACGCTGCCTTGACTCTCCGCCGCGCCGCGCCGGAGTTGTTGACGATGAACGGCCGGGGCAGCGCCCCCTTGACCCTTCCACACCGCTTGCCGCAGCCGCCGTCGAATCCACCGCCGGAAGACGACGCAGAGCTCGATCCGTCCGCCGCCAGATCCACCACCACCTCGGATCTGACAGAGAGAAGAGGATCACGAGCGCCGCGCCGGGCCTCGAGATCCAGCCAGTCCAGCGCGCAGACGGGGAGCTCCGAAGACCTCCACCACCGGAGAAGAACGCGCCGGCTCCAAAACCACCCGCCCGCAGCACCACCTCCTCCAGAGCGCCGCCGGCGAGCCTCCCAACCTACCCTCCCGTATTTACATGCCGGAGCCGGGGATCCCCACCCTCCCGCCGCCGGAGCGGCCGGCGGAGGGGAGGAATCCCACGGCTCGCGGCGCGCACGGTGGATCGCCGGGCTTGCTCCAAAAATCGCCTCTCTCCTCTTGCTATAGTGGTGGGGAGGGGATAAGGTGTCGAAGAGGCCTTAATGAATGAGCTAACGGAGTAAGAAATTAGCTTCAAGTGAGACAACACGCATGACTTTTATTGCTCGACTTTGTATTGGTTACGTTCTCGTTGCCCTTTTAGATGTCACTTTTCTTATGACCTACATTGTAAGAGGGTCTTTCATCACCTTGTATCGGTTCTGCTATTTGTACTCCCTCCGTCCTCAAATAAGTGTACATCTTCCATTTATACTAAGTCATTTTTTCAAAAATTTGACCAACTTTATAGAAAAGAGTATCAACATATATGACATCAAATTGGTATATTTTGCAACTTCATTTCAAAACGAATCTAGTGATACCAATTTAGTGTCATAAATGTTGACATGTTTCCCTAAAAAGTTAGTCAAACTTTAATAATATTGACTTACCAAGAAAGGTAGAAGTACACTTATTCGCGGACGGAGGGAGTACTTTATTTATAAAGTTGTGTGACTGTTTCACTTTCAACTACTTTATTTCTCGTTGAAATATGAACCGAAATTACTTGATTATTGGTCGTGAAGCAAGACAACTTGGATAGATGGACCGGTCTGATCCACACAACTTGGATCCCGGTGTTCCTAGTAAAGCATCACCGAATAGGATTTGACAAAGTGTTTAAGAGACATGCCATGTAAAGAAAGACAACAAGATTTGGAATTTTCTCCGTTAGCAAAATTCCTGTCCTTCCTTAATTCTTTGAAGAATCGCCCAAACTCCATAGTAATAATTCACAAAAATCTCCAAAATGCACCTGCTGGGGCAGTACATCAGGCTGCCAACAGCATCAAGTGTGTTGCACTAAAAAGTGGGCGCCGCGGCAGGGTGGTGGCCTTTCTTTTGCAAAAGGAACCAAAAAACGCCTTTACCCTTGGTGGCCTGCGCGGCGTTATTCACGTGAACAGCTTTTTACCGCACGGGTCGGCAGCACCTGCGCGAGTGCAGTCCATGTCGATCGTCTGGTGCTGAATTCCCTGTGAAACAGCCGGACCCAGTAGTAAAACAAAAGCACACGCGATGGCACTTTTACTTACTGCAGTAATTAAAGAGAAGGGAATATGCTCCAGCACTGTGGCTGCCCTTGGGGTCAGAGCTCTGCGGCATGATTTCTTCACTAAACTTTGGTCCGGGTCAAAAGTAAGAACTTGGCGTTTCTAGTCATCTTCCTCAAACTGATGCAACACAATAATTAGGACAACCATACATTGGTTCTTGGAGTACTCAATTTGTTACTACTACTATAACACAAACTTGTTGACATGGAGCGATTTTTAATAAAATGAAATTAAAGTGCACCGGAACTAGCAGTTTATGTCTAGGGTATAAGGCATTTTTTCGACCGCCAGATACTACATGCACACTCACCATATGAATGCATACACGTTTATCCTACCCTACGAGCACCATCGAAAGATTGAACCGGGTGTCTTGAGATTGATGAAGCCATAACAGACGACCCGCTATCGAGGGGAACGCGTCGTCTCCCACTGAATGAAAAATCCGTCGAGTTTCAACTATGATGGGTCTGATGGGTCGAGGGTATAACAACCCTTTTACCATCCAACCACGGATTTGTTCACTCGTAGGACACTTTGTTTATGTCGTTGGAAAGGTATTCCTTAGCTGGAAATTGAATCAGCAGCAAAGAATGCATGTGCCAAAATGTAGAGTACTACTGTTTTTTCCCGCTGATCATTGAGGAGGATAAACATGGTTAGTTTTGAAAATATTGAGGAGGGACTTGTACGGCCCGTGCTCGGACACGTAACGCATGCCCAGGTTGATCTTCCGCTGCGGGATCTCGGCGATCCTCCGGCGCTCCTCCTCGGTGAGCTCCCACCCTCCGACGTCGAGGTTCTCGCGCATCCGGGCCTCGTCGAAGCTCTTGACGATGAGGCAGTCCCCCTGCTCGTACACCCACCGCAGGCACACCTGCGGCACGGTCTTGCCCCTGGCCGCAGCGATCTCCTGCAGGGCGCCAGCGTCCATCACGGCGTCGCTGCCCCAGTGCGTGCCCTTGGCGCCCAGCGGCGAGTACGCGCACAGCTGGATGCCCTTCCCATTGCAGAACTCCCTCAGCTTCCTCTGCTGCCACACCGGGTTCACCTCCACCTGGTTGACGGCGGGAGGGATGGTTGCGAAGGAGAGCAGCGTCTCGAGCTTCTTGCAGGAGAAATTGGCGACGCCGATGGCCTTGGCGAGGCCCAGCCTGTGGCACTCCTCCATGGCCTCCCACACGGCCCGCATGTCGAACGGCTCGAAGTCGTCGGCCGTGAAGGGGGCCTTGAACCGCCCTGCCTTCATGGTCACCGGCCAGTGGACAAGGTACAGGTCCACGTACTCCATCTGAAGGTTTCTGCAGGGCCAATGCGTCATGGTAACATTCAGGTCAATGCGTCATGGTTAATAATACCGAAACAGTCACACAGCTCATATCAAACAGTGCACTTGCAACATTGGGTTCAGTGTTTCAGTGTCGTGAGAGCGGTGATCGATGCAGGACACGGACTGATTTGATCTGTGTCTGTATGGAGCTACCTAGCTCTAGCTTGCTGAAACCAGCAGCTAGTGTCTTGTTGGAACTGGCATGTTGGCTGTACGTGCCAGTGAGTTCTCTACTGGTTTTCTTGTCTAGGTTGTCAGATCAGCGATTCAGTGTGGTGTGAGAATGAACCATATCAGTAGTTGGAACTTGGGCCGACACCGTTGATGTGGAGGACTCAACTGATATGCCTGAAAGATGCATATGAACATGACAGCCTCCTAAGGATGACTCCAACGGGGTGACCCATCGAGTCCGCGCGCGTCCGTTCCTGTCCGCGCGAGTCAAAAACACGGCCCAACGGGGCGACGCAAACGGAGCGCGGTCCGTTTTTTGGTCCGCCGCGACGCATTCCTGGCCCAAATTTGAGCCACCGATGCGTCGGGCCCGGACGCTCGCGGACCGTTCCTGTGTCCTCCCCGTGTCCGCTCTGGCCCCACGTGTCATCGTCTACAACGGCCACCTACCCCGCAATAACTGTGGGCGGTGGAGCTGTATAAATCGCGCCGGCCGGCCAAACCCTAGGGCACATACACAAATCCTAGCACTCCTCCCCAATCGCGCCGGCCGGCCAAACCCTAGCCACGGCGGCCACCATCTCCAAGCTCAGATCCACGCGCCGGAATGGATCCGCCGCAGCTGCCGCAGCATCTGGTGGACGAGGTCGAACGAGCGTGTATGAGCGCGCGCGGCAGCTTCTCGCGCCGGATGGCGACCAGCCCGGCATGGGCCGGCATGATTCCCCAGCCGCCGCGTCCGCGCCTGACGGACGCCCAGAGGAGTGCGGTGGAGGCGGCGTTCACGGACTGCGTCGACAGCGACGAAGAAGAGTACGCCGCCGGTGTCGCGGCGGCCGGTGTCGCGGGGGATGGCGCGCCGCCGGAGCCTCCCATTGGCGTGGGCGGCCCTGCTCACATCACCGAGGAGGAGGCGGTGGATGCAGCCCACATGCAGCTGAACGCGCAGAGGGCGGCCGCGTTCATGTCCGCCGCGCGCGCCTATGCCGACGCTGCAGTGGAGGACGAGATGAAGCAAATGCGCCGCGCCGAAGAGACCAAAAAGCGCGCGGCGAGGCGCAAACGACACCGGGAGGCCTTGGCGGCGGCAGAGGCCGCGAAAGGAGCAGGCAGCTCCACCTGATGTCATACCCCCGACGGCGTGGCCGCCTATATGCGGCTCATTTTCCACTTATACCGGCGCCTGGTACGTGTTTCGTAGCTACAAAATGATCAAAGAAGATTGAGTCAGCCAGCCCTGGGCTGGCCATGGCCGCGATGAAGGAAGAGCCAGCAAGTCCGTTGCAGAACGGGCATGCTGCGTGACGTTCCTCAAGGCCGGAGCCCCTCTTTGATCTTCCCCCTTGCCGGCCGGTGGTCGGTTATTAATTTTCTTCAAGTTTAGGTTTAGGTTTTAGGGTTTAATGTTAGGAGGAAATCCTAGATTTACTATGTAATTTTAGTTTCTAAAAATGTAATCCTAGTATTAAAAAAAAAGTTTGGGGAAAAAAAATGGCAAGCGGACTCAATGCGTCGGCCCCGTTGAGGGCACTGGCCAGAAAGGGGCGGACATGGGCCGGACGCGCGTCCGTTCCCCGACCCAAACGGACAAAACGCGAACGCGCGTCCGTTTGGGTCGCCCGTTGGAGTCATCCTGAGACTTGCGTGTAGCTTGAGGAAGCTAGTAGGACCAGTCATGTGTTGGGCATGTCTGCCAAAGCCATTCCACTCTTTCCTAGTGGTATTCAAGCGGTTAGCTCAACCACTGGACTGAAGTACACACTTCTAGTAAATGATTCCATGTATTATGTCTCTCATTCTTTGTTTCTAGGTTCTGTTTCAGCAGTAAATTGTTCATATTAGCAATTGATTTCAATGTTCTCTACTAAGACATAATCACATGCAAAAAACTGTACTATTGATAACGGGTGGCTAAGATTATCTTAGTGCTACTCCGACTCTAAATCACGGATTCCTCTTGTCCTAAGTTACCCTGCAAGCTAAGCAGATTAGATGCATACCGAAGGGTCTGCCTTAGGGCGGGGAGCACCCTGTCGTGGTGCGCGTCGCTGCACCAGAGCTTGGAGGTGATGAAGAGGTCGTCCCGGGAGGAGACGGCGCCTGAGCGGACAGCCTCGGCGGCGGCCTCGCCGATAGGAGCCTCGGTCTCGTAGTGCGCGGCGGTGTCGAAGTGGCGGTACCCGAGCTCGATGGCGCGGAGCACGGCGCGGCGGACGGGGTCCGGCTTGGGCCCCTGCACCGCCGTGCCCATGCCGATGCGCGGCATGCCCGCGGCCGTCTTGCCGGCGCCCATGGCTTGACACTTGGGAGTTGAGGTTCTGTGGGCACGGTGCGGGAGGCGTGCCTGACACTTTCGATTAAATCCGGCAGGATACGACAGATAAATATACGCTACCGATCGAGGCGTTGACGGCATGAGAAGTGAGGTGAGCTCGGCTCAGCAGCGCCCGGCCGGTGGTGGCTGGTGGTGGTGGGGACTGCGTGAGCTCGTTACAAAAGCAGAAGTTCTGGCGAGGATTTTCGTCTAGACGTGGTGTGTTTTGTGTGCACAGAAGACGTCGTTGCAAAAACATCACGAACGCTGCTTCGGCTATTCGGTGCAGTGGTCTGCATCCTTTCTGTTTCTTCGCTTTGGGGGTCTGTTACGGAATTTTTATCACGAACGCTGCTACGGCTGTTCGGTGTGCCAAAGTTGCTATCCTTCGCCGGTACGGCGACGATCTACTAGAGAGGAAGGCCTTGATCATGCCGTCCTGCGGTTTTGTAGCATAGCGGGAGACCGGCCAAGTCCCAAAGCGAAGAAACAGAAAGGATGCAGACCACTGCACCGAATAGCCAAAGCAGCGTTCGTGACGTTTTTGCAACGACGTCTTCTGTGCACACAAAACACCACCATCCATCGTCTGCACGCGCTGCATCACCAAGATAGTCGGTCAAGTCCAACGAGAAGCAATCTAACAGGTTGACATAGCACCTCGCTTAATCCTATGGATAATGAAGTTTCCTTGTAATAAGATGGCCAGTGTACACTGAATATAGACTTCGTTGCCTCGCCTTTCAAATACTTCAGACTTCTCGATGTTTAATGTTAGGTGTTGCAAGAGTATCATACATTTATGTAGCCATTAACAGCCTACCGCCACCAAGTTCTCCAGATCTTTTTTTCAGTATCACAAGTTAAATTCAACATGAACAAATAAACGAGTTCATAGGTTTTTGGCCAGGTACAAAAAAATCTGATAATACAATAACCAGAATGCAAATGATACACATACAACGGTACATTGACTGGACATGCCCTTCTTTGAGGCATCATCTCTACACTTCAGTTATTCTGCCATAGGGAATAATGACATAACACAATACGAACTTCCGCAGGTATTCATGTAGGTCATAGTTCAACAAAGTAATACTGTCCGGGTGTCACATAGGAGATAATACATGGGAGGAAGGAAAAGACGACTTATCGTACCAGACGCACAAAGACAAACAAATTTATAGGTTCATTACCTGTTCCTATGAATAATGGCCTAAACTGAAACATGCCAATCTCTAGTTGCTTCCTGTTGCACGCGAGAGCTAACCTTTTCTATACTGGGGACTTCTTAGCGGCACCAAAAAGGAGTACAACTCTGCTGCTCTTCATCCTCCATCGCCAGTTTACTCACACTTGATTGACTTGTATATGTGCCGAACAAAGAACAAGGCGGCACGGAAACCAATCATGCCGAGCATCAGGAAGAATGCGTAGCAGATGCAGGCCATGTAACCAAAGAAGAAAGATGTCTGCATGAAGCCAGACATATCCGATCGTGCATAGTAGTAGTACAGACAGTAGCCATACACGAAAAATCCAGTTGATCCTCCACATAGGAATGACCTGTATAAGATAATGTCACAAAAAATGTTCAGCACAACATTTTACTAGATTTCCCTTCAGAAACAAGAGGGAGAGGTGGCTACTGGTGGAATGACCATCTTTCGAAAGTGCTGATAATCTGTTTAAGTGGCCATTCTATAATAAACCAGCGCAGAGCTCACCCAGGGTGGAAAATGGATATAAATCCAAATTCTTGAATAGGGTAGGAATAGGAATTTCTATCGGAACTGTCATTTCTAAAATTTTGAAATATGCATCCAGATTGACATAAATTACAGATGCTACGATGGTATGACCACTATTCAGTATGTACAATCCATTCAAATCCCTAGAGCTCAGTATGTTAGTCTGTAGCATATCAGCATATGCAGTATCCATGACATTCACACATAAGATCAACACGACCTGAACTCAAAGAGCTATAACAGATTTCGTACTATTGCTAACCTTCAGTGCCAAACTATGATGAAAAGAGAAATTAGCAGCCCAAGAATCAATGTACAAGATGCTAAACTGGAAACAAAAAAGTGAATGGACAAAAATGGCAGCCACCTCATTGATTCCTGAACTAACAGACTACTGAAGTGAAGACTCAACCAACAGTAAAATAATCTACAAACTAGAGTATCTATGTACTACACAGTTTGCAGATGTAATAGAAAGAGAACTAAGACCAACAGCTAAACTACCCACATAAATATAGCAGGGCTGCCATGATCTTACAAAATCTAAATCACATAAATCTTAAACCGCTAGTATAGTAGACTAGTAGTGAACGACATAAATTACTGACGCTTCCAAAGAAATAATGATTCAAAGAGAAAGAAAAATACCTCCACCACCACTCATGGTCTTCAGCAGCAAGCTGAAAGTATGTCAGGGCAACAGTAATGAAGGCAGTGACGATGAGGAGGATGATAAAGACTATAAAGAGGATGCTGTAAATGGTGTAAATTCGGTGGCCCCAGACACTAGCAAAGATGTAGTAGAGCTCGATATATATAGCGCTGAAAGGCAAAAATCCAGCCATGGCCATCTGTGGAACTGTTGTCCGGTACCACGGAAGTGGGGGGATCTCCCTAGGGTATTTGGTGGTACGGCAAGGAGCTTGGAATTCACTCTTGCTATTTTTACCAGCAATGCCACCCAAAACTAGTAGAGGAAATGTAACTAAGGTCCAGATGAGCACAATGACACAAATGGTGCCGAATGGCAATGCCGCCGTTGCACTATAAGCAATAGCAACAGTGTTCAAGAAACAGAATGTCAGGAAGAGAGGCCCGCAAAACAGGCATCCTGTTAATAGCAAGTTCCTCACCTGAGAATATAAACATAAAATGATAGTATAGACCACATTGAATATAATGCATTCCAAAATCAACGTAACAGAAGAATCTAGGGTTATCTTATAAATAAAGACAGCACATACCCAGTTTGTTCCCTCTAGCTGGCAATAGAACGCGGTTGCAATGTACCCAGCAATTCCTGAAGTAAGTGCATAGATGACAACCAATGCAGTGAAAAGTGCACCGCGATTGTAAGGGTAGAATACTCCAACAAGTGCAAGCAGGAATATAAAGGTTGTTCTGCCAATTTCAAATAAGACCGTTAGATATGTGCATTCAAGGGATAACTGAATGATTTTATTCATGCAAGATACAGTACTGTACTGGTATAGGCAAAAAAGAAAATATCAGCACTTACAGAGCAAACAGTTGAGTTCCAGTGCCAAGAGCAGCCGAAAACAATGACTTGTTCGTGGGGAACCGGAAGACGTCACCATGAATATACTTCCATCCAGACTCTTCTTGGTCATCAGCTACTTCCTCATCATGGGCATACCTTCAAATGAAAACATACGATTTTAGAAACATAGAGAAGGAATGTAGTCAATGTTCGTAATGCGTATATGCCAACAGTGCATAAGAAACTGAAAAAATCAGTCGGGCCATTACTAAATAAATGATACAATAGGTGAAAAATATGAATATGTCCATTAAGGGCAACTTGAGCAAGTAACCAAAGAAAACTCGAAGGTCAACCATAAAATCGTTTGCTTAATTAGAATGTAAGGACGGTAACTTGTCCCAGCTCTATAATATCTGGTTGAAATGAGGACTGGAAGAACTATTGGTGGAGCTGGCAGCATGCATAGAACAATGGATGTAAGTTATATCCATTCATGGCAAGATTACATATCCATTCACGACAATATTATATATCTATTCATGATAAGCTACCAGAAGATTAAGGGACTTTTTAATTCAAATGATTCTTAGGAATTTTTCCTACACGGGCTGTTTGATTGGAAGGAATTTTTAATTTTAGAATTTGTCCTCGTGATTTCTTGGCAGGGTTTTTTTATTAGAAGGAATTTCTCCTCGTGATTTCTTGGGAGTACCTCTGGAAAGATTTTGTTTGTGCAAAATCAATCATGAATGATTCAGCAGGGCAAAAATTGCAATTCTTCAGGTTTTTTCCTATTGCTGCATTTTGTAATCTTTCAAATAGGCCCTAAATAACTATATCAGCTGTTCCATGCAAATTTATCACGGTCTATTTTGCAGTAACCGATAACGAAACAAAGCCTATGGTTTGAGATCATATGATTCTGTAATGCATGGCAGTGCAGTAGGACTATATGAAAAATAAACATTGTTCGAGCACGTCTGGGAATAGAAAACATCATTTTAGAGGAAAATTTGTTATTTCACTAAAAATGAAGTTCATATAGACTTACTTAACAAAGTCATTCTTCAGTACTCGCATGAGGATTGTCGCCAAGAACCCTGTCAAGAGAAGGACCGTAACACAAGAGTTTATGATCGAGAACCAATGAACCTCCAAGTGATGCGGCATGTTGGAGGAACTGGAATACTTCTCCATCCTCTTCTCGAACGGCGTAGGTGTCTCCTTCCACTTGACAGTGTAAAGGAAGTCCACATCGGCCTCCTTGTCCTCCGTCAGGTCCACCAGTGCACTCTGGTCAGTATGCACATTGATCTCGATCACCCGGTCATTGTTGTAGAGGATGTCAAAGATAATGTGCTTGTAGAGGTAATACTTCCACTCGCTCGGGGCCATGGCCTTGGTGCCCTTGTCCACCTTACCAATGAAACCCCAGAGTGGGAGATCATCATAGTACATCTGGAAGTAGTAGTCCTTAGCTACCGAGTTGCGGAACTTGACCACCTCTTCCTTGCTGAGCTTCTTTGAACAAACCGCCTTGGAGTCATAATCCACACGGAAATCAAGCTTGTAAGGCGCATCGACCAGGCGATCCCCATTGAGGACCTCGCCAAGGGCCTCGCTCTTCTCCTTCACTTTCTCTGAAATTAATTAAAGTCATATGTAAGCATAACATGATTTGAGAGGTAACTTGTTACGAAGCCGAGGTAAGTAATGACTGGAAGGCATGGTATAGGGGCATACTAACCCGGAGAGCAGAAAGGGAGGTCGAAGTACCGATACGTCTCGCTGCAAGGAAAAGGAGCAAGGCGTGAGAATGGTGTTTATAGGAAGGAAAAAAAATGCTTTACAAACAGATCCGATTCCTATCCGCTGGCAGACAAAAGGTTGAGTGCATCCAGAATTGGCGCCCAAACCGATACAAAGCAACGGTTTCTAACAGAAATAGAAGCCACCTATAGAAACTAGGTAGCGCCCTAAACTCCAGTTGCGATTCTGCCCAATCCACAACGAAGTTCTCTGTTGGATCTCGAAAACTATGCGGTTTAGACCAACTTAGCGTAAACCCCCGAACCATCCCGCCCCGATACCAGACAGAGAACAATCCACGGCCCGCGCCCGCTACCATGAATCTGACGGATCCGATCATCCTCACGCGCACGAACCATTAGGTACGGGATCTGGAGGGAGAGAGATCTCGCTCACCTGGGGTTATGGAACGGGCCGACCTTGTTGGCGTAGAGCGGGACAGGCTCGCCGGTCTTGTAGCGGTGGTCGGAGCCGTCGGAGAAGACGCCCGCCACGGCGAAGGCGAGCAGGAGGAGGAGCGCCGAGGCCGCGCCCGCGGCCGGCGATGCCATCTCGCGTACCCCCGGGCTGGCGGCAGCGTTGACGAGCGAGGCGAGAGGGGGGCTCGGGGCACGAGGGTCAGAAGGGGCGGAGAGATCTGAGTGGCGCTTTGCTTGTGCTTCTTAATAGAGAGAGAGACCTCGGGAGGAAGGAGATCTGGGTTTGGCTCAGGTCCTCCTCCTCGGCTGGCGTTTTTTTTTTTCAGAGTTGGGTGGTGGATGGAAGGTGGCTATGTACTGGGTTGATTTGTATTGGTCAGCTAGCTAACCCACATTTGCAAATGCGTCGGTCGCTTTGCCACGATCCAAATCCAGCTCCAGCTTCACGGGCAAGTTTCTTTAGCGCCTTTTTGGCACGATCGCATGCACAAATCTCGTCATTGCTGCAGACTCTACTAGTACTACTCTAGTTGTCTAGTTACAAATTATTAAACTCGCCGTATGAGCAGTAGGCACACGATGGCCACGACGGATCAACAACCACCGACAAATGTTTCCGTAATCAAACACATCATAAAGAGAGCTCCAATCAAAACAAGACTGAAATAAGTGAGCACAGAGTGAATGGTACTCCGAGAATACATTAACGGTACTCTACTTGTTGTGGTACGTGATGTCAGTCAGAGAGGTTATAGTAACAAATTACTCGTTCAGTCAAACCCGAACCCTGTCAAAATCAAAGAAGAATAATCAAATCACACCCCAAGTTGACGAATCTTACCGCACGTTTACCCAAGAAGAATCCATAAGCAGTTTACCACGCGAATTGACGAAAATAAAATATCACAAAACAACTTCTGACCGTTCATTACCTTTAGATCGCCCTCTGAATAAGTGCAAGCTAGTCTTCATCCTCAGGGTTCACAGAACTGCTCACAGCAAAAATATTAGTAGAAGAAAATAATAAAACTATGTATGATGTTTCCTGCAAAAAAAAATATTACTCTTGGAGAAAGCGAATTATGGTATTGACAATTATTAAAAAACTGCTAAATCTCAATAGTAGGCTAGAAAGCCAGTATCTGTCTAATCGGGTACAAATGAACTTGAGCAATTACATATATTACACATTAATAACTTTACAACAATTGGCTGTGGATGAATTGTATTTGATGCCAGGGCAACACCCTTAAGTTACAACAGCGCTCGTTGCAATTTGCAAGCAACGATTATGCCTAAACTATATTGTCCGAGCAGTGCTTTGGCAACTGGTCTCAAGAGCTAATGTCAGCATGTCTGTGCAGAACTGGTCGTCCGGTTTCAACCATAGAGCCTGAAAGAAAAGCAGAGATAAGAATAAACACCATCTAACCTTTTGTTGACGAAATGAAAGAACTGAACAACGATGTGCTGGTTCCCATATGAACCATGTCTATTTGTCCAATGATCCCTTCCTAAGAAACTATGAATTGCATGCATATATGACTGAAGAAAATGGAAGATTGCAGCAAATTATATTTTGCAGAAAAACGTCCTATGTTGGCCCAACTTTTAGAATCAAGGTGCTAAATGGAGAACGCTTTCAAACAAGAAGGCTAGACGCAGAAAACTCACCTTGTGGTAGTAAGTTATGGCATCTTCAAAATTATCCTGTATATTGAAAAGAATATTACCAAAACTAATACATACTCAAAATGAAAAGCAATGATGGTGTCATTACTTAAGCTCAAACAGTGAATTGTCAAACTTAAACAAATAAACAAAGGATGTCGTTCTCATTCTTAAAACCATACTTTTCAAATTTCCTCTGCACTTACTGGTGTTTAAGTCTAAACTCCTTCCTGACTGACTGATTGTTTTGGTTTGTATAGTAAGCTTAAATCATAATTAGCAAGCATGCACCAAATAAAGTCTGAAAACAGTACCCACTGGGTCTTTGAAAACCAAGTCAGACCCCACTCTTCTGATGTGGTTAGTACTTACTAATGGCTTCCATCATGGCTGATCCGCAAGTTACACCTAATTATTGATGTGTTACCCAGTTAATCCGAAAAAGAAAAACAGTCGTTTGTGTATGGGATACACTGGGATGTGTATATCCCAAAGCATTCAGGATAGTATTGAAGTAATAAAAATAAGATTGTTATGTCCAAGTCGTCTGAGAAATAATTATTTACAATTCTAAGTCAGCCCAGGTATGTACAACATCTAAAATATGTAACTACTCAATTTTCATTGGATAGAGAATCAAGCTCAGGATAGTCTTCTAAGTCGACTTAAAAGACACTACTAAAAAGGGGGATATAGGGATACTCCTAGCCCCAAAACACCTTCAATTACAGCACAAAGCCAAACTCAAACGTAAACCCTAGAAATACCACTATCCAGAGCACCTCAACCCAACTCGCTCGTGTGCGCAGCCTCCAGTCTACCCAACTCACTCATGTGCGCCTCCAGCCAACAATTCCTGCAGCCTCCACGTCCCTCTGTCTACAACACCACTAATATTGTATACATATTTTCCGTTCCAAATAATATACTATCCGAAAAGTCATTTTGGCTCCTGAGTTCTACTGCTCCCTTTATTTTAAAAAATTCGAAAACTATATTTACAAGTTTTTCAAAATCTGAAAAAAAATTATGGGTGTAGTCAATGATGCACCCTACAAACACGCAAAATCACAATGCAACATTCTTTGTATTATGGGCTACACAAAAATGACAAATGTGTGAATCTATGAAGTACTCCATCCGATCCATATTAATTATCGCTGAATCGGATGTATCTAACACTAAAACATGTCTGGATACAACCAATTCAGCGACAATTAATATTAATCTGAGGGAATATTTCAAATTGAGATTTTGCACGTTTGTGGGATATATCATTGACAACATGCAGAATTTTTCAGATTTTTAAAACTTATAAATATGATTTTTGAATATTTAAATAAACGGATCACTGGAGTCGCAACAGAATCATATGGATACATATGAGCTTAGGATTTCAAGTTTCAACGTTGTGGATCTATAATGATTATTCATGGCCAAAGCAATGTAATCGATAACATACTGCATCTTCCAGGTTCCACCACAATCAATTCGTGTATTAGGAGGATAACAATGCACCAGAAATAATAATGTACAGGACAAAAAATTAAAAGGATCAGGGAAATACCATAAGTTGGTAGGTATAAGCAAGACCAGAAAATGCACTGAGAGTTTTTGTTGGAAAAGTGAGCGCTTTTTCATAATATGATATTGCTTTTTGATATTTCCTGTTGAAACAATAAAATGTTAATTGGCAAATGATATTTTGATCAGAGCTAACAGTAATGTACCATTATCTTCACAGTTATACTAATGCGCGCATAACAATACACTAAATAACGTTGCTGTAGTTATGCAAAAGAAACGCTCTATAGGTGAGAATATAAAAATATGCGAGCCAGAAAATATATTGTATGTATCGTATTAAATATATTCGGATGTGCTTGGCAGCTTCATTTGGCTCTACAAATATCCCATAAGAGTTTAAATGCACTCATAGCCAAGCAATGGCTCCAAAAAAATCTGCTCGTTTATTTTTTACTCCCTCCGTCCCATAAGAGGTTTATAACATCTTATATCATGGGACAAAGGGAGCAGACTATAAGAGGTTTTACAGAGGAACTGCAGATGTGTCAACAAAATACAACACTTCACGTCATATTTCCTTGCGTTTTAATGTTCGCTTGCATATAACAGCATTCATCATCGAGGCACGTAAATGAGATTGGTATTGGCAAGTCTCTAGCTCAGCTTGCATAAACAAGATAAAAGCCAAAACATAACATGGTATGCAACTTGTTCACTTACTTCAGTTTTCGGAGTGCGTGTCCAAGATTCACCAATGTTGGTTCCCACATTTCATTCAGGGAGGATGAGGTATGATCCAGTGTTAATTCAAACCACTGAACTGCATTTTGATACCTAAACATTAAACAAATAAGAATGTCAAGTCCCGGAGAACAAGGAACACAGAAAATATCTGATATTACTAAGATAACTTCCTATCCAGCAAATTATCCAATCCAATAAGATGAAATAACATAAGTCTGTTGAACAGAAAAGTGCATAATAATTTGGAAAACAAAAAATCGTACACAGATCGTCAAACATACTCTACATATAAGACTGCATGCTGAAGCAAGAATTTTATTCAAAAATCCAAGAACTTCCTATAAGGCATGTGTACATCATTAAGACTTCGACAACTTCCTATCTGGTGTATTTCACAGTTGTTCCGGAGTCCTGCCTAACATGACATTTTTGTTCAAAGGAACATTTGGTGGCTACATCATACAAGGAAAACAAAAGTCTTTAGAACAGAATGGTTTTCTTACTCTTTCATATTATAAGCTACAACACCCAACTCATTATATATAAGTGGATCAGATGGACAGATGGATTTCGCTTGCATGAAGAACTGCAGCACAGAAACAAAATTGGATCAATAAGAAATTGCAACAAAACTTTGTTTGTTAGAAATAAGCTTATATATATAACTGCAGGCTTTATTTGGATTCCCACCTGATATATGCCACAGTTAAAATCATCTAGTAGTACTTAGTAAATAGTTCCTCTTGAAAATAATAGTCATAGTTCCTAAAGAACTAGGAGTCTAACAGTTTCAACACTTTATAGATAAAATTATACTTGAACTGTTACCAACCGGAGCTTGATTGAACAAAAGGGTTCAAGATCTGGTAAACAGCAAAGTGAATCCAGTCTACCCAATGGCTTGCTTGGTTCTTAAGTAAAGCTAGTCGCAGTTTAGAGAAGCAAAACTGCAACGGTCTGTGTGCCGCACGCAAATTTTGTAGACTATTTAATCTTGTATTAAGTATTAGGATGTTTATGATATTTTTGGAAATGTTCTCACCATGAGCTACAACGGACACCACTCCTTCGAACAATATTCGGCAAAAACCAAAGAGTTGTACATGACGATTAATCCGCAACATTTGACATATGATTTGCCCTAAATGTCTTTTCCCAAAAATTATCGGCATTTAAACTCTACTGTATCAGTAATGACGTAAATTGGAAAGTATTAGCAAACGCTAGTTCTAGTAGTGTTTCTATACTACAATAAATTCTTTCAAGCAAATTTAACCTACTAAGCGTCCTCAAGTACCTGCTCTGCAAGTTTGAAATTATGCATTCGCACGTATTGCATACCCATGTATAAAGTCGGGAGATGACATCTGAAATGGAAATCAAAATAAAAGCAGTAAGATAGAATCTATAAAACATGTGTGGTGTATATTATTATTAACCAAAAGAAATGCCCATACCCCAAAACAAAAAGTATGAAGTAATGCACAATTCTCATAATCAATATGTAGATAGTGTTGTGATCAACAAATAAAAAGGAGCTTCTCAGATATCGCATATGAAATTGAGAGATTTCAGAATAAAATCCAAAAAACACCAAAGAGATAGTTGAAAAGATGAGAAAAGTTTGGCACAATTTGGAGTTGAGTACTCAACATACAAGATAAATAGTGTGAATAATCACTACTTTTATTAAGACCAAGCCTTGAATAGTAAGCTGGCAGTGGCACGAGGTACTACAAATTTTATCTAAAGTGGAAGAATATTTTTCCATAGAGTACAGCAGAATAAGTGGACAGAAACTGGATTGAATTTTAGAGAAGCAGTAACTGTTTTTCGAATACGCGTCTAAATGTGTGTCTCATGTATATTTATAAGAAAACACCAAGAAGGCACGCAGTACAAAACCACAAGCATGGCTGCGACCAAAACTGAAACCTCTGTACAAAAACCAATACTGACAGCTTATCTAACAAAACAGCAAAAGAAAATGAAGCAGATAAAAAACCACTTTATAAGCAGTAACTTTGGAATGTCAAAAACAAACAAAGTAAAGGGATTACTGACCCGGGAAATAGTCGAGCCGCTGTCCTAAATGCAGCCATTGCCTGGTCACCCTCCTCTTGAGCAGCATAAGCAATACCACTACCAAACCAAGCAGGAGGAAATGTTCCGTCTAACCCTGTAGCTTTGCTGATAGGAAACGTATTTAGTGTAAAGTACATTTGCTAAATTGGAGGGCAAATTTGAAATATCCCAATTCATATCCTACATCATCTCAAGAAATTGGGAGCAGTTGTGTATTCTTCTAACCAAGAAGAACAAGAGAGAAAAAAAGTTCTACTAACCATAAAAGTACTCCCTCCTCGTTCCAAATTATAAGATGTTTAGGATATTTCAACATGGACTACATACGTACTGAAATGAATGAATCTACACACTAAAACGCGTCTAGATACATCCGAATCAGAAAAAGGCTAACCCATCTTATATTTCAGAACGGAGGTAGTAGCAATTAGTGTCAGAGTTTCCACACTAAGTGCCAAGACAGTGGTGACAGTTTTACAGGACAATATGCTTACCCAAAGTATCTCCTTGCTTGATCATACTTCTTAATACAGTAATAATAACACCCCACAGCAAACCAGGAAATAGCCCTATAGATGGTTCAGAAAACAAATTAGAAATATACGCTTCCAGATGGTTGACTGCAAACAACCAGTATAAATGTATAAGATCTTCCTTGTTTAAAATATTGTATAAAGATGCATACATTGTATAATAATGTCATCATATCTGTCAAACTTTCAACGCGCAAATGAAATTAAGAGTCAAGAACTGCTGACTGTCTTATGGGATCATGTAGAACAATTTCTCAAATATAACTGATCGGTTCATTACTAAGGTAGATACTCACTTTTGAGGATAGTCCTTCACTAAATTGCATGACAGAAGGTAAAGATCATTGGAATGCCCAAGCTCCATTGCAGCAGCCAAATGCACTAATGTGCATTTTAAATGAAAAGGGTCTCTTTCAAGTAACCTGAGAAAGAAATTATCATAAAAATGTAAAATCAACATTAGTCAAGTAAACAAAAATGAAACAGAAAAACTTACACAGATGTGAGTTCAAAACATTTTTGGTATTCTCCACTCTGATGGTAGTATTCGGCTTTGCAAGCCAAAACGTCGATGTTGTTTTTCATCATTTGACCAGAACTTGAAGAAGAAATACTGCAAGCTTCACGTTCAAGTTCTTTGAATTTTGCTTCCACCACATACTCTTTTTCATGCTAAAATGCAAAAGAACAAAAAGCATCAATAAAGATCTAAACATTGGTTATATATTCATATGCAAGCATACAATGGTATGGTTACTCAGTTGGGTACCTTCCTAACCAAACATGCGTAGAATGCTGAAAGCCAACCATCTTCTTTGCCGAATTTCAGAGAGGACAATAACTCAGATTCTGAAATACAGTGTAGCATCATACTTTAGTTTCAATAAGCTGAGGACTAAGAGGAAATTGCAGGTAAATTGTGTTCATCTATAAATTAGTCAAGTGATGACAGTAGAGTAGACACGTGATAATCAAATCAACAGATTAGTCCTCCAAGGATGCAGTTGACACTTTACAGACAGAAGAACAGATCGATTTTGTCAAGCTTATCTAGTTAATATGTATCCAGCATTTCCAGTTTATGCATAATTAAAAGATTAGAGAGGTGAGCGCACATCTTTACCAATAGGAAAAAAGATGCGAACACATATTAAATGAATGCAGTCCCTACATGAAAGCAATGCAAGACATAAAACTGACATTCACAACATAAGCAAATATTAGAATGAATGCAGTTCTCATTTTCTCAAAAGGAATGCAAGGGATAATACTAGCATGCACGATACAAGCAAACTCAAGATAGACGCGATAACAAGAATAAAAGGCTGATATCAACTTTCAAAGCTTACCTTCCTCGCACGTTAACATGTAATTATCAACAAGGCATTCAAGAGCCTGAAAATTTCACAAAAAGATATGGTTAGGATCATATCAAATGAGGATAACAGAGGACACCAGATCTAGGGATCTAACCAGCTAAGAGATGTTCCCACAACATCAATACATTGACAAATATATCATCAGAAAGAACTATGATTGTAAAGATTTCAGCCGATGGTGGATTAATGGTGTTTTGTGCAATGACATGAACTAGTTACAGGATCATACGACTAAGACCCACATCCTCTACATTCTGGAAATCAGATTCGGGGACATAGAAAAGATAGGTACTGGTCTGCTGCATTTAATCTGTAACGCTATGAAGGATATCGTCCCAAAGGCCCTAGTTGACTCAGCGGATCAACCCAGTAAGAAAGTTCAGACTACCAAGTAAGAGCAGACATGTCAAAGTAAATGTGAATCACAGTGGTTAAAAATTCAGATCTATGGTGTGTATTGCTAGATATAGAATTTGGCATTCAAATACAATTAGGCTACAGGTATTTTCCTAATGAGATATTAATTATAAGGGACAATTTTAATCAACAAAGTTGGCAAGCATCAGAATATCTTATCTTTATGGAGTTGGAGTTAGATGATTATTCTCACCTCATAACACAAAGGATCAACTTTAACTGCCGCCTTGTACCTGATATAGCAGTAGAAGGAAGTCACGAAGCCTAAACAAAATTACTAATTGTCTAATTCAACTTAAAAGGTGCACGAAGAAAGAAAAAACTTGAAAGACCATTGAACACGTTAAAAGTGGTTATACTGTTTTGGAATATACAAACAGTAACGGAAGAAAAAAATAAATGGAAGTTGCTGATTTCACCATTGCCGAGCAAGATCACGATTATCTAGTGCTTCATACGCCTTGCCACGTAAGAAACATATAGCTGATTTGATCTGGAAAAGTATGAGTCAAAATGATAAGCAACAATAATAGCAATTACTCAGAGAGAAACAGAAGAAAGACACACATTGATCTCGTGATCTTCAGCATCCTTATCAAAATAAATGTCACTGCCATCATCTTGATCAAGAACATTGCCATGTTCATCAACTTTGGCATCCCCGAGCATCATCAAACACTGATGCCATTCTTTTAATTCCTCCTGACATAGAAGAAAATGTGAACCATGCAGCATTGAAAATATGAAGTGCAGATCTTGTCCCTAAGTTAATAAACAAAATTGATTAAAATTTTGGAAACATCAAAAGCCTTTGTACAATAAGCAATAAAGTATTTCCTACAAGTTATAAATTATACAATGTTATACTAGATCGTAAAGCCTATGAGTATGTTTCATAGTTTCAGAATTAGGACAAAAATATCAAAAAAAAAACTAATTACATAAAGCCTTTTGATCCTTTCCCCATAGGGAATTCAACTTCTGTTCTAAGTTGCAGGGAAACAGATCAAATCAAGGGTCCAAAACACATAAAACGGATATATTGACAGTTCGACACAAACACTACTCAACTGAATTCTCTTCTACCAACCTACAGTAGAAAGCATGCAATCCAAACAATGTTTCGTCGAGAAAAAACATTGTTTCTCGGAACAGAAGTGAAGCATTGTTTTCTACAGACACAACAATGTTCGTTACAGGAATAAACATTGAAAAAACTTAACATTGTTTGCAGAGAGAAACATTGTTTATTAGAGGACTAAACATTATTTCGTCTAGACAGAACATTGTTTCGTGGAGAAAACAATAAACATTGTTTCGTCGAGTGTATCCTGCTGATCATTTGGAGCAGTGGCAGGGCATTTGATACAGGCGAAAAAAAACCGCCAACTGTAGCCACTACAGGAGTCCTAAGTGACAAAATGCTCAATCCAACTCAAACACCTCCAGAAAACAAGCGAATTTTACCGAAAGCTTGCCAATGCCCACGAGATACGCGGCCAAACAAAAAAGGGCTACCTAGGTGCGCTTGCGAAATTTCAGGCCAAGCGAACTATGCGTAAGGAAGCCCGAGCGCGTGGCAACACCCATCGGCACAAAGAGGGAAAGCGAAGCTGGACTTAATCGGGACGCACGCGACGCGTTCGACGAAATGCGAGAGAGGGAAAAGGGGGCGGGGAGTAGAGCTCACGAGGCACTTGGCGGCGAGGAACCTGAAGCGGAGGTCGCGGAGGAGGCGGGAGTTGTTGAGCACGTGGAGCGCGCGGCGGTAGTGGCGGCCGAGGAAGAGCGCCTGCGCGAGCATGTAGACGTCGGCGGGGTCGCCCGTGGCCGCGGCCACCTTGTCGGCGAGGAAGATGGCGGACGTGTAGAGGTGCTTCCCGACGCTGTCCCGCACCACCCCGCGCAGCCGCTCCACCGCCTCCTCCCTCATGGCCTCGCCGTCTCTCCTCCTCCGCTTGGGGTTTGGTGGTGCTGGGGATGGGGATGCGGCTGCGGGGGAGGAGGGAGGGAAACCGAATTTCGTATCCAACATTCGAACTAGGGTTCGCAAGTGTGGTTCCTTAAAACAGAATGAAGAATTCGTCTCGAAAAAAGAATTAAGTGGAGACTTATTTTTTGAAGGCAAAAGAACGAAGAAATTGACGGGAAGGGGAACTCGCAGCGGTTTTGCGTGAATGGATTCGTGCCAATTCTGGAGGGCCCGTCTCAGGCCATGTCCAATAATCCAATTAAGCCGTCCATAACGGGGTGCCACGTGAGATTTTTGTGAGATGACAGATACTCCGTTCCAAATTAGATAACTTCCATTTATTCACATGTATCTAGGCATGTTATAAATATAGATACATCCTCATTTAGACAAATAAAAGTCATCTATTTTACTCCTGAAAAAAGGTTGCAGAAGGTCGATATCCTGAAAAGTCGCTAGTTATTGACAGACTTTTGTCGTTGTATGTCGAGCCGTTGGTAATCTGTCATTCTGCCTTTTCCCATTCTCCTGCCGAACTGTCATATCCGCTGCTCCACGAACCCAATCCATGCAGTTTTTTTGTCTGAGCCTTCGGCGTTCTTGCATCGACGAGATCTGAACGGTTAGGGCCTCCGCGCTGCTTGACTTCGAGCACTACCGTCCATGCAACACCCTTGTGGCCACGAACTCGGCCACACCACCCTGGCCATGAACGCGGCCACGAGCAATAATGACCGTCGAAATCACACCCGAGATTGCGGGAGTTCGAGGTGTTAGAGGAAAAACACGTTGTAGTCAGCATCTGACAGGGAACTTGACACTGACGAGACACTAAAAATATAGTGTTCATTGCTGACGGCGGAGGCACCCATTGCTTGACGTCGTGGAGTCTGGAGAAGCAATGTGGTTGGTGGCGGTGGCAGCCGGAGTGAATGGGATTTAATTTTCAGTTGACCAGATAGCTATTTTTAGGGTTGACGTGGGGTTACCACGGCAAATCTCATGGTGAGATACCTAGGATTTCGTATAGAGGGAGAAGTTGGGCGCGCTGGTAGTTTCGGACGGCTGACAAGTAAGGATTTACCCAGATTCGGCCCCTCATTGTGAGGTAAAGACCTACATCTGTATTGATGTATGATTACATGGTGGCCGTAATGGCGATGGTGGTGAGATGCGATCTATCTAGGGTTGTTAGTCTATCTGTTGTCCCGTGTCTTTTTTGTGCCCTCTATCTGGCTTTATATATGCAGCCAAGCAGGGGTTACATGAGTCCTAGTAGACTACATCTTGGAGTCCTTGTCTTGTGCTTCAAGTAATTGCTGGGCCGCCAGGTGGGCCTTCGGCTGGGCCGCATCGGGTACGCCAATGGTGGGGTGCCCGGAGGGTATGCCCACGTCAAGGGTGTTATAGATAGAAGGATTTTTAGGGTGCTATAGATAGAAGGATAACATATTGAATAGAGGATATCTTTAATGTTGTCTAGAGCCAAGATGGAGGGTTGCTACAGACGGTCCGCGACTAGACTAATGTGCATGCCCGAGCAGAGGTCATAAAACCTATGTATCAAACTATTTCTTCTTGGTCTTCCGTAAATGCTACGGCATCAGATTCCAAAAATAGAGATTCGTATTTTCATTAAGAAGGGGGGAACCATACACGGGACAATGTGGGCATGTTTCTTCGGGAAACATGCCTAAACCCAAGGGTGGACAAACAGCCGGCCCAAACAAGGAAAATCAAAAAACAAAAACCTAGTCCGGCTCGGGGTATCTCGTTACTCGGGGCAAAGGCACGACCTCGTTACTCGTTATACGTTCTCCTCCGGTGGGATTCCAGCAAAGGCACGACCTCGTTACTCGTTAGTTGATGTCCTTCAAATTCAGGGCTGACACCTCGACGTAAATCATCCTCACGTGAAGATTCAGCAGTTTCTCTCTTTCCACGCGTTCCACGGCACATAAAACAAACACCCGCTTTTGAGACGCTTGACACCTTTCGTGCCTCCTTTGACCAACCCGTTCCACCAATTTGAAATGGAGTTGTGAGAGTGGCTCGAGGAGTGCCCCTGGTCGTCGGAGCCCTCCCAGTTCAGAACGGACGACATTCGTGAAAGGGCAGTCCTTGCAAGGTGTATCACAATTCTAGCGGGGTTCCAGACAAAGATGATAGATCGGGTCGTTTGGCAAACCACTGACCGCCAACATGCATGTCGTCCCTGAGGAGCTTCCCACGTAGCGCCAACCAGATTTAAAATATTCCTTGTGTAACTCTAGCAGATGCAGATCCCCGATTTTTCACGTCAATATGGGATGCGAGGCGGATCTGTTTGTGTGTGTGTGTGGGGGGGGGGGGGGGGGGGGGGGGGGGGGGTGCTGCCATGAGACCCCTTCCAAAAAATGTAGAATAATTTGTACTTTATACTTAACACTAGTTTTATAAAATCTTAAATCGTCTTTGTTAGAAATATGATGATAGTTAGGCTAAATCATACAATTTGTGGTGAGATTCTTCCAAAAAATTCTCTACCTTGTGTAGCAGACCGTGGCACCCCAAATTTCAGATCCTAGATCCGTCACTGATGGGATGTACCCACTGTGGTAGATCCCCGTACAATCCCTCTATGTGTTTAGTACTAATGCAGTCTGGTGAACTATAGTTTCGAGATCAAGAGCACATTTGAATCCTATTGGAACGACCAAATGATTTTATTTCCATGTAAATATTGTCATGTGGAATTCTTAGCCAATAGCCATGTTTGTAATTCCACACAACCTATCACAACTCTTGTCTCCAAGAAAATTGGCTTGCAAGCACGCATGCCTGTTTGCACGCCGTCACGCAGGTATCCGTCGGAACTGACTCCGAATAAAGTCGAGCGGCGCCGCTAGCTGCTAGCCCCTGCTACACGCGGCCGGGGACGGCGCTCACAGGAAGAGCCGACATGGCCTGATCACCGCACCGCTGGAAATTGTCGACGTGCCACGACGGCGGCAGCATCCCTTGGGGCGCCGTGGCTGCCACCGGCCGCGCGGCGGGCAAGCCCAGGGGTTTGCTGTCGGCGACGTCGCCGCCGCCGCAGGAGAGGATGCACATGGCCATCCTGGAGCAGTCTTCGTGGCTGACGATGACGTACGAGCCGTTCTGGTACAGCTTCATGACGTAGCACACCTGGCCGTATACGTCGCGGGGGGCCGTGGCTGCCGCCGCCGGGCGCAGGGACGCGGCTTCGGCGGGCTCGGCGGCGACGTCGGCGTCGTAGCATATGAGGTGGCACCAGTCCCAGTAGGTCGGGCATGACCTGATCAGCATCGGGTTGCGCCCGTCGCAGAGGTAGCAGAGGTACGTCTCCGTCTCCGTATCGTCGCTGGGCCGCGCCACCGACGAGTTGCCGCTGACGGCCGTCG
Organism: Poa pratensis; assembly: GCA_947311845.1. NCBI lineage: Eukaryota > Viridiplantae > Streptophyta > Magnoliopsida > Poales > Poaceae > Poa > Poa pratensis. The sequence goes on from CAMZMU010000033.1 coordinate 74,824,700, forward strand.
TCGCGCTGACGTCGCCGTCCGTAGCAGTGGCCGCGAGGAGCAGGAGTGCGAGGGAGGAGGCGCGGAGGGCGATGGCTGCCGAGAGAGGCATGGCGTGCGAGAGCTTGAGCGAGAGATGGTCAGATGGTGCGTGTCTCCAGCTTGTGCACAGTGATGTATAGTCAAGCCGTGGTTCTGGCAGAATGAATGCTTGCTCGTTCTTCGAAATATTTGCTGTAGCTAGGAAAGATCTTGCATGCAGCCCCAGAGATTGGCTGTGTTCACGTGTTCTTCTCGCTCAATTAAGAGACACGTAACAGTAGAAGATTACAGCATATACAGCCTCCTCTCGACAAAACGATCGTCTTGCGCTGCTTCATATACAGCCTGGCAAAATTGTCTGGTACACAACGAGTTTTATCTATAGTATTATTAAAAGAGCAAACTTGTGTTGATACATTAAATCTGAACCGCTCAATATTTGATTAATGGTCCAGATTGCTCTGATGATTGACAAGTCAACACATCTTTTCGTTTCGTGATAATTACGAGAGTTGCCATCGTTAATAAAATCGCTTCCTACGTGTTGGCCGCCGGGTGAACATCACCGGAACCACAGAGCTGCCGCGTCGTATCGGCCGGCCGGCCGGCGCATAGCGGGCGGGGACGACGTTGCCGGCTCCGTGTTCCGGCGGGCCGACGGCGCCAAATTTCTGCTCAGCTTGTAGAACGGAACCACCAACCGTCGATCTCTGTACGGTGAGCTGTGTCTACCTGCTACCCATGCTACCCGTCCGACGGCCTCACAAACCGCGCCAAAGCCTGCCGTCCTACAGCCTCGATCGGCGGCGACCTGTGGGTTTGTTACGAGCTTCATCACGTGGAGGCCAGACCCGTCCCTGACGGGGGCAGGAGAGGCGGCCACCCCGGGCCCCCGAAAACAAGGTCCTCCCAGGACCCAGGTGTCAGATGCAGCGGCGGCGGAGGTCCTGTGGCAGCGCCATTGCAGGCGGTTGAAGTTTCCGTGCGTGTTCGTGACGAGGACGAAGCGTTCTGCTCTTTCCTACCTGGGCCTATTAAATGTCCTTTCGTTTGGGCTTATAGGTCAGCTCGGCCTTTTTTTCTGGATATGGTCTATGGAGGGACTAAATGGGTGGCTCCTATAACTCACAAAATAGAAATGGCGTGTGCCCTATTCGCCGATGTGGTCATTGGGACGTTGTGCACACACACGTTGTGCAAATAAGTGATTATTTTTTCGCAAAGTAAGTGATTGTTTTTTTGTTTAAAAATTATTTGTGTATCAATATTTATTTAAACCTCACTAATTATTTTGTATGTATTAGTCGATACGTGGATTGGGTGTCCAATATCTTCTACATGTAAATTGCCACCTTTAATTATGAAACGTGCGTTGCCGTACATGCCAACTAGTAAACACCAAACAATAAATCTAATTACGACATACTAGATACGGCCATCAGTGACAGATTTAGAATTTCAAGGCAGAGATGCCAAGCTTAACGCTCAAAATTCGAAAGGTTCTGCTAAATGGAGAAAAATGCACCCAACGAACAAACACCTTGTCTTACTCTAAGTCTCCTAGCCTACCACGTACCCCCAATCAGGGCGGAGCCAGGAACATTTTACTGAGAGGGCCAATGGAAAGTTTATCCCTATTATCAATTGTTGTGGAGGGCCAAAACGCTAAAGCATGAAAATTTGAGGTGATTTTAGCAAAGAAATTAGGGCGTCTATACAAAATTTCCACATGTTAGGAGGACCAGTAGCGGGTTGGTCCCCTGTCTCCGCCACTGACCCCAATGGAACAATTTCACCAAATCTTGTCTTTCCAATGGAGAATGTCGCCTTGCTAATTGTTGGTGCTGGTCCAACAGGGCTCTCAACGGCAACATGTCTTAGCAAATTATCCGTTCCCTGTGTCATCGTTGAGCGTGAGGACTGCAACACGTCACTTGGAGGAAATCGGGCATACAATCGCTTGAAGCTGCATCTTGCAAAGGAGTTCTATGAGGTACCACACATGTCATACCCAGGTGCACCATCATCATACATACCAAAAGCCCCGTTTGTCAAGTACTTGGATGACTATATTGTGTGTTTCAATATTCAATCCATGTATCTCACTAGCATGGAGTCATCCACACATAACAATGACAAGAAGTGTTGGTCCATTGTGACATGTGACATGGCGGAGTGTACATCATTAAAGTTTATTGCAAAGTTCCTTATCGTGGCAAGTGGTGAGAATAGTGCAGAGAGTATTCCGGTGATCCCTAGACTTTAGTTTTCTAGGTGAGGCAATCCACTTTGTTGGTCGTTGGATGTGACAACTCTGGGATGGAAATCGCTTACGGCCTTGCGACCTTGCTAATACTTCGATTGTGATACGAGGCCCGGTATGTTCACCATATAATCTTATTTCATAATAGGGATACTGTTTCTTAATTATTACCACTATAATGATATTTTTTAATCTTGCATGTTTCTAAGATGTGTGAACCATTTTGTTGTTGCAGATTTATGTAATGACAAAGGAACTAATCCGGTTGGGGATGACACTAGCCCATCATTTTCCACTGAATCTAATGGAAAACCTCCTTGTTATGGCAACAAAATTTATATTTGGATACGCATTGCATCATAATGCCCAAAATGGGCCCGATGATACTCGAGTCAAAAACTGGCCGATCCGCTGTGATTGATGTTGGCACTGTTGGGTTAATAAAAAAATGCATCATCCAAGTAAATATATAGTCATAGATGATATAAAAGTTATATATACCATATATTAACCCGCCATTTTTTGAGGTCCTACTTACTTTCATTGACTTTCGATATATAGTAGAATAATTCAGAATAGCAGCCAAAATCTTGGGAAAATCTAAGTTAATGATCAATTGGTTTATTATGGCCGGTTATTAACATTTTCTTCACCTCTTATCGTTTCAAGGAAGAATTAATCGTATCTTCGAGACATCTTCATGTTAAGGCTCATATGTGCTAGGGAGTAAGCTCTGCTCGTCTATTATCATCAAGAGCCATCTAGTTCTACTCTCATTTTGTAATCTGAATTTTTGCTGAATTTGGTTCTCTACCGTATTCTATTTACTTGGATTTATATATGCATAAGTCCTGGGATCAGTAGTGTAGAATCTGTATAAAAAGCTCATGTGGCATGTCTATCCCCAACAAGAATCAGACGAAGCGGCTGATTTGAGTCTATTTCTGTTGTTGCTACTTCCTAGAAGTGAGAGAGGAGGGAGTATTTCTCAGTCAGAAACGATTTTTGTTATGCACCAATGTGTGTGCGGACGTAAGCGCAACACGCCGGCGTCAGCTACTTGCACTCCAATCTTCTATCTTCCCCACGGTGCCTAGACGCCGGGAACGGCCGCCGTGATCTGATCGCGGCACCGCTGGAAATTGGCGTCGAGGTGGGGCAGCAGCTGGCGCCTTGCCACCGTGCCACGGCCGGGGTGGTGTTCCCACGCGCATCGTCCCAGTTGCCGCACGCAAGGTAGCAGCCTGCGACCGTCGGGCAGCTCACCGCGCAGACGATGATCCACGAGCCATCTGGGTACAGCTTCATGATGTAGCAGTCGTCGCCGTTCGCGCCGCCAGGGCCGGTTTCCAGGGTGTTCTTGTCACCGTCATCGTCGTGGCCTGGGGCCTGGGGGAGACAAGACGCGAGGGGAATCTGGGGACGACAGGCACGCGATGTGGCCGTCGTCCACGTCCAGGGGGCACCACTTGATCATCAGGGTGTACGCTGGCGGCAGTGGTAGCAGATGTACTGATCCGAGTTGTTGGCCGCCGCTGTCGCCGTCGCTGCTGCAGGAGAGACGCGCGCCTTTACGGTGTTGCTGCTGCTGGCCAGTGCGTGCAGGTGGGAGTGGGCTACCCACGGTGCCCACTACCCAAGCCCATGTAACATCGTACGTGGACACCCACGGGTAGGAAGCAAAATAATGTGGGCTTCGTGGGACTCCCCACGTTGCCACAAAGAGCCCACCTACGGGTAGGAATCTGGACGCAGGGGGAGGGGAAGGAGCTCGAGGAAGAATCGGAGGAGGATGCTTAGACCGATGCTGGCGTGCTGCAAGCTCTACGTCTCGGAGGGCCGTAGCGCGGCCGCCCTGCGCGCCGTCGAGCGGGCGGCGCGGCGGCACCACCCGGCCGTCGTCCTCGTCAACACCTTTGTCGACGACGCGTACAATCGGGTCGGCTCTCGAATCACCCAGGACGTTGCCTCGCCAGCGTCGCCGCTGCGCCGCGCCGTGTTCGGCGTGGTCGGGGCCGCGCTGGAGCCCGTCGACCTCGGCGCGCACGCCGGCGCGCACCCGCGGCTCGGCGCCGTCGACCACGTCTGCTTCCACCCCCTCGCCGGGTCTTCCCTCCGCGACATCGCCACGCTGGCCGCCGCCGTGACCGGCGACATCGGGGACGAGCTCCAAGGTAACCGAATTCCGTCGGTTTCCCCCCTTGCCATTTCGTGCCTCAGATTCATTCTTCACTGGATTGCAACAATGGCGTGAAAGTGCCGACGTTCCTGTATGGCGCGGCGCCCCGGGAGGGACGGACGCTAGCGGCTATCAGGAGGCAGCTCGGCTACTTCAAGCCCACGTCTCCGCTCGACGCCCAGTGGCGCGGCTCGCTCCCTCTTGCCGCCGCCGCCACCTCCACGGACACGACGCCGCTCCCAATCTTTTTGGTTCTTGCTTGTGCAAACTGGTTCAGTGATTCTGCTACTAGTTATCTCCACTGTAATGGATCATTTGATCATGCACGAATCCAGTTCTTGACTTCTGCTAGTGCTTTGATTTATAAACCCGTACTGTTTTCCAAAGTTCACAGCTATAGTTTCTTCACCAGGATAAGCTTATGTGGTTATCATTGATGTTCTTTCAGATCGGAACTGTATGACTCTGAGAGCAAGTGAATCATATCCCTCCAAAGGTCCAGCTATGAATATTATTCGGCAGCAAACTTTGATTCGATCGCAAGCCAACAATTGATGAGGGATGAGGGATGACTGGTTTTCGTATTAGCAAGTTTGTTCACTACCTGTTTGTTCTAATGCGTAGCCATTCATATTTCTCTTGGACAAAGTAGAGAAGCAAAATATGAAGTCCATTTGTAATATTGTGAAAGGAAATGCCTCGAAGACCAATGGATTATTCATCCAGTCCAATACGTTGTGGTTGCTGGATCTTCCTGTTTCAAATTATTGTGTGCCAAGGGCAAAACTTTTGATTCATATGCAGGCGTATGTGGGCTTCGTGGGCACCAGCATATGGTTAATGGGCTACCGCGGGACGCCCATTTATCATGTCATGTGTGGAACTGTGTGGGTATTAAGCGGGGGCCCACGAGCAGTCCCACCTGCACCCTGACGTGGCACTGGTAACGCCGACCGTGGCCACCCCCATGGTTCGGTGGTTGCCAAGAGAACGACGCCAAGGACGAGGCAAACGTATACGACGGACATTTGAAGAATGTTTGCGTCTCTGCAGTGACGGAGAAGTTGAACATAGTCCTATGTATAACCCGGGTTGCAATTAAACTAGTTGAACGGAGTTAGTACTCCGTTCAATCCGTGCTGTTTTAGAATTCAGAGTTCAGTGCAAACAGCTGGGAGAAGACTCTGATTGTCAATTTGTCAGTCTAAAGTATAAACAGAAGCATTGCAATTAGGACTTGCCACTGATGAATTCAGGGAGAACTACTAAGTACGTACTTCAGTATAATTTTACTGACGGGATGTAACGGAACATAACCGAACACACCAAACTTCAGTTCAAGATGATTAAATCTTGATTCCAACAAGCAAGGTAGTTGATTAATTGCTACCAACAAGGAAGCAAATTAAAAAGAAGGCGAACATTTTCCTGACTACTAATCGCTAAAGGTTGTTGATTAGCAACCTGCATGGAAACATGAATGAGAATTACAACTAGGAAGTTATCAAGATTACAGTAAGTCCATAACTTTCCATAACTTTCTTGATTGCCAACCAACGAGCAACTGAGCAAGCAAGGTGATTACGGAGAATTCAGAGTTCTCTAGATACCAAGAATCCGAGATCACAATAGCTTCCAAATATTCAGGATTTTGTTGATTATCAAGAAGCAAGAAGATTACAATAAGTCCTGACTTTTTTCTTGATTACCAAACCAACCAACAAGCAAGAAGATTACAGAAAATCCAGAGTTCTCTAGTAGATACCAAGAATCCGAGATCACAATATCTTCCAAACGTTCAGGAGTTTGTTGATTATCAAGAAGCAAGAAGATTACAGTAAGTCCTGAATTTTGTTGATTAACAAGCCAACAAACAAGCAAGAAGATTACAAAAAATTCAGAGTTCTCTAGATACCAAGAATCCGAGATCACAATAGCTTCCAAGCATTCAGGATTTTGTTGATTATCACGACGCAAGAAGAATACAGTACGTCCAAAACATTCTAGATTACTAAACCAACAAGCAAGACGATTACAGAAAATTCAGAGTTCTCTAGATACTAACATCCACAGCTCATCAATTACAGTAGCGTCAAAACATTCTTGATCATCCGCAGCTCTTCGATTACAAGTTATTACAACATTATCAAGATGCAAGAACACTCTTGATTACAAACCAACAAGCAAGCAAGACGATTACAGAAAATTAAGATTTATCTAGATACCAAGAATCCGAGATCACAATTCACAATAGCTTCCAAACATTCAGGATTTTCTTGATTATGAAGAAACAAGAAGACTATAAGTCCAGAAGATTCTAGATGACCAAACCAACAAGCAAGACGATTACAGAAAATTCAGAGTTCTCCTGATACTAACATCCACAGCTCTTCAGTTACAGTAGCGTCAAAACCGTCTTGATCATCCACAGCTCTTCGATTACAAGTTAACCTCCACCAGGAAAATCCCCCACGATCAACAAAAAGTAGAGAGACGGAAGATAAGGCAAGACTAAACGAATCTAAATCCGGTAAGCCCTGAGCGGCAATACGTCGAACACCAACCTCGCCGCCGGCGCGAGCCTCAGCACGGTGCGCGGGTCGTCTGCTCCGCAGGACATGTCACTCGACGCCGCAGCGCCCGCATTGACCCTGATATCCCCGGGCGCCAGAGGGAAGAGCTGGAGGCACTCCATCGGCGCCGCGCATGTCTCGTCCTCCGACGCGTCGTCCTCGGGCGCGTGAGAAGAGCTTGCCTCGTCCATCCTGACATCCCCGTTCTCCAGAGGAAAGAGCGGGAGGCAGCCCGGCGTCGGCTCGGCGTGTGGGGCGGCGGAAGGAGCCCAGTACTGGCGCGGGAGCCTGTGGTCGGGCGCGGACGCGTGGGCGTGCTGCTTGCGGAGGACGGAGTTCCAGCGGTTCTTGACGGCGTTGTCGGTGCGGCCGGAGAGGAACCCGGCGATGGTGGACCAGCGGTTGCCGTGGGTGGCCTGGTACTTGACGATGAGCCGGTCCTCCTCGGGGGTGAAGGGCCTGGTGGTTTCCACCCTGGGGTCGAGGTGCTGGCACCAGCGGAGGCGGCACGACTTGGAGTTGCGCTCGGGCAGCGCGAGGCAGATGAGGTCCCAGTTCTGCGGGCCGTGCTTGCGCACCTGCTCCCGCAGCACGCGGTCCTCTTTCTCGGTCCACATCGACTTCCTGACCACCTGCCGCGCGTCGGCGGCGGCGGCCGCGTCGGCGTCGGGGAGAGACGTGCCCGGTAACGACGACGACGCCATCATCATCGATGGATCGATCACCCCCTTCGCCTCCGGTCGTTTCTCGCGGGACGGAGCTGGTGCGTGTGCGATTGCGAGAGGCCGGAAGAGAACGGGGATGCGGGTGGTGGTGAACGCCGCCGCTGCGTGCTGCCTTATATAGACGGACGGTGGTTAGACCTAGCGAACGCGGTGAAGTGGAGTTCGCGCCGGAGCCGGACTCGAAGCACACACGGCTTCTGCTGCAAGGAAAGCGAGTTCGATCAGGAAGCGATCACGCATTGGGCCGGGATATGGAAAGTTTTTTTTTTTGGAAAGTTTATAGATCGGAAATATGCTACCTGGATTCTGGAGTTATGGAAAGCGATTACAGGAGCGGTCAGGATATGGGAACTTCAGATTGGAGACCGATTAATGGGCGGCCGGTATCAAGATTCAGGACCCTACATACCGGGTTTATTGCGGCAACTGAAACAAGAAACCTCTCTGCAATTTTTTTTTGAAACACAGTACAACGCAGACGCTCATACATACACGCGCACACACTCACCCATATGAACGTACGCACACACACCCTACTCGTATGAGCATCTCTGAGAGACCGAGTTGGCGGGTCGAGTCTTGAGATTGACGAATTCATCACGGGCACCTCGCTGTCGACGGGAACGTCGCATTTAGCTCATGGTGTGCATATGCCCTCTTTACCAATAAAACACATTATAAAATGTCGAAAAATTCAAGGAAACATTTCGCACATACTTCTAGACATTTTATGTGCGCGCGCAAAGTTTCGCGGAAAAACGATATTTTTTTATGCCCCGTGTAAAATCACACAAAAAACAAAAATCATTAAAAGACTTATTTTATCGCTCAACTTTTCATTTTTTTTACACTAGCCACAAAAAATGTCGATTTTTGGTGATTCTTTTGTCCGCATATAGGATGTGAAAATGTACGGACACATTATTTTTGGATTTTTTAAATATTTTTAAGATATATTTTAAATAAAAGGTGTATACTCCGGAATTTCTCTCTCCTTACTTATGTACTAATTTCCCCGCCCCGAAAAGAAAATATTTGGGAGCTATCTAAGTTGGCACCCGGAGCCAGAGGTACGTGCTAAATTTGTGTGTGTGTGAAAAAAAGCAAATGCATGGTGAGCCGAAAATGGGCCGTAGTGGTCCCACCTGCCACCTTAATGGGCTGACTTGTCTAATTTTAACGTGACAGCCTCCTTAAGGTAAATGGATGTTTTGTTAGGCAGGTCTGCCTAATCTTTATCTTATGGGTGTCTGATGGGACAACCATCTTCTACTCCCTCCGTTCTAAATTAATTGACGCAGATTTAATTCAGAACGGATGGGGTACATCTCAAGTTCGTGGTGAAATTATTTGTCAGGTTAGGCATAAAACATGCATAAATGGACATTACATACGAAGCCTACGTGGCGCCAAGTCCGTTTTGGATATTCCATGTCATGCAGCGCGATGACATCAAAGTTAACACCATTATCCACGTGCCAATTAAGCGTCAGTAAGCCTTTCGAGGTCACGGAAATATCATTAAGCACGACAAATTTTCATGTGGTTGATGTGCACCCATCTCTCAAGGTTATTTCGAACCACTCTAGATTGATCTGCCACACAACTTTTACCACGGTTCACCTTCAATGTCAAAAACCATTCTAGCCACACAAAAATGTTGGATGTATGCCCAAAAGGCAATGTATTTATACATCTGATTCATCAATTATGATTTGTATTCTCTATGCTATAACTACGGTGGTTTCTGGATACGTGATTCAGGGGAAAACCCACTCGTACGTGTAGAGAATATGAACACGTAAAATGTACCCTAGTTCTTTTACGGACTAATTTGTTGATTGCTTGATGACACTGCTTTCTAGTCATGAACATTGTTTATGTCAGCATCAATGAGTGGCATATTATTGGATAATAATATGGCCGGGTAAACCTAAGTTTTGGTATCCTAAGAGATTCCGTTAAAGTCGTCTTTTTGTCCTTAGCTTTATCACAGTAAGGTTATTATATAACATGTCCTATAACCATGAGGTTATTAGGGTTATGCATACTGGAAGAGTTACTTTGGTACTGTCAACGACACGGCCGTAACTGGGTGTCAAAACGGCAGTCATTGGGTGGCTTCAAGGTGTGTGTATATCCTAATGTTCTGAGATGGGAAATTACTCCTCAGTGATTAGAGAGATACGCCCTGGGCCCTCTCGGTATTATAAAGGTATCCAATATGTTCTGCAGACAATGCATGGTGAAGTTACACCGTGTGGGATATCATAATACGGAAACGAGTAAAGGGAACTTACCGGTAACGGGATAAGACAAAGATGTAGTGAATCAATTAATTGATTCATGGTAACATCCATGGATCTATATCTTGGGTGAAGTTTGGTATCGCGAGTAATGGAAATAATATATTAAATAGCCAGCAGGTTCAACAGAGTGTCTTCGCATAACGGTAGCAGTTATTCAGGTCGTCCACAGACCTGACCCTGGCCGGTGATTGGATATCCAATTATAGCTACACGTTATCGAACCTGTAGGGTGGACACGCTTAAACTAGGATGGTTAGTTGTGTATTATGGTTGGTCTGGAACATGGAGAGAGTATCACCGACATAGTGTCCGCGTGATAGATATGTTTTTGTCGGAGAGATTGTATTGTGACAGAAGTTTCTATCACAGGTCGGAATTTATTCCTAGGGTTTATATATAAGATGGAAATATTTATCCAGAGTATTTTGTCAGCGGACACTGGGTGTCCCGGATCATATAAAAGGTGTTTTATATGATAGGTAATTAATTCGGTGAAATATTCTGTAAAAGGAAATATTCAAACAAGAATTAATTGGACAAAATATTATTTAATTATGTGTTAATTAAATATTGATTTATTTAATTAATAAATAATTATGGAAAATATTATTATAAAATTGGAGCCCACCTTGGGGCTACCAAGATGGGCCCTAGGGCCCACCAAGGTAGCCGCACCACCATGTGGTGGTGGTGGGCCATGACGCCGAAGGGGGGGTTTCCCCCCGACCGAACCTTAGTGGGCCGAAGGCCCATGGGGGGGCGGTGGTAGTGGCCAGGGCGGGCCCCACCCGCCAGGTCGGTGCGACTCGGGTGGGCCCCACCCGCCTAGGTCGGTTCGGCCCCACCCGGCGGCGACAAGGAGGAGAGGCGGCGGGGGGAGGGAGTTGGAGTCCTACTTGTCCAATCCAAGTAGGACTAGGAGAAAACTTTCCCCTTGTCCAGGTCCCTCCACCCCTTGGTCCATCTATATAAACTCCACCCCCTCCTATTTGGAGGACACAAAAGAAACACAATTAGCTCTCAAGTTTAGATCCCTTCTAGTTGGATTAGAGGAACCTCTAATTAGAGGCAACTTATCCGATTAGACTAGATCTAATCTCTCTCTCTTTCTCATGTGTTGAGATCTCCACCTTCATATACACCAGTAGCGCTTCAAGCTTGGACGGCGAAGCCCTGCCGAACCTTTCCCGGCGTACGCGTGCAAGCTCTCAGAGGGGTGATCTGTCGAACCGCGACGGTTGACCCTCACGCTATTGGATCAAGGTGACAAGGCGAGGAGGAGGAGGCGCCGGAATCTCTCTACCAGGCTTGGGTGAGAGAGACGGCGACGAGCTACATCGACAAACGTCATCAACACTTCTTCCACGACTTCGGTGTTGGTAACATATTCTATCTAGATCTTCGGATCTTCGTATTCGCATGTATCTTCATAGTAGATCTTGGGAGGTGTTGCGTAGCAATACGAAAATTTTAATTTTCTGTACACGCAACCCAATAAAAAATCCATTATGTCACGGAAACTGGGCATGGTAAATATCCCTTTTTCTAGTGCTAGAGGTCAAGTTACCCCATGAACCCCGGTCCATCTGTTACTATAAGAAACACGATTTACTTTGGTGCACTAAATTTCTATTTCATACATTTATTATTCTAAACATAAAAAACTCTAGCATTTAGTCATATAGTTTACTTATTAGTTTTACTACAACACTTAATTTACTTTGTTATTGCATTTTGTTTATTTACCACAATTTTGTTTTCATCTCTTTCTAATAACCGCATTCCTGATAACCACATGGTTTAGTCGAGACACAAAATAATTTCTTCCTGTTTTGTAAAAGTTGCTTCAGAGGAAGAAGAGGCTGCTCGCTCGCCAGGGTTCGATAACCAACCCCGACTCACTCTCATGGAGAAAAGAGCCACCCATGAGGGAGAAAAATAATTAAATAAATTTTAGCCAAATAAAGCATAATAAAATAGTTTTAGAATTTTCTTCACATCAAGTGATCAACGAGAAGTGTTGGAGATGATTTATTTCTTGATTTTAAGGTAAGGATATTTCAACCAATAAAACAGGTCAACAAAGGACAAATGACAATAAATCCAGAAAAAACCAATGCACTCAAGAATTTTTTGTAGTTGCAAAAATTGGCTACAATTTAATTAATTATTCGTAGTGCAAAAATACATGGTATTTCACTGAGTGTCAAAATCCACCTAAGAAGAATCCCTCAACGGTAACTGTCGATGAAAAGTATAAATGCACACTCCAATGAAAACACAAAATCATTTCTAAGTGGTGGTTTGAAGATCTTCTATGGGGATGAAAATCCCAAGATTAACCTATGGACTCATCATTATCGGTGTATGTGTGACGAAGCCTTCTTGACTGTTCATTTTATTTTAGTCGTGGAGATATTATTATGAGGTGGGCCATTTTGGATGCCATTGGGTTTTTATTTTTTCTTTGTTTTGTCGATTTGTTCGACTTTGATACTTTTCTTTATTTGAGATTGCTGAACAATAAATAATGTAAAGTCGTGCACTAACCGATGCAGAGTTCAGCATCCTTCTTTTCAAAAAAACTATTAAAAGAGCAAATTTGTGTTGTACTGTTGATACATTAAATTATAGCCGTTTATCTGATCAACGTACCAGATGCCCACGCTAACCGAAGAGTTATTCTCCCCCGACCCGCCCGCACCGAGCTAATCGACCATCGCCGCCGCCCTCGGGCCGCACTGCACGCCTTCCAGCCGCCTCCCTGTACGCTGCGGCCGACCCGCCGCCGAGTCCCCTAAACCCGCCGGCCGCGCGTCGCCCTGCACGTTGTGGCGGAGACTCCGCTGAGTCCGCTGCACCTGCCGGCCACTGCCCCGCGCGAGCCGCCGCCGCCCTGTACGCTGTGGCCGAGACGCCACTGAGTCCCCTGCACTCGCCGGCCACCGCCCGGCGTGAGCCGCCGCCCTCCCTGTACGTTGCCTGGTCCGCCCCTGCCCCCTACCGTCCTTCACCAGAGACGCTGGCGATTTTGCTATCTCTCCGACATCCCTGCGCTGGCTGCAAAAGCAAGAGCCATCTCCCCTGCGCATTATCCGCTCTGCCTGAAGATGCGTGGCTCTTCGAACCTTTATCAGTTCTTGAAGGTAAAGGCTCCTTACAATCTGTTGATCAACTTTTAATTAAATCTTGAACTTGAGATCTATTTACTGTCCACCTTTTACTATTCACAGTCTTATTTAAATTACTTGATTGGTTTGACCTAAACACACTCTGCAAATGTAGCTCCATTGTTTCCAGCGGGAGGTTGAAATCCAAAGCTCTTGAGTCCCTACATGAGTGTCAAAAGAGAGACGACCTCTTTTGATTGTAGGAATAAAAAACATATGAATAAGATAAGAAGATAGGGATATTCCGTACTAAAGTTTCTTACAAAATTTCAAAAATTATGAATTTTTTCAGGTGTTGCATTTAGTTAGTGCACAATATACATCGGAAGCCATGTAATACATATATTTTACTCACCTGATTTTCGATTTTTTTTTCTCAAACTACTTTTAGACTGTCAGTTCATTGTCAATGAAAAAAAATCTTAGATTAAAGTTAGGCCATTCTATATTTATATCTCTCTCGATTCTGTATTTTATCCTAATTTAATAAAGAAAACTACTGAATTGATTTTTTCATCATCTATAACATCTAAATCTCTTTGTATTCAACAATTATATTTATGTTTTCCTAAGATTTAGTCACTATGCTTTCCATTTTTCTGCATAAATCTTACTTATTTGGAAACCGAACCAAATGCAGTAACTATCCCTGCATATGAAAGTGACCTAGTGTAGTGACCACGCACACCACTGCATGTTGTAGTGTACAAGTCGATGACATAATACTCACGGAAGGACCATTCCGTAAATATTATATCCTTCAGAGTAGTACAACAGAAACATAGTCGGTCCAAGGTAACACTATAGGATTACAACACTATTCAGTACAAAATCTTGAGAACCACCATTATAAACAGAAGTAGGTCTCGTGCAAATGAAACTCCCAAAAAGATCCAAGTCGTAGAACTAAGCTGGATACCAGCTCTACTTCTAACTCCTAATCCACTACTGCTGTTGTCACAGCCCTAATCTATCCATTTGGAATATCTTTGTCTGGAGTAGTGCTCCTCCATCCGATTATAGTCATCTTGTCCATAGGTATTGTTGTCGACGTGTCCACTGTTGCACTGTTGTCGCCACTCATCCGTCGGCAAAGTAGAGGTTGACTCCTTCAGGCCCACCAGGTTGATTTGACTCCTTGTCGAAGATCTCACCAACATCGTTATGGATTCCTGTCCTTCCTCTGCTGTCTCCAACAATCTAAGCAGGGGGTCAACGGAGGAAAGGGTGAGCAACACGAGCGTTACTCAGCAAGTTCATATAACAGGAATAAGGTGTTTTATGCACTAGCTACCATCCATACCAAAAGGTCATGGATGAACATGCATATCTTTGTAAAACATTTTTAGGAAAAGATTTATTTTATCTTCAGAAAACTATGCCCGTCATCCATTCACAGGTGCTAGGGCTTCATGGAGCCACCTTTCCTGCAGCGTTCGCAGCTCCTTCCCGGAACAGGGAGTAACATGTCACACTTTTTTACACTCTGCAGAGGTGCGTTACTTTACCCATAAGAGATCAACGCCTTGTTGCACAACCGGGCGTACTTTCCCGTCCACACTCTCTTTGGTATGGGGCCCAGTCGATGATCCAAGCCATTCACCGTGCTTCTCCAACAACCCCGCATGCCCACCCAATTCATGCATAGCAGAATCACCCCTGATACACTACCCCTCACGGTAGGTACCTAGGCATCCTCTTGCAGACCAATTCATGCATAGCAGAATCACCCCTGATACACTACCCCTCACGGTAGGAACCTAGGCATCCTCTTGCAGACCATCATAGGCACCAGAGTCCGTGGGCATTAAGGGGTCCCACCCATGTGCATGTAGTCGCACAAGATCTACAGCGTACGGCTCTGGCTGCCCGTTGACATGCGAAAGGGAGAAGATCACAGATGACTTTCCCGTCCCATTCCAAGTCTCATGGTTAACGCTTCATTTACGGCGCAAGAACACTGACGGCATTGGTTATTAAGTCCTAGATAATACTTTCCCGTGCAAATGGAACCTCCACCAACCACATCATACCATGGTTCCATCTGCCAGCCAACAATATATATATATAGCAATTCACATCATTCGAAAATAGGTTTTACTTTTTCATGCAATGATAAACCATAGTATTTTGCATTTACTTTGATAAACATAATCAAGTAGGACATGAGCAAGAGTGAACTTGCCTTGGATAGGAATAGCAGTTCAAACCCTTCGGGGTTCTAGGGTTTGCGGTAAAACCCCGAGTTCTGAAAAAGGCAACGTAATCCCGATAAGGACTACAGAAAACTCTGGCAAGATGCTATTATGCATAAATATGAGATGCATCGCAAAATAACCCCAATCATACCCAAGCTTAACTAGGTAAGCTTCGTCTTACATGATACGACGATAACATCATATTAACTTGGCTTAGGTTGTTTTATCACTTTTCTGTGGTGTTATTAGTACTGAAGTTGATAATGAGTTGGGATTAATGAAGGTTTAAGATTTAAGAACTTGATATGATTTACTTGGTTAGTTTTAGAATGTTATTTCTTCATGTCTTAAGGGTGTATCACTTTTATTTAATTGCTTAAGTATTATCAAATATTAAGAGCAACCACTTAGAAGCTTAACTTTTATTGAAGTATCACACTTAAAAGAAAAGAAATAAAGTAACACCATTTTATGTTTCATTTCTAAGTTTTAGAATATTATCTTAAATGAATAAGTCTATAACACAAAATTAATCCAAGTATTAATGATAATAATAATAATGAACATATTTTATGAAGTAGAGAGTTCAATTTTAGGTTATGTAAACATCCTTCAATATTTATTTTCCTTATGGAAAATATTATTTTAATTAACCATTTAATGCTCACAATGTAGGACCTGAAATGATTATAACATTTTCAAATTTGAAATTTAAACATGTGAAGCATTTTTAAATGAAGTTGAAATGCATCCAAAAGAGCATTTGAAATTAACTCCATATTTAAATTAATACGTAAATTGTTGTTTCAATTTTAGAGTGATTCAATTTTGGTCAAACAAGTGTTTGATTATTACAAACGAATATATATTTTATTTTTCTGTTCATTTTGATATGTTATTTGTATTTTTCTGATTTAATATGAAATAGTTATGAATTTCCAAAGTTTATTCAATTTAAAATATTTTTGGAATTATTTTCTTATTAATTTTAATTTTTTTATTTATTTATGAAATGACCAAAATGCCCTTGGTCAAACTTGGTTGAACCAGACCAAGGACTGGCTCGGGTCGTGGTCAACCCGACCGAGCCACACACTAACCCGTCCCCTTCGTCTCTCTCTCTCCCGAGCCCGTCTGGCGATCCCCTTCCGCCTCGCCGTCGCCGAGCGATTCCGGCCGACTCCGGTGGACTCCGCCGTCGTGCTGTGGTGCAGTCGACGCGCCGGTCGACGCTCTATCTCCTCCTCCTCTTCGATCTGTTTTTCTCCGCCTGGCGCGGCCGTGCGCGACCCAATCCCGAGCCTAGGGTTACGATGATGGCGCGGCTCCGTGATACGTCCCAAACGTATCTATAATTTTTGATGTTCCATGCATGTTTTATGTCAATTGGCACATGTTTTATATACACTTTATATCATATTATGACATTTATTAGAATAACCTACTAATAGTTGCCAAAGTGCAAAATCTTCTTGTTTTCCTATTTGTTGTGTAGGAATTATCAAAAATACAAAAGGAAACCTTGTTGGAGTCAAATTGGGACTTTCCTGAAATCTGTCTGAGAACTTTTTACGGAGATTGTCAGTTTGACCCTCGAAGATGGCGTCCAATGGAAATCAAATTAAAGAGAAAGTTGTCACAATTTTCCATACGAAGATTTTAAGCCCGAGATCAGCCCAATCGGAGTTCGGACGCGGCCTGTAGGCCCGTTTTGGTGGAACCCTAAAAGGGGGTGACGGAAATCCGAGAGTTCATATAAAGAAGGAAACCCTAGGTCGTGGGAGGCACCCAAGACCACGAATTTTCCTCCTCCCAGGCAGCCGTCTGGGGGAGGAGAACATCCTCTACACCATCCTCATCACCAAGTTCGCTAGTAGTATTAATAGAAAGTAAAAATCTTTTGTTATTTATGAGAATCCATGTTGTGATGAGTGTGAAACTGAAAATGCTATGGTCCTATATGATAACCCATGCTATTATGATGAAACTAATAATGCTCCTTTACTTTCTATTAATACTACTAGTGAACTTATTGATGATAATGAGGAGTATTGCTTAAATATGCTATATGATAATGCTTTAGATGATGGTCCTATGCTTATTGATAAACCTCCATGTTTAGTTGTTACTAAATTATGTGAGGATAAAAATGATATACTTGCTGTTTGTGATGGTACTCTTACTCATGAGAGTCCTACTTTGTTCTTAAATTCTCCTAATTACACCATAGAGGAGAAAATTGCTTATGTTGAGAAATACTTATGTGGTTTGCAATTACCTTTAGTTCCAAATCTTTGTTGCAACCATGATATTAAACTTAATATTGATCTTATTAACTATTTTGAAAGAGGGAAGCATGCTAATGAATTCCATAATAAATTTAATAATCCTCTTTATGTGCCTAAATTATCTAAGTTGAATGATTCTTGTGGTTATATGGTTGAATTTATTTCTACTACTTGCAACTATTATGAAAGAGGAGGTGATAAGAACCCTCTTTATGCTAATAATTATATGCTGCAAGTAAAATTGTTAATATGCATTGGGAAACTTCTATTTATGGTGATTCATTCATATACAAAATGCCAATGCATAGAAAGAAAGTTAGACTTCGTTGTTATTACTTTTGTGTTTTGTTTTTCTCTCAACTAGGGTTCAACTTGACTATTATTTTGATTGGTTTGAGAACACCATGGGATCCTGGTATTATGCATGAACACTTTCCAAGGAAGAGGGACACATCAAAGTATAAGTTCCCTCATGAGCTTCAACCTTCATGAACATCAAGTAAGAAGCCTAGCTATATGGCTATAAAGAAAGCGCTTTACGGGAGGCAACCCGGTTGTTTTTATTTTGATTTTCTTTGTGTCCTCTTGCTGTAACAAGAGACTTAGTGTTTAGTTTAGATTCTGGAATTTTTAATAAAGTGCCAAGTTTTACTCATTTTGGTATGAAGAAGTTGCTTATAGCGTTCGGAGATATTATTCCTGCACGAATCTGTGCACGGTATGATTTTTAATTCTTATTCTGTAACTCCGAATGAGCTCATATTTAAACTGTAATGGCAACTTTTCATCCTCTGTATGCATGAATTTTTTGGAATTTTCCGACAAAGTTAAGTAGGGTAGAAAAATACGTTTTGCTGCTGCTGTTTTTCTGGACAGATTCTGTCCCATTTTGTTTGATGCATGCTTAGAACTTTTAACATGAATCTTTTTGATCCAATTGAGTTTATGAGTAGGCATACAACATTATACATGTTCTGGACATCATATGAATTTTTGTCTAAGGATTATATGCAGCAAGAAATCTATTTGTTTATCACTACTAATGTGCCCCACAGAAAAAGAAATGGGAGAAACGGTGTTTTGAAGTTTTTTCACAGGGATTAGAGGAGATGCACCAAGAGCTATCCAAGGATGGTGAAGACCATAAGCTTGGGGATGTGAAGACAACCCCACTGGACCTACACACTCTCGGTTTGCACACGTCTAACTTCTGTTTTTCGATCAAACACTTTATCGCATAAACTTGGAGCGTCTTTTTTTTGTTTGTTAGATTTTTATTTTGTGAGACCACACACTATCATTTATATATGAGAGCTACTGGAAGTTTGGGTTGAATTATGTTGGATGCTATTATAATATTGGGAAGGGATGTTTGAGTTGATTTTAAAAGATACATATAGTTGCATAATTCATGTGCTTTGAATGAATGTTAATTTGCAAGTGTGTTGTCAAGAGCTATCTTTTACCATGTTTAGATGTTGAATTTTAACTTTACTTGGTTTAACATGGATTGATTAGTTCTATGGACACTTATGCATGCATTTAGATGGTCAACTTTCTCCCTATTGCTAGCCCAAAAATTACAACAAGTAAAAAGCTTGTTTCCCAACACCTTCAACCAAAGTTTTTCCAGTGAGTCCACCATATCTACCTATTAGCTTTATGCTATTCCAAGTATGTTTATCATGTTATATTGTGTTATCTACATTTCTGAATTTAAATGCTTATGTTATTGATTGTCATGGGAAAAATTGGTTAAAAGCTCTCACGAACTTGATGCACAATTTACTTTTATTGCATTTAATAAGCATGAACCATTGTGATTAAAATTATGAAGTTGTGGGCTTGACAATAGTTTTGGTTGGGAGTTAGCCCATATGTGCTGTCACATGGCAAGCTTTCAACATTGCACTTATTTATATTTAGTTGATGTCATGTACTTTTGTTTATGGATGCCTATCATGGGTGAAATGAATGTGGATACTTAGTAAGTTCAAAGAGTTTGTATAAATGGTTAGAGAAATGCCTGGGCCGCTAATCTAAGCCATGCATCATTCATGGTGGAAATTTACAGCATAACCATAATGTTCATTCAGTGATGCACCTCATAATAAAAAGCTATACCCATAGTAAATAAAAGAGTGCTGAGATTGTTCATTGTCTGTTTGTCTTGTTGTTTTGACATGGGCTTGTTCATGTCAAGGGGCAAGAGGTACCCCAGTGCAGTTCTTGATGATACTATTATTACTTGCAATGACCTTTATTTGAATTTACTTTGTGGACCAAAGTGAGTAACACATGGTGTAGGTACTTGTATTCAAGGGACATGAGACATTCAACCAATACATTGTCAAGCACACCACTCATATTTGCTTTCACTTTAAACTTAATCATTCAAGATGCTATGATAGGGTAATGAGAGCTTGACACCAATGACTACCACATTGCAAGCATTAACTTAAGTAGAAGAGTTTGGAAGTTAGATGAAACTTATTCATGCTTTACCTCTACTCATTTATATCTTCCAAAGTGTCCACCTTTTATATTCAGTTTTCGTTAATACTCTATGGCCATATAGGATGTTTTACTTTTCATTATGCATACATGTGGTCCATAGTACTTCTTCTATGTTACACTTTGTGAATTATCATTGAACATCTTACATTGATATTTGATATCACTTCATAATCTATCTTGTACATTGCTACTCCTTTGAAGAATGAATCATTTGACTGTATGTAGCAATAACTTCATCACTTCATTCATAACATGTGCCTTACAATATTATATGATCAAGATTATGATGGTAGCATGTCACTTCAAAAATTATTTTGTTTTATCGTTTACCTACTCGAGGACGAGTAGGAACTAAGCTTGGGGATGCTTGATACGTCCCAAACGTATCTATAATTTTTGATGTTCCATGCATGTTTTATGTCAATTGGCACATGTTTTATATACACTTTATATCATATTATGACATTTATTAGAATAACCTACTAATAGTTGCCAAAGTGCAAAATCTTCTTGTTTTCCTATTTGTTGTGTAGGAATTATCAAAAATACAAAAGGAAACCTTGTTGGAGTCAAATTGGGACTTTCCTGAAATCTGTCTGAGAACTTTTTACGGAGATTGTCAGTTTGACCCTCGAAGATGGCGTCCAATGGAAATCAAATTAAAGAGAAAGTTGTCACAATTTTCCATACGAAGATTTTAAGCCCGAGATCAGCCCAATCGGAGTTCGGACGCGGCCTGTAGGCCCGTTTTGGTGGAACCCTAAAAGGGGGTGACGGAAATCCGAGAGTCCATATAAAGAAGGAAACCCTAGGTCGTGGAGGCACCCAAGACCACGAATTTTCCTCCTCCCAGGCAGCCGTCTGGGGGAGGAGAACCTCCTCCACACCATCCTCATCACCAAGGGCCGCCGCCCAAGCCGCCGCCCCAAGGGCCGCCGCCGCCGCCGTGGGCTGCTGCGGGTCGCCGCCTCCACTCCGGGCTGCACCTCTTCATCAACCTCTCCATCTTCTCCAACGACTTCTCCACCGTCTCCATGATGAAGGGGGAGTAGTCCACCCCCTGGACTTTGGGTTTGTGGTGGTAACTTGATCTAATCTCTCTATGTATGATCATTGTTGGAGTCCATATGATGTGCTTGCATAAGTATGGACTATCTATGTAATTCTTATGGTG
Organism: Poa pratensis; assembly: GCA_947311845.1. Lineage (NCBI taxonomy): Eukaryota > Viridiplantae > Streptophyta > Magnoliopsida > Poales > Poaceae > Poa > Poa pratensis. Next base: position 74,846,117 of record CAMZMU010000033.1, read on the forward strand.
GATATTGTGGTATGAGATGATTTGTTATACATTTACCGTGTGTTGGATTTTATGATTTGTCATACTTTGGAGATATTCTATGATACATGTGATGGTTTGATTTATGCATAATGCCTTGTTTATCCTTGTCATGAGGTGATTGACACCACCAAGTGTGGATAGATGAGAGAGATGTGGTCATGCACACGAAATATGAATCATTGCACTAGTGTTTAGAATATTGTCCATTATGAAGTATGATGTATGTAGGTACGGGATGGCCGATGTGACAACGGCATATGTATTGAGTGACATGTGAAATACAGCCCAACATCCTTTATCTGGGGGTAAAAAGGAAGAGTATGATGTGGGAGTGACAGCAACCACGCTAGCCTTACGAGGGTGACCTAGCAACACAAATGAGTACTTCTTTCAACTATGTGTTTTAGGACATATAGCCGTCATAAAGCTACCATTAAAACATGACAATTGTGTGTACTTTATCTATAACATGATAATCACCATAGATGAGAGAGAGGATTAAGTGAACCCATGAACCCATGTCCATTGTTCCTATAAGAGAAAACCTTTGTCTTGTCCTCTTGCATTGAAGAGGATTGGGACACTTTTACATTCTTGTTTTGTTACGTTAAACTTCCATCCATTAAATCAACCATCTTGTTCTTTAAACTTGTTTAGTGCATAATCAACTAAAACTTGTGACACTTTAGTTGTAGGGAATAGATAACTTTTCCTTCTTGCTCCTGCGGATCGATACCTTACTTCCACATTGAGAGGTGCTACAGTGATCCCCTGCTCTTGGGGGTTATCACTCCGCCGTGTTTGTGCTGCTCCGGTGCTCCGCCACGGCTGGGTGCAGAGTTGCGACCCCTGTGCCGCCGTGGTGTTATTGGTGTGATGTGCTTCTCCCGTGGCCCTTCTCCTCTGGCCACACGGGCACTGCCCCGTCGCCGTGGAGCTACGGCCATGGGCGTAAGGTATGATCTCCTCTTCTCTCCTCTCTCTTCTTCTCCCCTCCTCTGGCCTATGGCCGTGCTCTGTGATGTGTTCTACTAGCAGTGAATTAAGGATTCCTATTGCTAGGTGTGATGCTGTTTTGCTGCTCCTGTGATGAACACAAGATGTGTTCAGATGCTGCTTTAGTGTTTACTAAAGAATTTCCTGCTAGTGGCTTTGGAAGTGAGCTTGATTCTATGCTTCTGTCAGTGGTTCTGTCCAAATGATGCTATTATGAACCTTAGGTTCAGAAATATGCCTCTGATGATTTGTCCTTTTGATATGATGCTCTATTAGTGCCCTGTGCAAGTAAATCTCATTTTCTTGAGCTAAATAATTCAGCATAGCTTGTTGTGATGCCTCCTTTGAGTTACACAGAAGCAATCTGATGATTTTAGCTTAGGGAAATTTGCCTTTACTTTCCAGTGGTATTGTTAGTGCACATATGTGCTTGTGGTGCCTCTCCCTTTGTGGGTTTTGTGCCCAACATCTGATTATTGAAATTGTGCTTCAATAAGATTTAAATCCAAGCAATATTTGCTTGTATGCTTTTCCTTTCCTGTGTGGATTTAATTCCCCTTGCCTATGATGCACAGGCTGAGGCCCAATTTTATAAGAACAGATGCTAGCTTGTATTTATCACTTTTCCTATGATGATTTTAGCATAGCACTTCTATGCTGAGCCGAGGAAATAATCCAGCCACCCCTCCTAATTATTCTAGCAAATCCTTGCTAACGAATAAAGGATTTCACCTTCTGGTGTGTGGTGTGCTTGTGGACCTTCTAAGTTGCTTGATCTACAGATCTTGTGGTTCTCCTCCTTGTTCACCTTGCTGGCCTGCTCCTCCAGCTCCAGCTTGCTCTTTTCCTAGCTTCTGGCCTTCTCTCCTTGCTCCAGCTTGGCCTTGTGCTTCTATCCCATCTTGCTCTTGCTTTTGGCAAGGATCCAATGATGATTTCCAGTTGCAGTGAGTGAGTTGTGGTGGTTTGAGTGCAATACTGTGATGAACTCGAGTTGTGTTAAGGTGTGAGTGAAACAGAGCTTGCTCCCTTGTGTGCTACGACTCCCTTGCCCTTATCCTTCCCTGGCTTGTTTCTCTGTGTTGGTGACAACACCGAATGTGGGAAGTGAGTGTGCTGCTTGCTTGCTTGGCTCCAAGGTTTTGATAACCTGGAGCTTCGGCTGGTTTGATATTATCCTTCATGTGTGGTTTATTTCTGACTGCGAAGTGGATTTAGGCCAATGATGTTGTGCTGAGGCTAATTTCTTTGATTAAGAATAGATGCTATACTTAGTCCCTTAAACAACACTCAATGATGTAATTAGCAATGCAACTCATTGCTAAACTGAGAGTATTATTAACCCTAACCCCTCTTTGTATTATGTCTTGTTTCTTATTTGTTTTGCAGGAAAACAATATTGGAATTAAGGTCAAAAGAAGGAAAAAGGACTACAAGACATTTTAGTTTAGGAACAATTGTAATATTCCTTTTTGTATTTCAATTTGTTGTAATTCAATTTTAAAGACAATGTATTATTGTAATTATTCAATAAAGTTATTTGTTTGGCTTTGCAAGAATTCAATAGGTTGTAATATTTATTGTAAAGATTTGAATTATTCAAACATTTATTAACTCATTTACTTAATTCTGTTATTGTTACTTAATTGTTTTAATTTGAATTACTTTACAAATTCAAATTATTTGAATACTCAAATTGGATTCAAAATTTTCCACAACCAATAAATTGCCAAGAGATCATGTCGAAATTTATTTGCATTCACCTCAGATGAACTAAACCTTATTCATTAAGATGAATGAACTCTGATCACTTAGGGTTTTTAATTTTGCGAAAAATTTATTCAGGATTTTCAAATGCATGCATACAGATGCACAAATTCCTATTTCTACCGTTCGTAAACTCCTAAATGCTGGGATATTACACCTAGAATTTACTTACGAAGGTTATTAGCCTGTTATGTGGTAGAATATTAGGTGTCTTATTAATACTGCAATGAAATCCCTCTTGACTGTTATCACATTGCATCTTAGATTCTCTATGTACGTGCATTATAAAATCAATACACTTCTTGGTTCATAATTTGGGCTAAATTTCTAGATGCAAATTGAGATGAGAAGAGTAAGAGATATATAGTCTGGTAGCCTATGTTCAGACATACTGTTAAAATTGTATGGGATATTATAAGGAACCACTGTAGAGTTGTATTCATATTACGAATGGTTTCTGCAGTTTGAACTTAATTTAGCTAATCAGTATATCATGGCTTTACAGTTCGCAGGATAAATGTAACATATCCATTCCATTCCAATGGGGAGCACAAACTTTTGATGCTGGTGAATTCTTAACAATGATCACCACTTCTTCTTTTTTCTCTTTTGAAGGTACTTTGGATAACTGGTGATATTTAGGTAGGTAGAGATGATGGCTATTGTTAGAACTAAAACCATCTAGTAAAACTAGATTAACATGTGACAGCCCTCTAGAACACCTAAAACGATCTGATAGAGGGGTTAAGAGATCATTACAAGATCCAGCACTTGTAGCCATCGTCGCCTGCGTGATGCAGGTCGTAGTGGAAGTAGAGGAAGTAGTTGTAGCAGATGATGAAGATCTTGCGAATGTCCGGATGCCCTCCGGCACGGCTTGACGAGATTCCAGCTCTTCCTGCTGCTTATGCGCTCACTGCGATAGGTGCAGACTATTGGGATTTAGGGGAGCGAGATAGGCTAGGCACTAACTCATGTAGATTGCCAGCCGCCGGGCTCCCCCCTCTATATATGTGCGCACGCAACAGGGGGCCAGAACCATGAGTTGGTTAGGGTGCCCCCGATCAGGGCGTTTTGTTAGGTATGAATAGGTCCCGAACACTGGTTCGTGGGCCTGTTCTTTTCTTTCCAATGTAATGTTATTGACTCTGTCTCTTCCTGTTAAAACTAACAGATCTAAAACCAACATTCTCCCCCTAGATCGTTAGGTTTAACTTCTTACGCCCATTCTCCATAGGAACAATATACCAAAGTGAGGTGTTACAAACAGCCAATGAAATGCCGTTGAACCTCAACACTTATAGTACGTCGGCCTATTTCAAAATGGAAAACATTCTTCTTAATGGGGAGTGGTTCTTTATTGTGGTCCTTTTATTCCAAAATCATAAGTCTTCCACTAATCCCATGCCGGCAACCTGCTCACGAAAAGTACTGGGTGGTAAGCCTTTCGTTAGCGGATCCGCAAGCATACGAGTCGTACTTATATGCTTAACCTCAATTGTTTGATTCTGGATTCTATCTTTCACAACATTAAACTTAATGTCAATGTGCTTGGCAGCAACACTTGACTTGTTGTTACTCGAATAGAAAACTGCGGGTTCATTGTCGCAGTATAGCACAAGTGGTCTTGAAATGCTGTCAACCACTTTGAGCCCGGGAATGAAATTTTTTACCCATACAACCTGCCCAGTGGCCTCAAAACATGCTATAAATTCTGCCTGCATCGTAGACGAAGCAGTTATCGTTTGTTTGGAGCTTTTCCACGATATAGCTCCTCCAGCAAGTGTGAATATATAACCTGACGTGGATTTCCTAGTATCCACACAACCGGCATAATCAGCGTCTGAATAACCTACAACCTGCAGGTTATCCGACCTTTTATACGTAAGCATGTAATCTTTCGTACCTTGCATATAACGCAAGACTTTCTTTGCGGCCTTCCAGTGGTCCGGTCCTGGATTTGATTGGAATCTGCCAAGCATTCCCGTTACAAAAGCCAAGTCAGGGCGCGTACAGACTTGTGCATACATGATGCTTCCGACAGCTGAAGCGTAAGGAACCGACTTCATTTGATCAATTTCTATTTGGTTCCTTGGATATTGAAATGTCCCAAACTTATCGCCCTTTACTATAGGAGCAGGTGAGGGAGAACACTTATGCAAATTATATTTCTTCAGTACTCGCTCAAAGTATGCCTTTTGGGATAGTCCTAACACCCCTTTGACCTATCTCGATAAATCTTAATGCCAAGGACATACGAGGCTTCACCGAGATCCTTCATATCAAAATTGGAAGACAGAAAATTCTAGGTCTCGTGCAACATATCTTTATCGCTGCAGGCCAACAAATATGTCATCCACATATAGGACTAAAATCGTGAACCTACTGCCTTTAAATTTAACATAAATGCAGTTGTCCTTCACATTCTCTGTAAAACCAAAAGCTCGAATAATCTTGTCAAACTTGAGGTACCACTGTCTTGAAGCTTGCTTCAAGCCATAGATGGATTTCTTTAAACGACATGCTAAATGTTCCTTTCCTTCCACGAGAAAACCTTCCGGCTGAGTCATGTAAACATCTTCATTAAGGTCACCATTTAGAAATGCCGTCTTAACGTCCATTTGGTGTAATTCTAGGTCGAAATGAGCTACTAGAGCCATGACGATCCTAAAAGAATCTTTAGATGACACAGGACAAAAGGTCTCTCTGTGTAAAGCCTTTCGCCACAAGTCTTGCTTTGAACCTTTCGACATTCCCTTTGGAGTCAAACTTGGTTTTGTAGACCCATTTGCAGCCTACTCTTTTAGCACCATTGGGAATTTCTACTAAGTCCCAAACATCATTTGAGCTCATAGATTTTAACTCGTCTTCCATGTCAACTTGCCATTTGGACGAATTCATACTTTTAATGGCTTGTTTATATGAGGTTGGATCCTCCACCTTTCCTATATCATTTACATCCTCACTAATGTAAGTGACATAATCTTCTGAAATGGCTTTCTTTCTATCTCGCTGTGATCTTCTCACAGGAGGTGGTGGTGGAGGAACATCATCATTTTGATGATCTTCTTCATTATCTATATGGTGATCCTCTTCACCTTCTGGATTTTCATTATTATTTTCGGGATCACCATTGAGTTCAGGACCTGAAACGTAAGGTTCAGAACCAACATTACGAGTCACTTTTCTTCGTATTGGCAGAACGAGCTCTTGGATAAGCGGGAATGCAACACATACCCGCTTCTCCTCAAGGTCGATCTTTCTTAATTCAGTGACTTCATTATCTTCAAAAAATACCGCTTGTCGAGTCTCCACAAACTTTGTGGTATGATTTGGACAATAAAAGCGATATCCCTTTCCCCTATGAGGGTATCCAATAAAGAAACAACTAACTGTCTTTGGATCTAATTTCTTAAGTTGTGGATTGAATACTCTAGCCTCAGCGCGACAACCCCACACACGCAAATAATTCAAGCTCGGCTTTCTTGCCGTCCACATCTCGTAAGGTGTGTTCGGTGCTGACTTAGTGGGAGCAAGATTCAAAATATGTGCGGCTGTTTTTAATGCCTCCATCCATAGGCTTACTGGCAAACTTGCATGACTAAGCATACTTCGCACCATGTCCATAAGTGTGCGATTTCGTCGCTCAGCCACGCCATTCTGCTGAGGTTCACCAGGCATTGAATATTGGGCAACAATTCCATTCTCAGCAAGGAACTTGGCAAAAGGTCCTGAAATTTGCCCATAAGGAGCATGTCTACCATAATAATCTCCCCGCGATCAGATCGTACAACTTTTATTTTAACATTCAGTTGGTTCTCGTCTAAAACCGAGGCCAACATTCTTATTACAATATGAATAGGTCCCGAACGTTGGTTCGTCGGCCTGTTCTTTTCTTTCCGTTGTAACGTTATTGACTCTGTCTCTTCGTGTTAAAACTGACAGATCTAAAACCAACAGCTATATCAGAAGACATTGCGTATTGACTGCATAATACTCCCGGTTTTATATCGCAGTCTACCAGTGCTTTCACTGCGGTTTCACGGTATACCAGTGCAACACAATGTCCTCCTTCATTTATGATTTGTAGCACTGTTTGACAGGTATTGCACTCCGTTATCGCTTTCTAATTGGTATATTTGAATATTGGAATTACATAGTTGCAGAGAGGCCTACTCAAACGCACTGAATACTCATTTCCTCACTTTATGCACCGGTAAGGTCACATTCACAACACCAACGATCAAAGGTGTGAAGATGTATGGGAGTTGTTATTTTCCCAAGAGAAGAGAAGATTGCAGAAAACCTCTTCGGAGAATATTTAGATGTTAGCAACCTTCCTTGTCACTGATCTTTACAGAACTTCTGCAACTCTTACAGTGTCTCTCAATTTTCGCATTAATCCCAATGTGACTTCTCTTTTCTGATGCCCTTGCAGGCAGTTTACACTATTATTGCTTGATTTTTTTAATAGAGTTGAATGGTTATTTTGTTTGCAGTAGGTCGTGGCCTTCATGGGTGGCAGCTCAGCTTACTCTGGGATCACGATTGTCAATTGATGGCTAAAGAAGCTTGTATTTTTATTCTTCCCTGTTATTCATTTCATCAGCTAGAAGATCTTATTTTGTCTTGTCAACACATTGGTTCTTGGCAACATTTAGGATCTGGATGGGCTGAGGTGTTGCATGGGACAACCTAGACACATGTGCTGGATTGTTTTTCTTTGAAAGCTCGCGCTTTCTTTTGAAGGAGTTACATTGGTTCTCTTCAAGGGTCTTTTGGTGATTGATTCTGTGTTATCACGGAGTGTTCTTTTGAATATATTTCAGATGTTATGTGTTGTTCATCCTTTTTGATATTTTTTTATTACTGGTAAGAAGATTGACGTTCGGAGCTTTGCACAATGCAAGTGTTGTTCCATAGATTATCGACCCTAAGCAATGATTTCTACAGAAATTTAATACGCATGTTTTCATTTTCAGGAGTGCGCTTATAGTGCATCATCTTCACGTTGAAAAAAATGTTAGTTATTCGTTCTCTGTTGAATGATCTTCTTGAAGATGTATCATCTATCTGTGAGGGCAACTTGTCGTATTCTCATGCGCGCCAAGATCAATCAGTTTGGCAAGAAAACAAATTAATCAAATTGGTTCATATACTTTCGAAGAAGAAGATCTAGCTATGGGCGGCGATTTGGGTAGTAGGTGCACATGCACTTATTATGTAAAACATTTTTAATGTTTTTTCAAAATATCAAAAAATTATAGAAAAAAATTCGGATACACATTAGAACATTTTGTGTTAGCACAAAAAATATCGTGGAGAAAAAACAATTTATGTGACCTGTACAAAAAAGACAAAACAATGTCTCGTATAAAATCATTTTGGAGCATCCGGATTTGTCTTTTATGCACAGGTCACCAAAAATATTTTTTCTTCACGTAACTTTTTGTGCTAACATAAAATATCTTGAAGTATGTCCGAAATTTTTATTTTGAATTTTTTGATATTTTCAAAAAAAAAAATTGGGCAGTGGGTGCATCTGCACCTTACCCGTTATGGATTTCCCATCTAGCTATGTAGTTATACTGTATAACTTTATTTTGCTTGAAGATTTGTCACCTTGGTGTGTTGCATCAAAATTCTGTGCGAGTTTTAGGTCTTCTCGATTGCTAAAAATAGGCAAAGAGAATAATACATTGTATTAATTTTGAATTTGTTGCAAAGACGTGCGTGCATGTGTAGGAGGAAAATATGTTTTCTACGGAGTAAAAAGCATGAAACAATATTTATAGTTGGAGGTTTGGAGCAATTCATATACAGATAAACTAATGTTAAAAATATATTGATCAGATAGTAGGTGTCCTGCGTTGCACGTGCATGTTTACTAGTTTCAAAAAAAATGCAAACATGAGGATATGGATTATTTTGAGGGGTGTGACGAACCGGAATGTTCTTTATGTATGAGATGATTGTAAATTTTCAGATGAATGGAAATATAACCATCGGAAAGATAGATTGCATAGAAGATGTCGTTCAAGAGATTCTCACTTGAAAAATATGTAAAAAATTGTCTGAGAGACCTAGTGAACCAGAATTCCCTTTTTATATGAAAAGTACAATCAACAAATTTATGGACGAATACAGATTTATCACCGGAAGGATTTAAATCTGAGCATGGCAAAACAGCAGTAGCCACAGATACAATTCTCAATCAAAAAGGACAAAATGTAATATGTGTTTATGTAGCTATCGGTCAAAGAGCATCCTCTGTGGCTCAAGTAGTAACTAATTTCCAAAAGGAGGGGGCCATGGAATATACTATTGTAGTAGCTGAAATGGCGGATTCACCTGCTACATTACAATACCTCGCTCCTTATACGGGAGCAGCCCTGGCTGAGTATTTTATGTACGACTAAAAAAAGTCTTGAAATTGAAAGCTGTCCAGCAACCAGAATCACATTGAAAGACCATGAGTGTAAAAAATAGCAGTAAGAGAGACCTGGCCAACCAGACTTTTTGATTTAGGTGGTCTAACAGTTTTCCATTCCATTTGCTCACACCATGTTATGATATTATCTTGATATGGATAAAGTATGTATGATCGGTTTCAGCAGGCATTGGGTTATTAGTTTTCTTTTCAAGTGGATTATTATTTATCATTTGTTATGGTTAAGGTTCCTCCTTGCTTGTAATATTAGTTGTATAGCGTGTCATGCTAAGTGAATGCAAAGCAAAGTCCGATAGCGTTTCAAGATCCAAAGATCGAACGGCTGACTAGTCGACTGTGTTGGGAGGTGAGGGGAGAAGATACACAACTCCAACAGCCTCCCAGCCTGCAATGAACTTCGAGGATAGGTTCAACCAACAGCAATATGCAGCGGAAAATAAACACAATCACATGCACATGTGACACAAGGATTTACGTGGAAAACCTCCCCAACGTGAGGAGGAAAAACCACGGTTGTGGACCAACCGGTCCACGCAAGGTTCACTATGAGCAAGAGTCTTCTCCAGAACCTCTGGAGATTACAACACACACCAACTCGTTGCCCACCGGCAACAACAACAACAACCACAAGAGGTAAGATATCACAAAGCAGAGTATCACAGATTCTGTCCCCTTCGGTAATCAGCAAACTGCTCTTAAACCGCAGATCCAATCAGCACCAAACTCAGTAGACAAACAGACATATGTGTCCCCAACATACCCACCAAAGATGAGCTCAATCGGACACCGTTTGCCTGCCCAAACTGTTCTTCTACCAAAACTGTTCTGTGCTAAAACTGCAGCAGTCCGAACTGCCAATACCTATCTCAAATCTGATGCTCCTCTGACCCAAACCCTCAAACCAGCTATCCAGATCGAAGTACTCAAAGTAAGGAACGAGCTCACCAAGTATGGAGTCGATCCAAGCACATTTGACCCTCCAATCACCGGCTTGAAGGCAGACCGGTCAGATGCGTCAAATCCTGACAGAAATCACCTCTCCTTGTTCTTCCTCTCTTCTCACTAGGTTGTGGTGTTCTTGTGTGTTCTCTCACTCTCTCAAGCAGCAGCCACGTCCTGGCTTCTCTCTAGCTTGTTCCAACAGCCACCAAGAGTGGCTAGGGTTTTCTTCTTATACCTCTCAAGGAGGCAGCTCAGCCGTTGGATGCATACAGCGATCAGCGGCTCACACGTGTTGGACTCTTGGGCTAAAGTTGGGCTGCCAACACACCTCCATGTGGAGGGACATGGCCCAACAAACTCCCCTCCCGACATCATGGAGGGTCTCACTGCCTACCGGCAGCCATGCCGGCGAGCCAACGGCATATCTCGAGCTTCTCTCTTGTCACCACCTTGGTCAACATATCAGCCCCATTGACATCAGTGTGCACCTTCTCAATTTGCATTTGGTTGGAATTCAGCACATCTCGAATCCAATGATAGCGTACCTCAATATGCTTCGACCTCGAATGAAAAGTTGCATTCTTACTTAGGTGAATGGCACTCTGGTTATCACAAAACAGCACATACTTGTCTTGCTCAAAACCAAACTCTCCAGCCAATCGTTTCAGCCACAATAGCTCTTTGCTCGCCTCTGTTACAGCAATATACTCAGCTTCAGTTGAGGACAATGCCACACACTTTTGCAACCTGCTTTGCCATGCCACTGCTCCCCCTGAATGGGTAACCAAATAACCTGAAGTAGACTTCCTTGTATCAACATCTCCAGCCATGTCTGAATCTGAGAATGCAATCAGCTTGGCCTCATTAGCACCAAAACTAATCTTCATATTTGTGGTGCCCCGGAGATACCTCAAAATCCACTTCACGGCTTCCCAACGTGGTTTTCCTGGGTTGGACATAAATCTGCTCACAGTACTAACCGCATGAGCAATGGCAGGCCGTGTGCACACCATAGCATACATCAAACTCCCAACCGCTGAAGCATAAGGAACATTCTGCATTTCCTTTTCCATCTTCTCATCGGAGGGACATTGCTTCTTGCTCAACTTGAAGTGAGATGCTAATGGACAGCTCACACTTTTTGCCTTGTCCATCTTGAACTTGCGAAGTACTTTCTCAATATACTTCTCTTGAGACAAGTACAACTTGTTGGATTTTCTGTCTCTCTCAATTCTCATGCCGAGAATACACTTTGCTGGACCCAAGTCTTTCATGGCAAAACTTTTGCTCAACTCTTTCTTTAGTCTAGCAATTCTTGAGACATTCTTGCCAACAATCAAGATATCATCAACATAGAGCAACAACATGATAAAATCATCACCTGAGAACCTCTGAATAAATACACAATGGTCTGAGCTACACCTCTTGTAGCCTTGCTCCCCCATGACAGATTCAAACTTCATGTACCATTGTCTTGGTGCTTGTTTCAGGCCATAGAGACTTTTCTTCAACTTGCACACATAGTCTTCTTTGCCTTTAACAAGAAACCCCTCAGGCTGCTCCATGTAGATTTCTTCCTCCAACTCTCCATGTAGGAAAGCTGTCTTCACATCCATTTGCTCAACTTCCAAGTTGAGACTTGCTGCCAAGCCAAGGATCATTCTAATAGATGTCATCTTCACCACCGGAGAAAATATTTCATCAAAGTCAATACCTTTTCTCTGGCTGAATCCTTTTACAACTAGCCTGGCCTTGTACCTTGGATGTGTCGTGTGCTCGTCTTGCTTGATTCTGTAGACCCACTTGTTCTTGAGAACTTTCTTGCCCTTGGGCAACTTCACCAGCTCATAAGTATGATTGGTATGCAAGGAATCCATCTCTTCTTGCATAGGCTTCTTCCACTCCTTCTTCTTCTCATCTTTCATTGCATCTGAAAAGCACTCAGGTTCTAAACCATCTGACAATAACACCACATATTGATCTGATGGGTACCTGGTGGAGGGAACACGGTTTCTAGTGGACCATGTGAGTGGAGCTGCTGGTGGACTATCTGGTGCTGGTGCTTCTTGATCATGATCATCATTTTCAGCATCATACTCATGCTGCTCGGGAGCTTCTTCATCACCTGCACCACCATGTGCATCATCATCATCTTGCACATCTTCTGCATCTTCATTTTCAGCTTCTTGCTCAGCTGAATCTGCAGGTTTTGTTATGATATTATCTTGATATGGATAAAGTATGTATGATCGGTTTTAGCAGGCATTGGGTTATTAGTTTTCTTTTCAAGTGGATTATTATTTATCATTTGTTATGGTTAAGGTTCCTCCTTGCTTGAAATATTAGTTGTATAGCGTGTCATGCTAAGTGGATGCAAAGCAAAGTCCGATAGCGTTTCAAGATCCAAAGATCGAACGACTGACTAGTCGACTGTGTTGGGAGGTGGGGGGAGAAGATACACAACTCCAACAGCCTCCCAGCCTGCAATGAACTTCGAGGATAGGTTCAACCAACAGCAATATGCAGCGGAAAATAAACACAATCACATGCACAGGTGACACAAGGATTTACGTGGAAAACCTCCCCAACGTGAGGAGGAAAAACCACGGCTGTGGACCAACCGGTCCACGCAAGGTTCACTATGAGCAAGAGTCTTCTCCAGAACCTCTGGAGATTACAACACACACCAACTCGTTGCCCACCGGCAACAACAACAACAACCACAAGAGGTAAGATATCACAAAGCAGAGTATCACAGATTCTGTCCCCTTCGGTAATCAGCAAACTGCTCTTAAACCGCAGATCCAATCAGCACCAAACTCAGTAGACAAACAGACATATGTGTCCCCAACATACCCACCAAAGATGAGCTCAATCGGACACCGTTTGCCTGCCCAAACTGTTCTTCTACCAAAACTGTTCTGTGCTGAAACTGCAGCAGTCCGAACTGCCAATACCTATCTCAAATCTGATGCTCCTCTGACCCAAACCCTCAAACCAGCTATCCAGATCGAAGTACTCAAAGTAAGGAACGAGCTCACCAAGTATGGAGTCGATCCAAGCACGTTTGACCCTCCAATCACCGGCTTGAAGGCAAACCGGTCAGATGCGTCAAATCCTGACAGAAATCACCTCTCCTTGTTCTTCCTCTCTTCTCACTAGGTTGTGGTGTTCTTGTGTGTTCTCTCACTCTCTCAAGCAGCAGCCACGTCCTGGCTTCTCTCTAGCTTGTTCCAACACTAGTAGGAAAATGTCATTCTGTGGCGCACCAAAAAAGGATTCTGTGGCGCATGGTGGGTGCGGGATTCTGTGGCGCACCCCCAGATGCGCCACAGAAAACAACAATTCTGTGGCGCACCCCTACCCGGTGCGCCACAGATTTTTTTTTTAAATTTAAAAAAAAGGCGGCCAGATCTAGATCTGGAATTTCCAAAAAATTCAAAAAAAATCCAAAAACAAAAAAAAATCAGAAAAATTCAGAAAATGAAATAATTTGGAAAACCCTAAATATTTGAATTTTTTGAACATTTTTAACACTCCAAGCATATCTCAAATGATGACTTCCCAGTAGGTCACCCATCCTCAGATTGCTCCAACCCAAGCACGCTTAACTTTTAAGTTCTATTCAATTCAACTATTCTCATGCTATTCAAGTTCATATTGGTAATAGTATCATATCAACCCTCTTAACCCTTGTGTATGTGTATATATGTGTGTGTAGTTTATGTATGGTATGTGTATATATGTGTTTTTAAAATTCAAAAAAAATCAAAAACTTCAGAAGGAAGTTCAAAAAATCCAAAAAAATTCAAAAATAAAAAACAATTCAAAAAATCCAGAAAACTTCAAAAAATCCAAAAAATTCAACAAATCCAAAAAAAAATTGAATTTTGTTATTTTTTTGATTTTTTATTTTGTAGAAAAAAATCTTCTTTTTAAAATAACTTTTTTCCTTTTGGAATTTGGAGGATCTGAGAAAAGTTCACCGGGTAAACCCGGGTGAAATCGAGCTCCAATTTTTCTCTAGTTTTTTTTGATATATTAAACGCATTGTTTCGACATCGTATGCAAAAGTTATGGCCGTTCAAACTTTTTTTCCTGTTTTTTGCAAAAAAGGTCAAAATTCATATTTCAAAATTTCTATACCTACTAGACACTAAAACCTAACTATATCTCAAAGGATTTTATTTTTTGAAAGTTTTATCATTTTCTTTTCTTGTCTGTAAAACTGAAAAGGCGATCCACGGGGCGGGGGGGGGGGGGGGGGGGGGGGGGGGGGGGGGCTGGGTGGGATCCGATTTCAAAAAAAAATTCTGTGACGTGGCGCATCCCAATCCATGCGCCACAGAAAGATCAAATTCTGTGGCGCATCTGGCCCATGCGCCACAGAAAGTAGGCATTCAGTGGCGCATCTGGCCCGTGCGCCACCGAAAGTAGGCATTCTGTGGCGCATGGGACCTCCATGCGCCACAGAATGTGAAACTTTCTGTGGCGCACCAGCTTAGGTGCGCCACAGAATCTTTTTTTGTGGCGCACGACTCAATGGTGCGCCACAAAATGTGGATCCATAGAAAGACAGTTTCCTACTAGTACAACAGCCACCAAGAGTGGCTAGGGTTTTCTTCTTATACCTCTCAAGGAGGCAGCTCAGCCGTTGGATGCATACAGCGATCAACGGCTCACACGTGTTGGACTCTTGGGCTAAAGTTGGGCTGCCAACACACCTCCATGTGGAGGGACATGGCCCAACAGACTGAACCTTGACACAGTCTCACCGGAACTGATGTTTAGCAAATAGGCAAATCTCAGTAGACAAGTGATGTTTAGCAGACCCGTGCAGTGTAAATGTGAAAATTATTAAAGCCACAGCAAAATTTGGTTACAAACTCCGCCTAAATCAACCTATTATCATAGCTCGATCTCACTCGAATCAGCAAGACAAAATATAGAATATCGGTAGCTCGCACGGCCGTAGTAGTTGTGACGGTGCTAGTAGCACAGTTTCACCGCTAGCAGACGCCGTTGGTCTTCTTGGCAAGCACGAACTTCTTCCACGCCTCCGTCGCCGACTTCTGCGTCTCGAGCTCCGTCTTCTTCTCGACGTGCCCATTCACCACAACGGCGGCATCCTTGGGCAGCGTCGCCGGCAGCAGGGCGGGAGGCGTGAGCTTCGACGACGGGAGCGCGTCCAGCTGGTACAAGACCTTGTCGATGTCGAGGACGAGGCGCTCGGCGAGGGTGCGGCTGAACTCCTCCCTGATGACGACACGGAGCACGGTGACGTGCTGCGCGTTGGGGGGCATGGTGTAGGCCGGCACGATCCAGCCGAAGCGGCGCAGCATGTCGGAGATCTCGAACTCGTCGTGGCGGCTGTGGTCCTTGAGCGAGAAGGCCACCAGCGGCACGCCTTCGTCCTTGGACACGATGTTGAAGCGGCCCGTCTTCTCCAGCCCCTCCTTGAGCACCATGGCGTTCTCGTGGCAGTTCTCCATGATGTTCCTGTACCCCTGCATTGCCATCCATCCATCGTGTCAGATCATCACCAAAATAATTCTGCTAGATAGTCGATGTTTCTGGTGAAGAACAATATTTACCTCGAAGCCGTGGCGAATGAGCTGGTAGTACTGCGCGATGACTTGGCTGGAGCCTTTGGA
The DNA here is from genome assembly GCA_947311845.1 of Poa pratensis. Taxonomy (NCBI): domain Eukaryota; kingdom Viridiplantae; phylum Streptophyta; class Magnoliopsida; order Poales; family Poaceae; genus Poa; species Poa pratensis. The sequence goes on from CAMZMU010000033.1 coordinate 74,861,948, forward strand.
GAAGTTGAGGGTGAAGGTGGGCTGGTCCGCGCCGAGGTAGTTGATGTGGAAGATGAGCTCGTCCGGCAGGTCCTCCTTGTTGCGCCAGATGGCCCAGCCGATGCCGGCGTAGACCAGCCCGTACTTGTGGCCGCTCACGTTGATGCTCTTCACCCACGGCAGGCGGAAGTCCCACTCCAGCTCCGGGTACAGGAACGGCGCGATGAAGCCGCCGCTCGCAGCGTCGACGTGGATCGGCGTGTCCCACCTGAAAATGCACGGCACATTTTAGGTTTAGCACACCAAATGTAAATATACTCTGTTTTTGGTTCAGTTGCTCTGCTTGTTTGTCACCCACCCTGTCTCCTTGTTCTTCTTGTCGAGCAGGTCGTTGATGAGCTTGACGTCCTCGAACTCGCCGTTGAGCGTGGAGCCGAGGATGGCCGCGACGCAGATGGTGTTCTCGTCCACCATCTCCACCGCCTGCTCGGGGTCCATAACGTAGTGCCCCTCCCGGAGCTTCACCTCCTTCAGCTCCACCTCAAAGTACCTCGCGAACTTCTCCCAGCAAACCTACACAGTTCCGTCAGAAATTTCAGAATCATTTCTCAATTCAATCTTCCATTAGGATCGTGAGGCAGTTTCGGTGCTTACTTGGACGTTGGCGCCGGTGATGATGTTGGGCTTGTCGAATGGCTTGCCCTCCGCCTTGCGCTTGTTCTGCCACTTCCTCTTGAATGCCAGCCCGGCGAGCATGATGGCCTCCGACGACCCCACCGTGCCGACGCCCACGGCCGTCTCGGACTCGCCCAGCGGCGCGTGGAAGAGATGCGCGATCATGTTCACGCACCGGTTCTGCAATGCCGCGTACACACCAAAAAGTCAATAAAAAGAAATAATGTCATTCTGAGTCGAATTTTCTTCTCACAAAAAGGTCCCCGTTGACAATAATAATAGACAAATTAGTCGTCCAATTTTTTTTCTGCACTAGACTATACAAGTGACCGGCCGGCGGCCTGACCATACCCCAACGATAAATAATTTGTTTTCCAGTGTGCTACGGGCGGCGAGAAAACACGAAGTGTGCCGGTGGCACGCAGTTCAAAGCAGAGACTGGTAAACAAAAAACAGATACCTGGAGCTCGGTGGTGATGGGGTACTCGTCCATGTCGACGTAGTTCTTGTTGATGGAGTCCATGATGAGCTTGTCGCACTCGGGCTCCATCCACGTGGTGACGAAGGACGCCAGGTTCAGCCGCGGGTTGCCGTCCAGCATCAGCTCGTCGTTGATGATCTGGTACGCCGCCTCCTTGGGGATCGAGTTCTCCGGCATGCGGTACCTGCACCAAATCCATCCACCGTCCGGTCAGTTAATTATCACTCATCGTCGAAGAACAGAGCGAGAAGAACAAGAGGTACAGTATACATGCCTTGGGAGGGACGCCCGGACATAGCGCGAGGCGAAGGTCGAGTGCACCGACACGTCGGTGTCGGAGGGGGCCCTGGAGAGCACCATCGCTGCAGCAGCACAGCTCGCCGACCGAACAGAGAACAAGACGGCAGCTAAAAGCTAATGTCGCCGCCGCTTCTAGCTAAGCTCTTTGAGGTGTTTGATTGAATCAGATATTCAGATGCAATGGGATTGGTGTGTGTTGTGGAGGAGACGACGGCCCGGGTCGGGTATATATATGCGGCCGACGGGGTGCAGACATGGAAATAGCTAGCTGTAGAAGGGAAAGTAATAACCAAGGAAATTCTTGGGCAGCGGGCAAACGAAGCCGTGTGGACGGTGCGGTGGGGCGTATGCATATGCGTTACCAAGGAAAGATCAAGGAGAGGAGAGGAAAGAGAGAGTCAGGCCTGGTCCATACTACTACTGCTATTCGTCTTGTCCGTTGAATAGGCAAGGAGAAGCAGGGAAAGGCAACATAACGTCACAAAAAGAAAAGGTGCCTTTGAATTACAAGGTCTGACTGTAGTTTCTAAAAATGTATACTAGTCTAGAGAAAACTTAGAGAAAAGTCATCGTAAAACGACAAGAATTGCGGATGTGGACTAATGCCTCCTGGGTATCGGCGCACCTGATATGCGCATTTTTTTTAGAAATTCAAAAAAATCCGTAACTTTTTTCGCTCAAAGATGATTAAGTATTATACTCGTATAAAAATTCTCGGCCAAGAAACGATTCTCATTGACTTTTTTTTTTTTTTGACATTTTCACTGGGGGGAGCACAAAGGCTCCCACCTGAATTTTTTCCATTTCAACAGCAAGGATAGTGTGAAACCCCAGGGTGGGGATTTACAGACGCACGCACGCAGAGGGAAGCACACACACACGCGCAGACAACATTTTTACAGCACTGATCAGAGTCGGACTGGGAGGAGGTAGGTTAGCCACAGGTCCACATCCTGCCTGTGGTCAAGGGGGAGGCGGGCACGCCAGAGCACCGCGTCGTCGCGGCAGGTCTTCCTGGCGAGAGCGAGGGAGGGAGTCAGCCCATTGAAAGCAACACCATTCCGGTGTTTCCAAAGGTGCCAAAAACAGAGGAGGCGTAGCGTGGACGCCGATCGTCCGGGAGCAGAAGTAGGTAGGGGGCATCGATCGATCTCAGCGAGAGTGATCGCAGGGTCTTGGCGCGCCCCGAGCGCCGTCCAGAAACTGACGGCGAAGGGGCAGGTGAGCACAATGTGCTCAGCAGTCTCGAGAGGTGAATTGCAGAGGGGGCACCCGCTTTCTTCGACGGTGAGGATGTTCTTGCGCAGCAGGTTTGCCCGGCATTTGATGCAGCTTGCACCAACAGCCAGGCGAAGAATTGCACCTTGGAGGGAGCGTGGTTCTTCCAGACGAAGTCGAAGAAGCGTGAGAGCACACCGCCGGTCGTGCATAGAGCGTAGAGCGCCGATGTCTTCAGCTTGTTGCCGGCCTTGCCACATAGCGGCAGAGAGCGAGCGTCAGCCTCGTCCGTGAGCTCCGTGGACGCGACCGACGCCAGCAGCATGTTTTTTTGGCGGGCAGCAGTGGCGGAGAGGCGTGGGACAAGGTAGCTGTCGAGCCCATTTGCCAGCACATCGGCGACGGTGGCGTGGGGGTGGGTGCAGTGGGAGAGGAGTTCGGGCATGGTTGAGGAGAGTGGCCCCGAGGGAAGCCACGAGTCGAGCCAGAACGCGACGCGCCGGCCGTCACCAAGCCGAACGCGTGAGATGCATCGGTACAGAGGTAGGAGGTGCAGCAGCCCCCCCCAGTGAGAGCCGCAGATGGCAGCCGATGCGCCGATCGAGTCGAGCGGCGCGCCCGCGAGGCTCTCCCACACCCAGCGCAGCCACGACTCCTCCGTGGCGGTGTGTAGGCGATGGAGAAGCTTGACTTGCAGGCATGCGTTCTGGTCAGGTAGGGAGCGGACGCCGAGGCCACCTTCCTCCTTGGCGCGGCAGACACGCTCCCAGGCGACGAGGCATTGGGCGCCCGAGACATGATCGACGGCAGCCCAGAGGAAAGCCCGCCGCAGCCTGTCCAGCGCAGCGATAACACCAGGAGGGAGGGTGAGGGCTCCCATGGCGTAGGCCGGGAGGGCGTCGAGGACGGCGTTGAGGAGGACGAGCCTCCCACCGGCGGAGAGCAACAGCGCACGCCAACCCGACAAGTATTTGTCCACCTTGGCGATGAGGGGCGTGAAGGCGGCGAGGCGCAGCTTCTCGGCGGAGAGCGGCAGGCCGAGGTAGGTTTGAGGGAACCCCTCCACCCTGCATTGCAGCGCCCCCTGGATATCGGCGAGGACATCGGCGGCGACGTGCATGGGCACAAGGGTGCTCTTGTGGTAGTTGATGCAGAGTCCTGTCGCGCGCTCAAACTGTTGGAGAAGCCGAAGCCGTCGGGCAGACGCGCCATCCGCCCTCAAGATGATGAGCGTGTCGTCGGCGTACTGGAGGATGGGGCACGGCACACCGTCGACAAGAGGGTGCTGCAGCACGTCGTCAGTGCGCACCAGCCGCTGGAGCACGTCGGCGACGATGAGGAAGAGGTAGGGGGACAGAGGGTCCCCCTGCCGGAGACCGCGCAGGCACCGGAACCATTTCCCCGGCAGTCCGTTGAGGAGGATGGCCGAGCGCGACGAGGCGAAGAGGGAGTCCATCCAGTCACACCAAAGAGGCGGGAAGCCGCGCGCGAGCATCACAGCGCGCAAGCTTGCCCAGTTGACGGAGTCGAAAGCCTTCACGAAGTCGAGCTTGAGGACGACGCACGGAGCTTGGCGGCGGAAGCAGGTCTGGACGAGCTCCGTCGCATAGACGAAGTTTTCCGAGATGCTTCGGCCAGCGAGGAACCCCGTTTGGTCGACGTCGATGATCTTCCCAATCTGTTGCTGCAGGCGCGAAGTGAGAGCCTTGGAGATTGTCTTGATGGAGCAGTTTTGAAGGGAGATTGGGCGGAAAGATCCAGGAGCAAGCAGCCCGTCCTTTTTCGGCAGTAGGACGACATGCGATCTGTTGATCCGCTCCAAATCCACAGCGCGGGAGTGAAATTTTTGAAAGAGCCGGAGCAGGCTGGGTTGCACCGTGTCCCAGACTGGATTCTCATTGACTTCAGGGTAAAAAACAAACTTATGAAGAATACAGCGTGTGTATAATGCTCTTTTAGACAAATCTTTAACCCAGTCTGCGGTAAAAGTCATTCTTTGACGTAAAATTTGGTATGGGTACAATATTTGATCATGTTTGTCCGAGTGACATTTTCGGACATTTTTTTTTACCTTTTTTGAGTTACTAATTTTTGACCATGTGCACCAACGATATTTTCGCAAGAAATGCACATTATAAAACGACACTTGTACGTTTTTGAAATGCAAACCACATAGATCCTACCAAAATAAAAATAATCGACTGATTTAAAAGCAAACTAAACGTAGAAGTTCAAACTATTATAGTCGTAGATTGTAAAAGTGGTATAATGTGTAACTGGTGCAGTACAGTCAAGCGAAAAAGGCAAATTTGACTCTCCTTATGTTCATTTGGAGAGCTCTCTAAGAAATTGTGTCTCTATTTTTCCTACACGTCGATGAAAATGACAAATATGACTCTCTATATCACACTCATATATATTATATTAATTTTTATAACTACAAAATTATCTTTCTTTCCTAACCAACATTTGAGATAGCATAATCTCAATACAACACAACAATTCACATAAATAAAATAAGAAAAGCTCACAAAGAAAAAAAAATGATTTTTGATCTACTAACAATCTCTCTCCCTGATCTTCTCACTCTCCTATATCCTATCCAAATTGCACAGCCTATGCATCCCTCGCGTCCTCCCCTCCCTACCTTACCAACGATGTCTGCAATGAACCCTCCCCCTACACAGACTAGAGTGCAGTCGCGGCCTATAGCTCGATGACGACCTCTCATGCCCTCTATCTGACGCTCCTAGTGGAGGAGCACCAACACTTGAGGGGGGGGGGGGGGGGGGGGGATCGCCACCACTCTCTGGCTCCCCTTCCCTCCCCCTCCTACCACTGTCCCACCTCCCATCTCCCTAGTTTGTCTTCTCTTCTCGTCAGAGGTGAACAAAGTGGCGTAGAAATCTCCTCGCGGACGCGGAAGCGAGTCGTTGCTCGATGTCGAGTAAGCTCCAAGTCGTCATATCTGCCTTGCGAGAGAACTGCTATGTGTCATGCACAAATTTGACGCGTAGCTAGCCGAATCCGCTGGAGGTTTGTTGTTGTTGTTACTTGTTGCTGCCAAAATTAGTAAGTCTGACTTTCACGACATGTTTGGAGAGGGCGTTGGATGTTATTCCCTTCGTTCCAATTTAATTGACTTGCCATGCACCATATGTGGATGTATCTAGACATGTAACATGTCTAGATACATCCACATGTGGTGCATAGCAAGTCAATTAAAATGGAACGGAGGGAGTATATTAGAGAGCAACCTAAATAAATCAAGCGATTTCATTTAAAAAAACAGCTGATTCATTAAACAAGCAATCCATTAGTCTAAAGCAAAATCTGAATCTAAAAGCATATCCTCATTTAAACGTGACGAGCCACTTCAGTTCGTGCGCACGTACATATACATATATATATGCTCCATACGAATCACGAGAGAGTGCAAGGTCGATTTCCACGGGACAAAACCATTGGCAAAATCCGGAAAAAAATCTCCTATATTTAGACATTTTGTTTTCCTTTGCCCTCGCGTTAGCATGACATGCGTACCCCGATTTCGAGCAAAGGAATATGCGCGCATATGCGGGATCGTAAAGGCGGGATGCCTAAAACCGGGCAGCGATTACCGGCGACACCCGCCTCGTAGCATAGCATGGGCCGTGGCGTCCGAGTCACGTCGCGCGTTTGCTGGCGTCTGGGTGCAGTGACCGCGTCCAGCACCGACCGACGTCTCCTGCCTGCCCCAGGTTTTCCCGGACCGGGCGAAACCGCCGTACGTCACCGGTCGAGCCTGGACTGCGGGCTTGCCGTCCAAGAAAAGCAAGGGACGGCCGGCTGGTTTCGGTGCTCCGCCGTTTCCAGCCCCCCGCGTGCCCACTCACTCGCTTTTCTCACTCCTTTTGCGTCTTGTGCGTTTCTAGAGCCTGACCGCCTCTCGTGAGCTAGGGTGCATCACCCCCTACCCTACCAGCTACCAAGCACCGTTAACGTATGCTTTGCTCGCACCCGAGGATGGACAGCTCCACCGCCCCTGCGAGGCGTTCTCTGACCTCATCAACAAACCACCGCGCCCGCAAGACATGATTGATCGGTCACTTCTTTTTTTAAGGACAAGGTGGTCGTTCCACCGCTCGAATAGATAGAATAGAAATGACCCAGTTTATAAAGAAAACCGGGTCCAAAAACCATACAAACAGTACAAAAGAATCACACAGACGAAGTGATCCGCCGCCCACACGACACAAGTCGACCAAACGCCACAACACACACCACCCTCTCCGGGGCCGCCGCCCCGGCGTAGCAACCAGATCAACCTTCGCATTGACCAAAAACGATCCAGTCATGGTCGGCGAACCCTCTGCCCGCGCAGTATTCATGCAGGTTGCCACCAAAACCACCATGTTCCGGGGCCGCCGCCCCGGCGTAGCAACCAGATCGACCTTCGCATTGCCCGAAGGCGATCCAATCAGGTCAACGAACTCTCTGCCTGCGCAGTCTTCATCCAGGTCGCCACTCAGACCCACGCCAAACAACGGTTCTGCCTCATAGAACCGTCATAGCGTGGGAGCCCGAGGCCGCTGCCTCGGCGTACCGCCACCGTCCGGGGCCGCCACCCCGGCATCCACCTCCCCTGACCACATCGCCATCCTACCCATCCGCCGCGAACCCGCCGCACCGAGAGAGTCGGTGACTCCAAGACGACGCCTCCAACAAGGTAGTGACGTGTCCGTCACCGTCGCCCGCCCCCGACGGAGCTTAGGCTTTCACCCGGAGACCATCGGACCACTCTCGTCGGGCCGGTTGTCGAAACTCCACGACGATGCCATCAAGAAGGAGAACGGCGCACAAGGGCGCCGCCATCGCCGGCACCGAGTCGGTGCAAGGCTTTCGCCCGGAGTTTGAGCCGCCCACGAAGCTTAGAGAGCCGCAAGAGAGGAGACCGCATCCGTGGTCGGCCACCGAGCTCCTCCGCATGCCGCAGCCACCACGGCACCTCACGCCATGGCAAGCGCCATACCGGTCACAATCCTGTCGCAGCCGCAGTTCCGGGGCCGCCGCCCCGGCTTCCTCCTCCCCGTGAGCTTGCCGTGACTGGAAGAGGGTGGAGGATACCAACCTCCCCAACCAGCAGCCCGCCCTTCTAGCTTCTCCGCCACTCCCAGGAGCTCAGCGTCGTCGCCGTTAGCACCTTCTTCTCGACGCCGCTGCCACGCCCAGCGCCAGCCCGCGCGGCCGAGATACGGCCCGCCCGGGCCGTCGGCAAGGGACTCCTACATCCGTGCCGGCTCCTCCGCCTCCCCTACTGCGTCCCGCAACCGGCGGACGCCCGCATCAGCGCACCCTCGCTTGGGCCCAACAAGCCCAGATCGGGCCCGCCCAAGCCCATCGGGCGCGCCGTCACCTCCACTGCAATCGCCTCCGTCTCCCGCACCACCGCCGCCGCCGGCAGCCAACACGCCCGCCGCGACCTCCACCCGGGCCCGCCGGCCCGGCTTCCTCCGCCTAGATCGCCGCCGCCCCCATGGGCCGATCTCCCCCAGCCGAGAGCGAGTAGCAGCCCCCTGACCACCTTTGTGGTAGCAGGGGGAGCCGCCACCGCCGCGGCCGGAGCCGGTGACGGCAGCGGCAAGGAGGGCGCCGGACGGGGAGAGGGCTGGGCGGCGCTGCTTGCTCCGCTGGCGTTGCCTGGGGGAGCAGCGCGAGGGGTCGTAAGTAGAATAGTATCAACCCCTGATCGGTCACTTCTTGTTCCTCTCGATCGGTCCGTTTGATATGAACGTGTGGGACATGGTTTGATCGGGAGTATTTGTCTTGGTCAAACCATCGTAAAACGGATCATCGGCATGTCGTATTTCATCTTAATAGTAAACAAAAATACAGTATCTAATCCAATTAAAATTTGGAGGCATATTAGAAAGTGGCCCAAAAAAAATTGAGATATGGAGACATTTTGAAAAAGTGCCCAAAAAATGACTTATCATGGCATTTTATTTATTGCCCCAATAGATAAGACCTTTCAAAGCAGTTTGAGCAAAATTGCCTCAATAGTCATGACTTTTGAGGGCACTTACTCAAAATACCCCTAAAGGTTATAGCTATTGGAGCACCTTGCTCAAACTGCCCCCTAAAGGTCATATTTATTGGAACATTTTGACAAACTACTCTTAATCGGAATCTTTCGGTGCATTTTGAAGAAAATGCCCCTACCATGCCCCAATATGCTTGCCGTCTAGTAGTGGGTCGGTCCGGGTCCGCTGCAATAGAGGCGACAGACAAGAACCGATCGAATGAGCAAAAAGGCCAAACCTTCTATTGCGTACCCAAGTATGCTCAGTTGATCTTTGCGGCCTTTCCTTGTTCTAAATACATACACTTCATCACTTTGACCAAGCTCCATACATCACGGTGTTATAAACGATAGCAAATAAACGACGAAGAGCGGAACGATCAAACCAAAGGGGACACGAGATTTTAACGTGGAAAACCTCTCCAAACAAAGGAGAGGAAAAAACCACGGGCGCCAGCCAGCAATACTTCACTATATCGGGTGAGGTTACAAACGCCGTGGGTTTACAATGTGTGGCTTACCCCAAGCGGAGGCTTACAAGATGTATATATGGTGGCATAAAACCCTAAGTCAGCTGCAGTCTGACTCGGAAACGACGTGTACCGTACCAAGCCTCCGGCGACGGGCCTCCGCTTCGCTCCGAAGTTAGCCTCTCACTTTATATCTTCATATGAATTTGGAACACATCAAAATAACACACGGAGCACGAGGTATAAGTTTTTTTAGATACAAGGCCGAAAGGCCCGACATTAAATTAATAACACCGACAACGGCGAAACAGATACAGAGCGTTGAACCCAGCTTACAACTCGACACTGCACACACACACAAGACACAAGGCTACCGAGAAGATTACAGGTGAACACCGAATGGGCAAAGCCGAAGAAGGAGAGCACAAGCAAGACGGGCAGAGGCCGGTGTCGGGCCGGAGCTGGGGGACACAGGCACACCAACACACGCGGCACACCGCCGAGACGAACTACACCACCGAGGGCCGCACCACCTGGATCATCACCGCCACTGTCCAAAACAGGCAAAACGGAGCCCCGCACAAAGAAACGCCGAGGTGCAGAGCAAGGTACAAGCTTTGCCGGAGAGAGCATGACGAAGTTCACCATGCCACCTCCGGAGAGAAACACGTCGTGAACTCCAAGACGACGTCTTCAAGAAGAGCACGACACCGGAGTGCCGCCACCGCCCGATCCGAGGATCTTGGATTTTCATCCAGAGTGATAAAAGGAGCGAAAGAGACCTCCGCGACGCCTTCAAGAAGGATACGTCGTCCGTAGACATCGCCGCCGCGGCCCGAGAGAACCCCGGGCAAGGGTTTCCCCACCCTTCTCCTCCTTCTACACCGGGCAGCGGGCATCGACGGAGCAACACCCGCGCAATCGTCACAACACGCCACTCGCCAGCCCCATGCCGCCCACACGACCGTGGGCACCGGCCAACACCAGAGTCGCTGGCACGCCCGCCAACCAAGCCGACTCTCACCTTCCAGGGCCGCCGCCCCAGCTTACAAGCACGCCGCACCACAGAGCTGAAGAAGCACATAGAGAATACTCCACCACCAGATCGGCGACCAACAGCCCCCATGGCTACCGGACACGACGGATCTAGGGCGGAGGTGGAAGGGCCTGAAGCGGGCACGGGGCCCCTGCCCCGTCCCAAGCTCGAGGCGACCAACCTGGTCGAACTACCCTGCCGACTCCACCCGGAGCCTTCCACGCAGATCCTGCCGGCCGTAGTGCCGCCGCCGGCCATGCCCTCCATGGTCGCGGCGAACGACCGGAAATCAGAGCGCTCCGGACCTCCCAAGACTACCGCCCGCCGAGTTTCGTCCCCCGCGACGGCAGCCGCCGCCACGAGCACGACACCACCGCGAAGCCACCGCGCCGCCGCGCCCACTCGCCCAACGCGGCGCCCCCACCAACCGCCGCGGCCCGCGCCGCCACCGCCGCGTGGAGGAGGAGAAGAGCCCCGCCGCCGCCAAGGCTTAGCCCGACGACGCCCTCCGGCGGCGGCGGGAGAGGAGGGAGGGAGGAGGAGGGGCGAGGGGCTGGCGGCGGCTAGGGTTTCGCCCCATCGTTCGCGGGAGCGACATAACGAAACGAAGGGCTGAGATCTATCCGGGTACAAGATTTTCAAGTCAATGTTCCCACTCTTTTATTACAATGCCTAGCTAACTGCACCGCAGGTAGCGCAAGTGCATGCTCCGTCCAGGAATCCTTCTTCAAAACCAGCAATATCGTCCGCAGAAAACCTCGGTCATTCCTTGTTCATAAAAATACACGCAAGGTGTTGACAAATCATATGAACCTCTCAATTAATGTTTGTCGCTGGAGTCAAAGAGGCAGGAAGGGACGCGGCTACTAGACAACATCCGATCGAATAAAATCGTCGTGTGTATGTGCGCGCAACTGGGGGAGGTGCTCGAGCGGTTTTCCGATTCCGTTCGTATGACCGAATGCACATCGATCTGCCTTGGGCCTTCCCCAGTTGGGAACTTATTAGGAAATCACGTTGAATTTCTCATGGACCGTTCAGCTTGAACTGACCGTGTCGCTTCAACTTTTCTAGACTCCCAGTATGTACGGGCTCGTCTTTCGGAAACTCCTTTTGCTCCGAGCTCCGGTGATCTCGGTTTTTTTTTAAAATAAATTTAAGTGTCAAAAAAATCTGAATCAAATCATGCATGTTCTCAATGATAGACTCTATAAAGCCTGCAAAATCTCATTGCAAAATACAATATGGTTTGAGCCACACAAAAATAACAGAAGCTGAATGTTCACTATATTAAGATCTGTACATTTGTCATTTTTGTGTAACTCAAAAGGTAAAATATTTTGCATTGAGATTTTGCACATTTGTAGAATATATCATTTAGAACATGCATGATTTGTTTCATATTTTATGAAACTTTTAAATATATTTTTTGATTTTAAATAAAATTTGAGATCACTGTAGCTCGAGAGCATCAAATCTACACTCCTCGCTGACTCGTAGCTACTAGAAGAGCAAGCTCGCACGACCCGATTGCCATGCTACTCGCATCGGGGCGTTCCTATATAGGGGAGGGGGGGAGGGCGTGGCACCGCCGAAAGAACATCTACTGGGCCGGCCAATTTAGGTCGAGTTGTTTCATTCTTTATTTTGTGTACTCTGTTTTAATTTTATCTATTATAACAAAGAAGGTAAAAATATAAATAAAAGAGAAAGGAAAATAAAAAGGACTCTGAATAATTTAAATCTGATTTATTTAAAAGTATTAACATTTTTGAAGTATGAAGCATTAATCAAAATCTATAATAAACTGAATATTTTTTCAATTCTAAAAAAAATTGAAGATTTTTTAAATTCAAATATTTTTCAAAACCGTTCTATATATTTTTAAATCGAATCGGCCGCTTGTCCTGAGCCGGGCACTAGAGGGTCATATGACACATTTGTCTTTCAAATCGGCGGTTTTTAAATAACACGAGTGTTTACCGCATTTCCCTTTCAAATAACACGAGTGTCAGAGAAGGGGTTGAGGGCAGAGAGCGAGTGGGAGAAGTTGGCACACCTGCCAAGTCCCCTACTCCTCTGTAACCGTTTTTTAAGATAAATGTGGAAAAGGAGGCCTCCAAGTCCTCTGTTTCTGAATGCACATATATCTGACATGTACTGAATGATGCACCCTCTTTTCTTCAAATTCTCATGTTTATTTTATATGTCTCACGGTATGTAGCATGTTTGTCCATACTTGCTCGTGACATTAGAGACGGTGGGTGGGAATAAGCATCTCATCCACATGTTTGTTGGAGTCACTATCTGCTTCTTATTGCGGGCGAATCATTGTAGATCAAAAGGTTGATTGAGACGTCCAACCTGCAGCTGCAGGTCCACCTTTTTCATGTTATATCTTCTTCTTCTTCTTTCTCTTGCTTTCTCGGGACACTGACCTCGTCTCTTCCGATTCAAGAAGAACGGAGTCATGGACTACACGGACCAGTTTGATATGAGCCCTCTGCTGGACGGACCCAACTCCTCCCAGGAGGTTTGTGCTCTCTCTTTCTTTTTCTCTAGATGGGCGAGACTTAGCATTGTAATTGCTTATCTTAATTGTGAAATGTAGAATACCGCAGAATATACAGGTGATGGATCTGTTTGCATCAGTGGGCATCCTGCTTCCAGAAAGCATACAGGGAACTGGAAGGCCTCCTCCTTAACCATTGGTTAGTATGCAGTAGTGGACCATACTCATGTATAATCATTCTTATGTTGGAAGAGCATAGAAATGTGATAGGTAATACTTGTAAGCATTTTTTAAAGAAAAATAACTTAAACGAACACAGTTAGCCTTCACATTCAGACATTCATATACATCCCAAGTCTCACGGTGTTTGAGAAGATAGTTTACCTCTTTCATATACTGAACAAAATTCTTGTCGAAATTACACTAGAATTGCATGGCCGCGTTCTATAGTCAATGAAAGATCCAACTGAAAGAAAGCTAATTTGTTGCAGTTTGTTCATTCTGCTGTTATCTGGCGTATTCTTCGATCGGAAAAAATCTAATCAGTTATCTCACAAAAGTACTACATGAAACAAATGTGGGTGCTGCAAGAAATGTTGCAACTTGGCAAGGTACTAGCTATCTGGCGCCTCTGATTGGAGCCTTCGTTGCTGATTCATATCTGGGGAAATACAGGACAAGTTTGATCTCCTGTACGATTTTCCTTACTGTAAGTGCTACAAACCACTAATGCCAATTTATGATTTAAAATACCCCACTCCCCTCTTTTTTAATTGATGACTTAAAAAATAGATCCTATATACACTGAAAGAGGAGAAACTTTGTATTTAGTACACTATATCATGATGTTCTGATGGATGAAAGATACAAATACCATTGGCTTGTTGCGTTAAGATTTCAGATGGGCATGCATTGTTATAGTATGACATGTGCAATCAACATATGTTTTTTTCCTCTCGAACATGAATCTAAATGTGTATAGTTCTGTATTATAAGGACACAGAAATTGCGCAAAGCTACTACACCTGAAGAAACAGAGCCACAAAGGTGGTTCCAACCAAAAGAAAAAAAGGTTAAGCTATAAAAACTAAACAGCCTAAGAAAACTAACAATAAACTTATAGGCCTAATCAAAAAGAGAGATCAAAAGATGTTTATTTACCTTACCATGAACATTCATCACTTGGGCTCAGTTTTCTTAATATGTTTCTTTACCTTGTTTTTCCCATTCTGTCCATTCAGGGAATGATGATGTTGCTTCTATCAGCAGCACTTCCGTTAATCTCAATTGGTCCTCACGCTCGGACTGTTTGGTTAGATCCAGTCTCTTCTCAGTACATCATATTCTTCATTGGGCTGTACATGGTTGGTTTAGGGTATGGTGCACAGAGCCCTTGTGTTACATCCTTTGGAGCTGATCAGTTTGACGACACCGATGAAGTGGAGAAAACCAAAAAGAGCTCTTTCTTCAACTGGCACTATTTCTCAATCAATTCTGGTTCATTGATCGCGGGGACTGTTATTGTGTGGGTTCAAGAACATGAAGGTTGGATCTGGGGATTTAGCATTTCTACACTATTTGTGACTTTAGGAATAGTTATTTTTTTCTTGGGCTCCATTGTGTATAGATTTCAGAAACCTGGAGGAAGTCCTCTTGAAAGAATATGCCAGGTAGTTACTGCAGCTACTCGGAACTTTAATAAAGTTTTGCCACATGATTCCTCAGCTCTTTATGAGGTTCTGGGGCAAGGTTCGGCAATTGAAGGCAGCAGAAAATTGGAGCATACAAATGGACTTGAGTAATACTCTACGCTGAGATTTCAACTCTTAAGTTTATAATCTATGTATTCTTTTTTTAAACTTTACATTCAGGTATATCTGTTTAGTGCATTTTCTACCCGTATGATATTTTAAGCTACATTTTAAATTGTTGAATTTCCGTAAAGAAAAATCTTGGAATTACAGTGAAAATTCTTTAATACATAATATAGTGAAAATTCTATGGTGCCAAATGTCTGTGCTGAAATTGTACAAAAAATAAATCGTTTTTGCCTTACCTTTGAGTATTCATGGCAGATAAAGCACATATAATCTGATCAAGTACATCTCTATAGTTAGCAAGGTAATAATCATTTTTATTTGTGATTCAGGTTCTTCGATAAAGCTGCACTTGTGACAATATCGGACTGTGAATCTCCTGGCATACTCAATAGATGGAAGATTTGTACTGTCACTCAGGTGGAGGAGTTAAAGATACTTATCAGAATGTTCCCGATTTGGGCCGCGATGGTGTTGTTTGCTGCAGTTCAGGAACACATGTTTTCAACATTTGTAGAGCAAGGGATGGTAATGGAGAGACACATCAGGTCTTTTGAAATACCTGCTGCATCCTTCCAATCTATAGATACTATTACTGTCATTATGCTGGTTCCAGTATATGAAAAGGTCCTTGTTCCAATATTTAGAAGATTCACTGGCAGAGCAAACGGCATTACAACGCCGCAGCGAATAGGGATTGGTTTATTTTTCTCCATGTCTTCAATGGTGTCAGCAGCGCTGGTAGAGAGTAATCGGTTACAGATTGCACAGGCTGAAGGTTTGGTGCACCGCGAAGTGGCTGTTCCGATGAGCATCTTGTGGCAAGGACCCCAGTACTTTCTGCTAGGCGTGGCCGAGGTGTTCTCCAACATTGGGTTAACTGAATTTTTCTATGACGAATCTCCAGATGCCATGAGAAGCTTATGTATGGCATTCTCACTTGCCAGCATCTCGGCTGGAAACTACCTTAGTTCATTTATCCTTTCTCTTGTGCCAGTATTCACAGCAAGAGGAGGCAGCCCAGGGTGGATACCTGATAACTTGAATGAAGGTCATTTGGATAGGTTCTACCTGATGATGGCTGGGTTTAGTTTCTTGAATATTTGTATTTTTTATTCTATGCTATGAGGTACGAATGTAAGAAGGCTTCCTGAGTCTCGTCGACTTTGGTATTGTAATGGGAAATAAAACTTTGACCGCCAGGCGTCCACAGATCTGGAAGCCGTCCAAGATCGGCCACATACAACCTGTAAATTGGGGTTAAAGCGTATACCTTGATGAGGGCCGCTGCTACGTCTTATATAGGCCACGGTTAATTAACACCGGGAGGATTATAACAAAAGATCACTACAATCTAAAACCTAAAAAAAGATACAATCTTGGATTACAAGAAACAAAACAAACCACCGCCAGACTTATGAACATGTCGGCCTAGGTGAAATATGCTAATCGACTAATCGTAGGCATCTATACTAACAAATTCTAACACCCTCTCTAAACCACAAACTTTCGTAAGTTGAGATATTGCACTTTAACATGACAACGGTTTTGTAAACCCATATGCAACTCAGACCCTAGGCTCAAGATGAGCCCGGCTTTAAATTAATGAAGCCACAGTATCCACATAGTTCTTACAAGCCGTGAAACGACAACACGAGCACGCAGGCTCGGAAATAAAGAAGCGCACCAGGCGCAAGCGTAGCACATGGAGGTTCACAGAGCTACACCTCCTAGGGAAGATCCCAGACCCACAAGACTGGGATGAGCACACTAAGGCACCAAAAAGAGGGATACAAGCAGGGATGGCGGGGCTCAAGGTGCAGGGGCCTCCCGCACCTGTGTGTAGAGCTGACGGATCCTGCTAATCGTCAGCTCCACCGTCTCGCGATCCTGTCTCCTAGCCACTGGCTTCCACACCTGTAGATACATAGAAAGTTTATAGAGGCCGTCAGCGGGTTGACCGGGGAAGACCCCCTCAATGGTGAATTTGTTCCTAGTTGTCCAAAGAGACCAGACTAGCGCTGCGCAACACGTCCACAAAACACGTTTCGCTTGTCCCGTGTGTCTACACAGTTCTCGGTAAACATCCGGGAAGCAGGTGGGGTTCCAGTTGCACTGGAACAGCTCCCGCACTGCACTCCACATGAACTTGGCAAGAGGACATGCGAAGAAAATGTGGTTGGTGTCCTCAAACTCCCCACATAAGGCGCATCTGCCTGAGGAAGGGCCGTTTCGGTGGTGAATGTTGTCGTTTGACGGCAGTCTCTTCCTTATAAGTTGCCACAGGAACACTCGGATCTTACGGGGGACCGCAATCCTCCATATCTCGCAGAAATGTCTACGGGGGGTTCCCTCGCACAGCTTGCGGTATAAGGACCTAACCGAGAACCTCCCCGAAGGTTCCAGGGCCCAAATTATACGGTCGGGAGTCGGGGTTAGCCGCGTACCCTGAATTGTTCTCAACAGATTAACCCATTGGTTGTGTTCTACATGGCCAAACGCGCGTCTACAAGGAATGTCCCAACCTCCTGGCTGTAGGGCGTCGGCAATAGTGATCTCCGGATCCGCGGTAATGGTAAAATCTCCGGGAAACTCTCAGAAAGAGGACCCGGGCCTATCCACCAGTCTAACCAGAGCCTGGTGGAAAGTCCATTACCGATATCATGTTTCGCCCCCAAGCGGAACACATCCTTCACTTTTTGGATAGATCTCCAAAATTGTGAGCCGTAGGTGTGGGAGTCCACCAATAAGTCCTTATCCCTAAGGTACTTGTTCCGGAGAATATCAGCCCACAAACCTTGTTCTCCAGCATAAAGCTTCCAAATCCATTTGGCCATAAGGCACTTGTTCATGCGCTTTGTGTCCATGATCCCCAATCCCCCTAGGGCCTTGGGTAGACACATGTCAGCCCATCTCACCCAGTGGTAGCGGCGTCTCGTGCGCGAGTCCCCCCAGAAGAATCGTGCACGGTGTTTGTTCATCGCCCCATGAACCCCGTCGCCCAGCAGGCAGACCCCATGGCATGGAGCGGAAGGCTGGAGAGGCAGGCGTCGATCAGCGTGAGTCTAGCAGCAGCTGACATCATATTCCCCATCCAGGGATCGGCCCGCTTAGCCACCTTCATCGGAAGGGGACCCCAATCCCCCGCCGTCAGCGCTCTGTCACTAATAGGTAAACCTAAGTAGGTGAAGGGGAACACCCCTAATTTGCAGTTTAGCATGTTTGCTATCCGTTGGTGATCCAGGTCCGGGTTCCCCAAAACCATGACCTCACTCTTGTGAAAATTAATTCGCAGACCGGACATACTCTCAAAGCAGAGGAGGATGAATTTTAGGTTGGCGATTGCCAAGTCATCCGGCTGGATCATAATGATCGTATCATCTGCATACTGCAGATGTGATACCCCCCCAGGTATCACGTGGGGAATGAGCCCAGAAATATGGCCCGCTCCCTTTGCCGCGTCCAAAATGGCCGCAAGCGCCTCCACCACAAAGTCAAAGAGAAGTGGTGAGAGGGGGTCGCCCTGGCGCACCCCCCGACCATTGCGGAAGAAGTTGCCCACTTCCCCGTTAATGGTAATGGCGGTTTGGCCCCCCGAGACCAAGCCCATGACACGATGAACCCAACCTGGGTCAAAGCCTTTGCGGAGGAGCACCTCACGCAAGAAAGGCCACTTCACACGGTCGTAGGCCTTTTCGAAGTCCAGCTTCAAGAAAACTCCCCCAAGTTTCTTGGACTTAATTTCGTGCACAATTTCTTGCAGGGAGACAACACCCTCATGGATGTGCCGTCCTTTAATAAACGCAGATTGAGTCCTACTAATCGTGCGATGAGCGACGGGAGATAACCTAAGCGCATAGGCTTTCGCGACAAACTTAAAAATGACGTTAATGAGAGCTATCGGTCTAAACTGTCGGATATCTTCCGCCCCGGGAACTTTGGGGATAAGCGTGAGGGCCCCAAAATTCAGCCTCGAAATGTCCACTCTCCCAAGAGCGAAACCATTCGTAATATCCATAATCAATGGTCTTACCAGAGGCCAGAACTTCTTAAAGAAAATCACCGGCAGGCCATCCGGGCCCGGAGCCGTGTCCACCTTCATGCTTTTCAGGACCGAGTCCATCTCCTCACAAGTGAAGGTAAGCATGAGGTCCTGATTTTCCTCCTCCGAGACGCGGCCCTCCATGTCCCAAAGGGTATTGGCAAGGGAGAAGAGCCTCGACTCTCCCTCCTCGCCAAGCAACCTACGATAGAAATCGTAGATGTGCGCCTGAATGCCCCTAGGGTCCGAAATGGTACCCTGGTCTGAGGTCAGGCGGGTAATGGCGCATTTCCTCCGGCGACCGTTGGCGATAGCATGAAAAAAGGCCGTGTTAGCATCGCCCTTCAGCAACCATTGGACTCGGCTCCTTTGCCGCCAGTACTCTTCCTCCATCTTGGCGAGATGGGTGAGCTGGTCTTCCAGGTGATATCTGAGGGCCCAGCCCTCATCATCTAGACCGGAGGAGTCGGCGAGGGCATCCAAGCCCTGAATCTGGGTAAGAATGTCCGCCTTCAAGTCCTTGTCCTCTCTTCCTATATTGGCCCCCCAGCCTTTTAGGAATTGACGAAGGCCTGCGGATATCTTATTCCAGTCAGTGATGGGGTCACTTGAGGGCCCACAAGACCCATGAGCCCCCTCCACTTCTCCTGCACCAAGTCCGCAAACTCTGGTCTCTCTAGCCAAGCCTTCTCAAAGAAGAACCGAGAACTCCGTCTCTTCAGTTCTTCCCCGGAGCTGAGCACAAGGGCTGCATGGTCCGAACCAATGATGGTCTCCGCTGTCAGCGAGCAGAGTGGGAAGAGCGCCTCCCACTCGTTGGTCATCAGGACCCGGTCCAGCACAGAGCGAACTGGATTCAGCTGCCTATTCGTCCAGGTGTAGCGAGAACCACCTCTACGAATCTCCCGGAGTGCAAGGTTTGCGATGAAGTCATTGAATTTGTGCACTCGGGGCCAGTTGATGTTATCGTTGTTCTTATCCTCTGATCCCCTAATCAGGTTGAAATCTCCGCCAACCACCAACGGTAGAGGGCACGTCGAAATGGCCGTAGCCAATTCCGACAGGAATTCATCAGTGCGGCGGTGGTCTGCAGGCCCATAGACCACCAGGCATGCCCAGTGTTTGGAAGTGTCTAACTGCAAGACATCCGCCTGGATGTAGAAGGAGCCACTACTCCATTTCTGCACCTCATATGAATCCTCGTTGACTCCCAACAACATTCCGCCCGAATGACCATTCGCTGGGGTGTGATGCCATGCAAAGTGCCCCCCAGGGTCGATACTTCGCAGCTCAGCGGGGTAAAGCTGGATTTTATGGTCTCCTGGAGGCCAACGAAGTCTAAACGCTCTCGGGAAATAAACTCCTTGATTTGGGTTCGACGTCCCGGCCGTCCAAAACCCCGGATATTGTAAAAGCCTCCCCGCATCACGACACAGGGGTTTCCTCCGTCCACGACGGGCTGCCACCTTAGTTTTGGCCGGACCCCGCGCAGTGGCAGTGGGGGTGGCCACGGACTTAGCCAGAGGAGCGGCCGCCGGCTCCACCTCCCCTTCCGCGGTGGCCCCAACCACCTCGTCCGACTCTCTCGCGACCGCGGCGGCCGCCTCGGCCACCGCTGCGTCCCGGCGGAAGATCGCTTCAGCGATCGCAGCTTGCGCTTTCTCTTTCGCCCGGATGAGCGAAAGGACCTCAGACTCGGTACCCGCTTCTACCGCGAAAGCAAGACCCGCATCATGAACTACCGCTGTAAGGTGCGAATCAGGCAAATCCTGGAGCACAGCGAAAGAAGATGAGGACGAACCTGGTTCCTCGAGGTTCCTGACCGCGGCACGACGCTCTGCCCGCTCCACCGAGTGCACGGCAGACTCCGGGCCGTGGAGCCTCGCGCTCTTGCGGGGCGGACCAGCAGGGTTAGTCCTGGAGCGCGGACGGCGGGGACGCACCTCCAGCCGGTACCTCCAAGTCCTCCGGCAGCGGCGCCAGCTGCGCTACCGAGCCCGACTCAGTCTCCGACTCCACCTCCACCTCCACACCACCGGACCCGGCCTTGGCAGGGGCCGGCGAGCCCTCAGAGGCCAGGGAGCCCGGGGAGAGCATGCTGGCCCCGTCGGTCTCCTCCGCCCGAGGGGACGGGGGTGGTGGTACCACGTCCATCACCACCGTCTCAGGTTGGAGCCGTACTGGTCTCCCACCAGCGACGCCACGGGGATCTCCCCATGGCAGAGTCCACCGAGGCGGCGGCCGCCCTGGGCTGCCCCCCGGCCGCCGGAGCATCAGTCAGCGTGGTGCTGGTCGCACCGGCCTGAGGGGCTGCTCCGTAGGTCCGCTGGTCCTTCTCGCCCGCCAGCCTCCACTCCTCGTTGAGGCTGTCCTCCCCGGAGCTGTCGTGATCAGCCGGAGGTAGCGGCAGAGGAGGGACGGAAGAGCTCGCCCCCGGCAGGTCAACTTTGACTCCCACATTGAACCCCTCGTTCTTGTGGAAGATCTCGGCCCGACCGTTAAGCTTGGCCGGGTTGCGGCAAGCCATGCGCATCCGAACCGGGAGGCGGTTGGCGAGGGTGCGAGTATCCACCTCCAGGGGGCGCCCAAGCATGCGCATCCCGGCCATGAGCCGAGACACCTTCCTCATGCGCTTGGGCAGCCCCGTGATCGTCACCCACGCCTCTTGGAGAACCACGGCCGGCGCCGGATCAGCATCCGCCAGCCGGATGGCAGCCTCCAGGTTGTTGAGTGGCAAGAAGATCCTGCCACTCCTCACGCTCATCTTGAGGAGGTCCCGGGAGGGGAAGCACACCGAGAACTGCAGGGGGGCAACCTCCCGCTCCCTCCAGTCCCAAGCACCCTCCACCAGATGTCGCAGCTCCGCCTCCAAGGCAGGGATCGGAAGCCCTTGTCCCGCAAAGGAGATGATGGCCTCGTTGGTGTCCTCCTCGAGCTCCGACTCGCTCTCCTCGAAGTCGAGGTAGAAGAAACCCTCTCCCGGAATGGCCTGCCCCATGAGCCGCAGCTCGGCATGATCCGGGGTGAAGCGGCACGCCGACTAGAAGTGGCCAGTCTGGCCGCACTTGAAGCACTCCGCCTGGGAAGCGCTCTGGCCACCCGAGCCGGAGACCGGCATCGAGGAAGAGGGGCGCGCAGGAGGGGGCCGGCGAGCGGGCGCGGCCGGCGCCTTCCCAGCCGCACGCGCCAAGTCCCGGGCACCACCCCCCTGCACCGCAGCCGGGGGGGCCACGACCACCTGCGTCGGAGCCCCGGCCAGGGCTTGTTCCGCCGCGAGCCTCTTGGCCTCGCGCTTCCTCTCCCTCTCGATGAACCAGTGCGGCGGGTTGGGGGCGAGGGGAAGCTGCGGGTTGACCGCCGGGGCGGCCGACGGAGTGGCGGTCGGCTGTTGGCGACGCGCACCGCCGCGGTTGGGGCCCCCTGCCTGCGGGGACCCGCACCGTTGCTCGCGCCAGCTCCCGACCCCGCCATCAGCACCACCTGCGCGAAGGAGGAGGAAAGGGGCGGCGGGGGAGGGGAGAGAACGATGGTCTTCGCCGAAGCACCGCGCCGCCGCACGTCCTCTTCAGAAGCAGGGAAACCTAGAGCAAGGTCGCGACTGCCCCTGGGAATCCACCACCATAACGCGGCTGGGGCGGACCCTAGCGCGCTGGTGGGCTGGGCCTCCACTAAGGCCGAGGAAGGGGCCCAACATCGCAGCGGGGCAGCCCCCAGGCCCACCCCGTCCACACGGCCCCTCGGCCGGTCCACCTCCGCAAAGGGCAATAAGGCCGGCCCATCAGGAGGCCCGGCCCAGGTAGGGGTCAAGGCTAACCCTAGGGAGGTCAGCGTCCCTCTCGTCGCCGGCGGCGGCGGCGTCTCCGGAGTTCCGGGCAGAATCTCAGCCAACGGCCGGGGCAGGGAGGGAGAGGCAGCGATGGGGAGGCTCACCGGGGTCGGAGCAGGCTGCGAAGCTCGCCGGGGACGCGCCGAAGAACCCCGCGGGCGCCGCGCCGCCGGGCGGTCGCTCCCCGGGCGGAACCGAGAGCCACAGCCGCCAGGGTCGAAAGGCCGGCGCACCCCATCCGCGCGCGGGGAACGTCGGTGTTGAGCCGACGCGAGGAAGTCTCCAAGCGTCGCCGGCGACCTCGGCGGTGATTCCCGCACCTCCTCATCGATGCACGGGTCGGGGGCCACCGGCGGCCAGTCCGCCTCCCAGAACCGTCCTCGAAGTCCATCACCGTTCAGCGACGGCCGAGACCGCAGAAACGGCGAGGGTAGGCCAGCCGGCGAGGAGGGAGGGCCGGCGCGCACGCCGCCCCCGGAGTCGCCCGTCGAGTCGCCCGTCATCGCCTCAACGCCTCATCCTCTTGTACCCATATGCAACTTGATCAACCGTGGATATAATCTGACCTCCGGCAGGCTGTGAGCTACCCCGTTCTCTCACAAAATGATAATTAATTTCAGTATGCCTTGTTCTTGAGTGAAAAATAGGACTAATTGATAATTATGTGGCACCGATATTATCACACCAAAGTGAAGCCGCACGTGAATGTGGCCCTCCAATTTCCTTGAGGAGACTTTGAAACCCACATTTATTTTAGCAGTGGCAGCCAAGCCCTTACTTTCGTGCATTCCATAAGATAAGATTAGAGCCATAAAACACTGCAAACCCCCTGCGGATATGCAGTCATCAGGACATCCAACCTAGTCAGCATCAGAAAAGAAAACTTACTAGTATAAAACTTGACTTGGTGATCTTCAGTCCAAGTCCCAAAGTACCTTGAAGATAATGAAGTATCTTTGTTTTAAATATAGTCCACTGTGACATTGTGCGATAGTGCAAAATTGGCAATCTTTGTTAACTGGAAAAGCAATATAATGTCTAGTCAATGTTAAATATTGTAGAACCCCAACAATGCTTTTGTAGCGTGTGGCATCCTCGATACCTAGCACTTCACCTTCATGCAAAGTTAGTTTTTCCGAGGTAGACAAGGGTGTACTTAAAACTTTGCAAATCAATTTGCATTCGCGCATGCTTGATTATATATATATATATATCTTTAGTGTATTTTCCTCCTTGAGATCATTGAGCAAAGCTTTCATGGCCTCTTGGTAAAAACTTGAAACAATTATATCATCAACATATATAAACATGAACATGGTAATATTCCTTTTGCTATAAAAGATAAGAGTTGTCTGCCTTGGATGGTACAAAACCAAGTGTCAGAAGTTTCACACTAGTTTGGTGTTCCATGCTCTATAAATCTTTATCAGGTCTGCACACAAATTTGGGTTTTGACTTCTCCTCATACCAGGAGGTTGCCTCAAATAAACATCCCCTCGCACTAGTTTGGAGTACCATGCTCTATAAAGCTTTATCAAGTTTGCATATAAATTTGGGTTTTGACTTCTCCTCATATCTAGGGTGTTGCCTCATATAAACATCCTCCTCTAGAACGTCAGAAAGAAACCGATTATGTACGCAAAGTTGACATTGATGAAGTCTCCAACCATGGAAACTGCAAGCACAAGCCTGCCAATATGGCTACTAATATGGCTTTATACTTTTCAATGGTGAGAACTGAGATCTCTTTCCATGGCTTCACCTCCCTACTCTAACCACTATGGTGAGATCTTCTTACATGTCTCCACTATCGTGTTGTTGGCACACAACTAGAGCATCTGCTTCGTAGTTCACGATGCATGTAGTTATAATTGACAACGTTTTAAGAAATAAAATAATGGTCAAATACACCAATAATAAAAAGCTAACAGAACCAACTTGTGGTTGGGAGATTAGAAAGTGGTTGTGCCCTCAATCCACAATTGATCAAACCCTACGTCTAACTCTATATGTCTCGGTGCAAGGTGATGTTCCTTTGATAACACGACTTCTATGTTGACTTCGTCAATCTTGAATCTCCGCAACAGGCTATTTGAAATAATGTATGCTTATAAATTGTACTCGGTGCATCTAAAAAAATACTCTCCCCGTTTCACAATATAAGCCTTTTTAGCAAGCTAGTAGAAAAGAAGATGCTCTAACCAAACCACATGACACATGCACAACCACATATTTTTTAGCTCAAACAATACGACATATGAATTTGAAACTTTGTAGGCCACTGAAACATTAGAATTACTATGTGATTTTTGCTCAATTTTTAAAATATTTAATTTAAAAAACAACTCATTTAATATATATATATATATTTAACGCCGTAAAGACCCTCAGCTAATTTTCTTATATTCCATCTCAAATATTTCAGTGAACTTCGTATTTTCAAATTCAAAGGTTGTATAATTTGAAAGATAAAAAATATATTGTCTGAGAGGAAAAATAAGAGTTAGCACAGACCTTTATGCACCTTGGGAACAGCCTAGACAGGGCACAAGGGTGTTGTAGCTGAGTGGCTGCTCAGAAAATCAACTCTCCAGTTGTTGTTACACTTTGGAGGCTTCGACTGTTGTATCACCAATAACAAAGCCGACCCGTCAACTAGTATTGTCTATTCCGTTGTAAATAAAAACTACTCCTTCCGTCAAAAAGATGTCTCAACTTTATCTAAATTTGCATGTATTTATAGTAAAATTGGACAAAGTTAAGACATCATTTTGTGCACGGAGGGAGTACTATTCTGTATTCTGCAGGACAGTAGCTACTAGGAAGCGGCAGCGGAAGCAGAGTCAACCCTGTTTCGTCGTCTCCCTTCTTCTTGGATTAGTACTAGCAGTGGCCGTTCCAGTTGCTCCAAGAGAGAAAATCAACTCACTATTTCACAGAGGCTGCGAAGTTTTCGTTGAACGGAACAGCAAGCCGCCGGAACTTCCAAAGCTGCATTCATGGGGTTGTTGGTGGAGGGCGACGAGGAGCAGATCCTGCTAGTGCGCGCGACGCAGCCGGGGGTACTTGCGTCCTCTCATCCCCTCTCCATGGAATTTTTGGTCTTTCTGTTTGTTTGTTCCATCAAGGTTGAAGGATTCATAGGGTTTCTAGCTGGGCCGCGAGCAGGGACGGCGGCATCTGCCCGGAGCAGGGGCGCAGCGGTCCGGAGCAGGGGCGCTCGGGCGTGGCTCGGCCGAGCAGGGGCGGCGGCGCCCGCCCGGAGCAGGGGCGGCGCGGCCGCGGCGCCTGGCCGGCACTTGGCCGCGAGCAAGGACGCGATGGCGGCGCCTGGCTGGCGCTCGGCGGCGAGCAGGGGCGCGGCGGCGGCGCTCGGTCACGCGCGGCATTTCGTCGAACACTTGCATGAAGCGCCCACGCCAGCGATTTTTGCAAAACAACCCTCCTAATATCCAAAACCGGAAGTCTCCATCCAAAACCGGATGACGTGTCCGGTTTTTGACCAAATTGCACCCACATTTCAGTTGTATGACTAAAAAAACCAGTTTTCCAGATGTGTGACTTAAGTGTACATGAGCGACCAGTTGTGTGACTGACAGTGCTATTTACTCCTGTGTTATCCCCTTTAATTGGTTTTTTTTTGGCTATGAAAGAAGACAAAAAGTACCTCAGATTTCTCAGTTCTGGATCCTTGGGTTCCCGTGGGGCTCGTCCAGATTAAAATGCACTTGTTTGATTGGCTCTTGCAAAATACTGAATTAGCACAGGATAAAAAACGAAGATTGAAATGTTTAAATGCGCTTTTATGACTAACAAGTGAGCCCCACAGGGGTGCTGCCGCTTTTAGAATCCCGGTTTTGCTTAAGTCTAAGTTAGGTCTCAGTCACCTTCTTCCTCGTGACGGACGAGTCGGCGGCGGGCGGGCGACGCGGCGGCCGACGGTGACGACGAGACTGGAGCGACCCGAAACCGCCGGAGACGCGGCTGGCCGCGGCGGAGGCGAGCAAGTAACTTAACTTGGGGGGGTGGGGGTGCCGGCGCCGGAGAAGACTCGGCCGGCGGTGGGGGTTTAGAGGGAAGCTCAGGGCGGCGGCGGACCGGCGGTGGGCCGCGGTTGGAGGAGGGCGCGGGAGCGGCGCCGGGCGCGGGTGGCGGCAGCAGGCGGCATGGCCGGCGGTACGTGGCGGCGGGGGTTCGCCGGAGTTGAGGAAGACGATGACTAAGACCTAACTTAAGTCTCAGTCGACTGCGTCCTAGACACTCCTTTAGAATCCTGATGCACTTTGGATTGGATGTATTCCATTGGAACACGAAGCAATTCTCAAGTTTAAACATCGATTGACTAGTTGAAATTACTTACATAAACTGGATTTGCTTGTTGGTGTGAAATTTGCTGACGTTGACTTGCTTCAGAGGTCTGATGGTTGATTTGACGGGTGCTTGACTGAAACAGGGCTATTTAGGCGCGATTACCGTTCTTGTTATATTTTGGATAAACATCCATTTCGAACTTTCAATCAACTTATCCACGAAAGATAAACGTTGTTCTGTTTTTTTCTAGAAAGAGATAGATTTTGTTTCGTAATCATGGTATTTGTCACTGAGCTATTTCAGGTAGTTCGTAGTACTTGAACTGTCCAAATCAATGATTTCCCATCGTAAGAAGATAATCGTATTTATTTATTACCAGTCCTTCCTCTGTTCATAAGCATTATTATTTTGTGCACATTTCTCTACTGACACATGTTTGCAAAGTTTTTTTAGGGTTATATCTTTGCAAAGTTAAATGGGGGAGACTTATAATGTTACTCCCTCCGATCCATATTAGTGGGCATAGATTTGTCTAAATTCATATGTATCTAGTTAAGTATTTAGACTAGATACATGTGTATCTAGACAAAGTTGTGCCCACTAATATGGATCGGAGGGAGTAGTTACTTTTGTTAACTATGAAATGTAGAATACCGGAGAATATACAGGTGATGGATCTGTTTGCATCAGCGGGCATCCTGCTTCCAGAAAATATACGGGGAACTGGAAGGCCTCATCCTTAGCCATAGGTTAGTACTGGACAATACTCATCTACAATCGACCTTCCGTTGGAGGACCATAGAAATACATGTAAACAGTTTTTTGAAGAATAAATACTTGAACAATGAGACTTATACTTCACATTTAACCATTCATATGCATCCCAAGTCTCAACAGTGTTGTGAGCATATTTCACCTCTTCAGATACCGAACAAAATAATTGTTGAATTTACACTAGAATTTAATGTCTGTGTTCTGTGTTCAATGCAAGATCCAAGTGAAAGCAAACAGTTTTGTTGCAGTTTGTTCATTCTGCTGCTATCTGGCATATTCTTCGATCGGAAAAAACCTAGTCAGTTATCTCACAGAAGTCCTACATGAAACAAATGTGGCTACTGCAAGAGATGTTGGAACTTGGAAAGGTACTAGCTACCTCGTGCCTCTGGTTGGAGCCTTCGTTGCTGATTCATATCCGGGGAAGTACCGGACAGCTTTGATCTCCTGCACGATTTTCATTGTTGTAAGTGCTAAAATCCACTCATGCCCATTTATGATTTGAATAATAAGAGAGAGAGAGTGACTGTTTCCTTTTTTTAAGTAATCATTTAGAAATGAGATCTGATCTACACCGCTAGAGTAGAAACTTCTTTTTAGTAGATTATATCATATTATATCATGATGTTTTGATGAATGAACGATACAAATGCCACAAATGGTGTTTTTCTTTACCTGGCCCTGGCCTCGCCGTTGGCTCATGCAGCTCTCACATTGCAAATCCTTGCAATTGTTAGTTGTTCCCGCTTTCTTCTTAATACAAAATGACACACTGTCTGGTGCACATTCGACAAAAAGGCAGAGAACGAGCCAGTGGCTCGGTGGTTGGCCCTGGCGGTGTCCAGGCCACCCGTCCCGGGTTCGATCCCCAGCGGGGATGTTTTCCACCGCAGGGATTTCCCAGTAGGTCTAGGCTCACGGAGGCCCAGAAGCTTAGTATAGTCTGGTTAGGTCTAGCTTACGCACAGGTGGCGTGCGTGTGGTGTTGAGTGTGTGTGGTGTGAATTGTGCGTGAGTTCAGATACTACAGCTGTAAAAGACCAGGAATTCTCAAAAAAAAAAAGACAAAAAGGCAAGGCTTTGGCAAGGACTTGTTGGACAATCTGCTTCCTATTCTTGACCGACATGCAGGTTGAGGACATCAATTCAAAGGAAAAGAGAACCCCATATGCCACTAGATTCTGGTGTTAAGTCTTCAGATGGACCTATCCATTGTTATAATATGAGATGTGCATTCAACGCATTTTTTTTGTCTCTCTCAAACAAGCATCTAAGTGTGTTTAAATTTGTATTAGAAAAAGAGCAAAAAATGCACAAAGTTATAACATCCTAAGAAGCATAGCCCATCTTAACATGTTTGTTTACCTTTTTTTTCATTTTGTCGCTTTAGGGAATGATGATGTTGCTTCTATCAGCAGGGCTTCCTTTAGTCTCAACTGGTCCTCACACTTGGATTGTTTGGGCAGACCCTACCTCTTCTCAGTGCACCATCATATTATACATTGGGTTGTACATGGTTGGTTTAGGGTATGGTGCACAGAGCCCTTGCGTCACATCCTTTGGAGCTGACCAATTTGACGACACCGATGAAGTAGAGAAAGCCAAAAAGAGCTCTTTCTTCAATTGGCACTATTTCGCAATCAATGCTGGTTCGTTGATCTCGGGGATTGTTATTGTGTGGGTTCAAGATCATGAAGGTTGGATCTGGGGTTTTACCATTTCTACAATATTTGTGACTTTAGGCACAATTATGTTTTTCCTGGGATCCATTGTGTATATGTGGTAACCCGAATTTTTGGTAGATTAATTAATTTGACTAAAATGAAATTAGCTTTTGATTGTTCTAATTCTGCTAATCTCTAGCGTTTAATTTATATGTCCTTGTGTGCATGCAATACAAAAATAGATGAGTTGGTAAGCTAGTTTGTTTATCATTAGCTAGCAGTGTTAGTAACTTACTAGCCAGGTCTACGCGCGGCGTCACGCCGCGCTGTGTGATGGTTGAAAGGCATGTATGCCACCGTGCCGTGTAATGGTTGAAAGACATGTATATAGCAATATTAAGAAGCAAAATACTGCCGAGAAGGCGATCTGGTACAAAGAAGAGAAATTAGCCAAGTGCACTGATACTACATATTGGCTGGTTTAGTTTATATGATGTGAGATTAGGTACTGATAAGTGTATTGCAGTAGCACTACTGTATAGATTAAATAACACACCTTAATTATAAAATGAGACGGCGACATGGAAAACAAATAGATTGCACAAATCACAAACTGTACATGTGCTGGAAAGCAGACTATAAATGAAAATCAAAAGCAAGCGGATACAGCGATCATCAGTATGAGATGCAGTTCTATCAGAAGGCACGAAAACATAGCAGAACAAACTGGAACTATCTGATCCGGTCAAGAAGAAAATACTATAGGAGGTACGGAAATGATGATGTGAACCACTTTCATCCCACCAGCAGGAAATATCCCCTGCAAATAGAAAAACGCACTATTTACCAAGCAGAAAGTTGGTAGACCCGCCTCTAAATTACAGACAGAGCAATGCATATACATGTTGCAGCTATTGCAATTTGCTTAATTACAACTCGGAAATGATAAATTAGCCAAACAACAGTTTAAGGTATATAGAACACCTTGACTATCTACTCTTAAATGGTCATATCAGAACATAATTAGAAAACAAAGGAAGTAGGGAAACGAAGTCGTTACTTGCGGCTACAGGATTTTAGAATAACGATCTCGATAAAGCCTTATTGCCTATTAATGACTGCAAGGGGTAAAGGAAGCAAACATCGTGCAGTAATTTGCACAATATTCTTTCCCCCTTTCCCCTAGACAAATAATCAGAACAGGCAACCCTATATGTTCCTTTAACCAAAACAATAGTGCTCTGTAGTTGATGGATCAAGTGACTACAGCGATATATTTGTTTCATGGGAGAAAAAATACACTAAAATATTAATAGAGTGCTCCTTGTGAATGATTTGGTACGTCCAGAGAGTAAATGCAGCACATGGCAAAAATAGATGGAAGCTTTCTATGCAACTTCCTCATGACATAATAGAGAAGACTTTGACCACTTAAATCAGAAGAGGTTGAAGGCACTATACCTAGTAATTTTATCAAGAAATGACCTCACTTTATAATGTACACACTTATATGTTAAGAAGAATTGCACATCTAAGTATTTTTGGAGATAAAAATCATTACATGATACTATGTGCTTAGGAGGTATATGAGAATCAGTATGTATGTGAGTACGCAAGAACACAACTTGATTCACACATTGAACGCTAGGCTCTAATGGAGCAGAATGAAATTGATCTGGGCATTACCCAGGCCTCATCTATATGGAGGAGATAACAGATATCACTTGGGTTACCATAGTTGGAGACCTGCTGAACAGAGAAACCTTGATATTTCACAAACGAAAACAAATCAGGCCACTATTGCTGTAAAATCCAGGACATGTTTTAATAGGCTATGATATCTCCGGCTATACAGCTCCAGGCACCTGATTTCATAGCAAATCTTCAGCAAGATGACCAAAAAACTTCTCCACGGTGGATGCCACACCAGCCGCCATAATAAGCAGTTTATAGCTGTTTAAAGAAAGGAATGTCAACATCCTGCACAAAATAAATCTGAAATGTATCAGAATACGATGATTATGCAGAAAACAAAGATAGTGTTGTGCAGGTAGTCTTGCTGGCACAATCATTGTTAATAATTTTCTAAGCGTCTTCATACACAATAGATTCAGAGTGCATTCACCAAATGGTAAAAACCAAAGAGTTAGTTTGGATACCGTTCCATTAATAGTGATCTCACATCTTAATAACTTCCTATGTATGGCCGCTCAAAAATGACAATAAGCCGTTAAGGAAAAAATAGATGTAAATTTAACGAAATCGTGTGTGGCACAAGTGTGCACAAAATATGCATCACTCGAGCAGGGCATGCATTTCTAAGATCAGATCATATTAAAGAGTCTTCAGGGAGGACACAAATAGAATGGCAAAAAACATGCAGATAATTAACTTGTCTTCCTCTTACTCTCTAGGCATATCAAGCAATTAACCATTAGATGTGAAGGGAGGGGTCTTCTTCGATTGCATACATACTCTGAAATCTGCAGACAAACATGGATAGAAGCAAATGGAATTAATTGTTAGACGATAAGCATCTCATACAGCTTATTTTCAAAAGGAAGATAAGTCCAAGTAATAAAAAATACCTGCCGTAATGCTCCAGGACAGGGATAATGGCACTCACTCGTTGGCTGCTGGACAACAGAACTCAAAAGCCTACGGTTCGAGTAAAGGCATCAACTGATTGCAGGAAACAGAAGCTTCTTTGACTGAAGCAACATTTGTTCCATAGAATAAATTGACCAAGAAGACATGCATCAATAGACAGAGATGGAGCTGACCCTTACTGCACCGTCTCCATATGGTGTCGAGGTCAAAGTGATATGGGAGGCCAGTTTCGGCCTCTAGGACGACCCTGGAACAGCAAGAGGAACGCTTGTTCTTCAACCGAGACAATAAACAACTTAAGGGAGAACTGAAAGAGGAACCAAAGGATAATCATAAACAAATAAACACCCCTTTTAATCATCAGCGCCGGCTTCAAGACGATCGATTTGCACCAGTTTGGAGTCGGCCGCTGCACTGGCCGGCCCTGCCCTTCACCCCACTCACCGGCGTCGGCTGCTGCCTCGTCTCCTCCCCCGGATCGAGCTGCTCGGCGGCGGCAGACCACATCAGCGCGTAGGTCTCCGCAGCAACGGAGCCCTTTGAAGGAGGCCACCGCCGAGGCGCATCGGCCGCTCTAGCGCTTCATTTGCGCCGCGTGCCGCGGCCAGCTCCAACT
The DNA here is from genome assembly GCA_947311845.1 of Poa pratensis. Taxonomy (NCBI): domain Eukaryota; kingdom Viridiplantae; phylum Streptophyta; class Magnoliopsida; order Poales; family Poaceae; genus Poa; species Poa pratensis. Next base: position 74,894,340 of record CAMZMU010000033.1, read on the forward strand.
GAGCCGCCGGAGGTCCTCCGCCATCACCTGATTCCTGCCCTCCTCCTCATCCTGCCTCGCGACGGAAGCAGTACCTTCACTAATGGCGTGGTCGAAACCGAAGAAATCATTGGAGCCCCGATTGGCCGACGGAGACCGTCCGCTATGGCGTCACCGGCCAGCCCGTGGACTCCGCAACCGTGGCAGGGGCGGCGTCGGACGGCGGCGCCACCTCCCAGATCGGGATGGTACGTGCCGTCTTCTTCCTCATGGGCGGTGGAGGTTGATGGACTTGGGGGAAGAGGGAAAAAGGAAGCCGACGGGCACGGGAGAAATCTCTGGGAAGGGCTGGTCTCCTGGCCGCCGCCGTGGCGTGGTGCAAGGAAAGAGACGGATACGGAGATAGAGACCGATTTGTCGGGAGACTTCCTGGGACACGCGGAGAGCGTCCAGAGGGGAGAAGGTTCAAGTTCAACACGTACCACCCATCCGTATGGGCCCACCACGATCGGAAGCCACGAACGGCAAAGCTGCTTGACCAAAGTCCAAACCAATCGCTCGGAAGGCTCTCACACGTGTCAGCTGCTAAAATGTGGTGATGACCATCAAAATTCTGAGACGGCGCGCCTTTGGTGTAAAATTTGCAAATTACAGTTAAAAATTTGTTCTCGATAGAAAAGTGACTTACAAAATTATCGTTGAGAAACTACGTTTAAAAACTTGTGTCGAAAGTGTCTATGGGGTCGAGAAATCTAAAAATTTGTAGCGCACAAATTATATAGTCACAATTTTGTTCGCCGTTAGCTTAAAGAAAGTATCACTGGGAAACTACGCTTAAAATTTGTGTCGAAAATATGAGCGCGGGAAAGAAATTTTAGTTTTTGTAAAAGTGAAAATCAGGGAAAAATAAGATGCTACTTTTTGTTGTTCATGTGAAAAGTGCCTTGACACTGTAGTGAAGAAGCTGCCATTGGGGAACGATGTTTAAAAGGTGTGTCAAAAATGTGAGCAATTCACCGTCACCGTAGGTTGATGTTCGTAAAAAATTGTGGTTCACAAATTGCAGGGAAAAAATGTTTTGGGGGAAAAAATTTCAGTTGTACCGGAGAACCGATTCACATTTTTTGGAAAACACGGGGACTTTTCTGCAAAGATGTCTTATTACGGAGGACCGACCAACAATTTTTGGAAAACGTGGGGACTTTTGTGCAAAAAACGGACGTTCCGGAGGACCTTTTTTTTGTGTTCATGTTCATATATTTGTCATATTTGAATTCTCTTTGTGTTTATTGAATGTTCATATTTGAAATGCATTCAAAATTTTAGAATATTACAATTTGGAATTTGATCATATGCCATAAATAGTCAACGTTTTTTTTTCATGCTGATATGTTTGTCATATTTTTCCCGCCCGTGAGGTAAAATTCAAATTTGAAAACGTTCACGTTCGAAAATTGTTCAAATTTGGAAATTATTGAAATTCAAAGAAAGTTACGTTAAAAATTGTTCCGATTTCAAAAATTGTTCAATTTGGAAGTTAGTCAGGTTTGAATTCTTTTTACGTCTACGGAATGTTCAGATTTGGAGGGCATTTAAATTTTGAAATATTCAAATTTTAAAATTTGATCGTATGGCATAAATAGACGGCATTTATTTTTGTGACCATTTTGCTATATTTTACATATTTTTTCCGGTGTGTAAATTTAAAGTTATTGAATTTGTAACATTTTTCATTTTCTGGAATTTGTGTAAAGTAGTAGGGCCCACCTGTCAGGAATTTTGTAATTTCTGGAAATTTCTACGAAAAAGAAAAAACGCTGACAGCCTGGGCCCACGTTGACGTCGCGATGACGTCATACGTGGACGGGCCTGCCAGGGTGACGACGGCGACGACCACGGCGACGCCGCGGCAGCGCGAGCCAGGACGTGTGCCTAGGCGCGTCGGAAGCGTCTGGACACGGGGGCTCCGGAGTGGCGGCGCCGCTGGATTTTGGAAAATTTTGTTTAAAAGTTGTGTCGAAAATGTGATCGCGAGAAAGAGATTAAAAGGTTTGAAAGTTGTGTCGAAAATGTGAGCGTGAAAAAACCGGAAAACTTTGTTTAAAAGTTGTGTCGAAAATGTGAGCGCGAAAAAGAGATTAAAAGGTTTAAAAGTTGTGTCGAAAATGTGAGCGTGAAAAAAAGAGATTAAAAGGTTTAAAAGTTGTGTCGAAAATGTGAGCGTGAAAAAGAGATTAAAAACTTTGCAAAAGCTACGAAAAAGAAAAAACGCTGACAGCCTGGGCCCACGTTGACGTCGCGATTACGTCAGACGTGGACGGGCCTGCCAGGGTGACGACGGCGACGACCATGGCGACGCCGTGGCAGCGCTAGCCAGGACGTGTGCCTGGGCGCGTCGGAAGCGCCTGGACACGGGGGGGGGGGGGGGGGGGGGGGGCCGGGAGTGGCGGCGCCGCTGGATTTTGGAAAATTTTGTTTAAAAGTTGTGTCGAAAATGTGATCGTTAGAAAGAGATTAAAAGGTTTGAAAGTTGTGTCGAAAATGTGAGCGTGAAAAAAAACGGAAAACTTTGTTTAAAAGTTGTGTCGAAAATGTGAGCGTGAAAAAGAGATTAAAAGTTGTGTCGAAAATGTGAGCGTGAAAAAAAGAGATTAAAAGATTTAAAAGCTGTGTCGAAAATGTGAGCGTGAAAAAGAGATTAAAAACTTTGCAAATGTGAGCTACAGTGCGTCGCGCGCTGTGGGAGCGAGGAATCCGGCGTCCTTATTAATGCCATGCATCCATTGATAAGGCCCCTTTTTTTCAGTTTATTTTTCAGATTCTCCCAGAAGGTACCTCCATGCCGAAGCCAAGGTAGAATAAGTACGTGCATGCATAGAGGATCTGCACCATGCATACGTCAGGTCATATGTCAGCCAAAGTCAACGTGGCTTTGTCCTAGAGGAAACTTGGACGCCTGGGCAACGATTGGTCGGTCAAGTCCTACGTGGAGCTGTGCATGCTAGGTAGCCTGTGAGCTGCTGACACGTGCCTGTAGATATGTAGGGCAGGACCTGGATATTTCTTAGCTCCCTCTACGGCGGCAGTCCGGCCCAGATATTTTAGTCAGCTGCTCACACATCGATCGATCCCTATAAATAGTTGCTGCTTCTGTACCCTTCTCACTCCACACACAGAACCAATCGAGAGAGCACGACCAGACAGAGACGGAGGAAGAGTGAGAGGAGAACTGAGAGCGAGCAGGTCCTTTCGGAGGATCTGAGAATACGCATACGGCCGGCGGCGCTGCCATAATACGGAGAGAGGGAGATCAGGAGCTAGGCGCCGGCGTCGGCGAGTGGAGAGGTCGGCTGGTATTCTTCCGGCCATGGTGCTGGAGCACGAGATCATATGCCAACCGTAGAAGACAACGGTGGTGAACAAAGCGGCAGCTCGCTGCCATGAGATAGCTGGCGAGTGGAGGGTTCACTACAGGAATGGCCACCTGTGCCGACGGGCTGCGGCCGTCGGCAAAGGTCCCAATGCCGTCGGCACACACCTATGCCGACGGCCACCGTCGGCACAGGGTGGTCGGCATAGGGCCCTGTAGGCACAGGCCATCTGGCCGTCGGCACAGCTATAAACCGTCGGCACAGCTTTTCCCGACGGCCAGAGACGCACCGTCGGCACCTAGTTTGTCGGCACAGCGACGGGTGGGGCCCACATTGGCCGGGCGAGGTGGAGGGGCCTGTGTTGCCACGTGGAGGCAGCTGGGCGCTCCAGGGATGGGCCTGTGCCGTCGGCACAGGTGTGACCATTTGGTCAATTCAAGGGGTCTGTGCCGACGGCAGTGTGCCAGATTTTTTTATCCAGCGCAGCTCGTTTTTTGCAGAAAAAATAAACAAAAATAATGACAAATTCACAACAAACAAGATCACACAATGGCTCCTCCATATATCATCAAGCAAAATGCTATATCATCAAGTAGATACACACATAGGACCATCATCAAGTAGATACATGTCTAGACGCCCAAATCCCTACATCTATTGCGGCGACGGCGACGGGGTGAACCCCATATCTCCCCGGCTGATAATAGGTGAGCGTCGGATCGCCGCAGCAGAAGCACCGGAAGTAGGAGAAGCACCAGGAGAAGCTGAAGCACCGGGAGAAGGACCACCGCTATGTACCGGTGTGATGCGAGGCGAACCCGTCGAGGAACTAGGAGAAGCAGAAGGATCAATGTGTGGGTTCTCCGACGAGCATCCCGTTTCCTACATGTTTGAGCAAGAGTTAGCAACTGCGAGGCAAAGGAAAGCAGTAACCAGTGGTTTGGGATCAAACTTACCGGGGTTCTTTTGTAGTAGGAGAGAGCGAACACGTCCCTCGATGGCATCCGTGGAGTCGTACCCGGCTCCGGAGGCTCGTCCATAGGAGGGGCTACCCGCACTCCAGTGGTGAAAAAGTTCAGCACCGACTGCAAGATAGTTTAGATGTCAGGTGTTGCAAAAATAAAGTTCAAGGTTCAAACTAGGGAAGTGGGACTTGTCATATTTGACAAAAGTAAAGGTTAAAACTTACAGCTCGGAACAACTTTTGATACTCGGTCCAAGGCTTATTCATCTCCTCCCACTTGGCAAAGGCCACCTCATACTCCGCATGAGCGGCAGCGTAGGCTTCCTCAAAATCGGGCTACAATTTCGAAAAGAATGAATCTCGTCAACTTAGCCATGCAAGAACGAATGTCGGAAAGAGGATGCAAAAAAACTTACATCGATGGGAGTGGATCGACGAGGCTGTGGACGAGGCGGGATCAGTGGGCTGTTGTCAGGGAGAGTAGCTTTTGCCTGCGTGAAGGTCATGGCAGGCCTAACCACCTTATTAAGAGTGCGATTACGGCCATGCGGCCTTCCGTGCCCCGAGAGGACCACCACCCTGCATCGCGAAAAGAATTGTTATTCATACCAAGTAGAAACATGCGGTGAAAATAAATGCACTTGTTCCATGTATATATATATATATATATATATATATATATATATATATATATATATATATACCGACCTCTCGTCGACCTCCTCGCTCAAGGGGTCATCCACCTCCGGGTGAAAACCCTGGAACGTCGTGCAGTAGCTGTCCACGGCCTCCTCGGTTCTGCCGTAGTACTCAGGAACCTGTGGCTGAGGCTTCGATGGATCGGGCTTCTTTTCCCTCATCTTCTTCCACGCACCGATGTGGGAGCTTACCGTCCCAGTTCGGCGTCCTGCATCACGAAAAGAAATGTTATTCATACCAAGTAGAAACATGCGGTAAAAATAAATGCACGTCGTTCCATGTATATATATACCATCTTATCCTTAAAGAGGAAGTGGTTGCGGTTTCCCGCACTGTGTGTTCCCTCGGAGCCTCGGTTTGCCTTGTTCCGCTGGCTCACGGCGCCGAAATCCGCGTCTTCCCCGACCCACCTCCTAACCAACGCATCCCATGCGTCTTCTTTGCCGTCGGCCCAGTCGGGCATAACCTGAAAATGCAATTCAAGAAGAGCTAAATGCAATGGCAACTTAGCAGCAATATAGAATTCCATTGACAATTTACTTACCGAAATGTACTCCTCCTTTGTCATCTCCGCTGCATTCTTGGCATTATCCGCCTTCTTGGCCCTCTTGCCCGTCTTCTCATACGTAAAGTCATTGGCGGATGTAAACTTTTGGTTGTAGAATTGCTGCCGTGTCAACCTCACACAATGAGCATGCAAAGTGCTATCCGCAGCTTGCTGGTCCAGCACACGATAAAACCGCTTCAACCATGCATAAAAAAATTGTGAGTCATGAGTTATCACGGTGGGGTCATTAACTATGAACGGAATTCGAAAAATATGTGTTACCCAAAAAGTGGTGATCACGGCGTGAGCAGCTGTCTCGAACGGTGGGGACGACGCAGCCTCATAGTCCGCCCATTTCGTGGCTAACTTCAGCTCGTCGTCGGGCCCTGTAGTGTACAAGCCTGGCCAATATTTCCTAATCAGAGCTCCAAGCAAGCTCCCAGGAGTGCGTGGAATCTTAGGGCCTGTCCATGTCCATGAACTGCACAATAAGTAAACATTAGTACATATGCCAAATTGTTATGACCAAAATGAAATTTCATGTTCAAATTACAAAACTAGTACACTTACTCAACGCCATGAGGCTCAATGAGGGTTTTCGCCTCCTCGGTCTTAGGCCAGTATTTTTCCTCGGGGACTCCTGCGTCGCCACGACTCTTCTTCCGCTTCGGCGCCGCCTCCACCTCGTCCTCCACCTCCACCTCGTCCTCCACCTCCACCTCCAGCTCCAGCTCCAGCTGGTTCTGGGAAGCCACGTCGCCTGAAGCGGAGGGCAACTCGGAATCCACGTCGCCAGAAGCGGAGGGTGGGTGCTCCACGTCTCCTCCACCTCGTCCTCCACCTCGCCCTCCACCTCGTCCTCCACCTTGCCGTCCACCTCGTCCTCCACCTCGTCCTCCACCTCGTCCTACTCGTGCACCCTCGTCCGCGGCGTAACGCGAGGTGGTAGGTCGTCCACTCCGTGTAAGGTTAGACTTCTGTGCCTTCAGCGTACTAAGCAAGGTAGCTGCGCTTTCCTTGCCCTGACTCATATTGTTCAATCAACTGCATTGAGAAACAATAAATATTAGCACACAAGTATGACAACATTAATATTGAAGCAATATAAGACGGTCAGATCAACATGACAATGTCCCAATGCAAACCAACAGCAAATCTGTACATCCCTTTTTCCTTTTTCTTTTCAGATACATTAACTCTATTTAAAAAGACATTAGCAAATGAAACAACTGACAACATGTTACATGAAGCCATTCTTCAAGTACTTAAAAAGACTTATCTATTTTGATATGATTAATTAAACTAATCTCTCATTAGCCACTGTCCAGGGTAAATTCTAACAAGCCTGCTGATTGCTACACCCTCCGTTCCATATTAAGTGTCGTAGATTTAGTATAAAGTTATACTAAATCTATGACACTTCATTTGCTAAATTTGCTGACACTTAATTTGGAACAGAGGGAGTATATAACATCATTTTCTCATTAACCTTGCACAACAACAAACGATACACAAGTTATACCATGCTAACTGCTCGAATAATATTCTGCTTCTACTCAGAACTCAGATACCTAGGAGAGTGACACCCCTGTAAATTTAATTGTAGATAAAAAGAACTCTCAAATGCTCTCTTAAGTGTGAAGTAATAAACTGAGGCTAAAGCACAACAAGTAGTAGCTATAGCCCACAAAGAAACACAAGAACACCGCACAATACCAGCACAAAATCGAGGAGGGGAGACCGAGAGAGGAAGCAGGAGCTGACCTTGAAGACGCGGAGATGCAGCAGCCGATCGCGGTGGCGCGCCGCCACGCCTGCCTGGCCGCTGCGGCGGCCGGAGGTGGAGAAGAAGGTAGGGGATTAGGGATAGAACTGGGGCGCGGCGAGGCGCGGCCATAGCGGCCGGGTGGCGGCGCTCGGCGAAGGATGGAGGTGCGGCGCGGGGGGATTGGGGGTGGCGGCGCTCGGGGCAGGATGGAGGCGCGGCGCGGGGGATTGGGGGTGGCGGCGCTCGGGGAAGGATGGAGGCGCGGCGCGGGGGGATTGGGGGTGGCGGCGGGGAAAGAGGAAAAATGGGGTGTTTTGGCCCGCGCACGCGCGGGTCTGAAAACTTAATCTACCCAAGGCCTATGCCGACGGTAATGCCGTCGGCATAGGTTTTTTAATTTATTTACTTAAATCATCATTTTTACGATTTATTTATTACTCTAAATTAATTTTTACTCTAAATTAATTTTAATAAGCTCAATATTGGAAATTGGATATTGGAGTAGGATATTGGAAATTTAATAAGCTCTAAATTAATTTTAATAAGCTCTAAATTAATTTTTGAAGCCGGTCACACCCCGGAGTAGGATATTGGAAATTTAAAACTCACAACACACTTGTATACATATGGTATGGCACAACCTAGGTTTGGGTGGGGTTCCGACGCTCCGGGACCCCGCTTCGGCGAAACCCTAGCCCCGCTGGAAAAACCCTAACGTTTTCGTCTACCCCCATAGACGTGCGTCGAAAGGGGGTAGGCCAGTGGACTTTTTTGCTTGGATGTGTTAGGTTAGGCCATGGGAAGGTGAGAAACCAAAGTCTACCCCAAATCAACACAAGATTCCTTCCGGTTGCCCCGAAAGGGGAGTTTTCACCTCTAAGTGCAGGAACTCACTAGAGAGAAAGTGAAGTCGGTGAAGCCGGTCACACCCCGGAGTAGGATATTGCACATTTACAACACACAACACACTTGTATACATATGGTATGGCACAACCTAGGTTTGGGTGTGGTTCCGACGCTCCGGGACCCCGCTTCGGCGAAACCCTGAATCCGCTGGAAAAACCCTAACGTTTTCGTCTACCCCATAGACGTGCGTCGAAAGGGGGTAGGCCAGTGGACTTTTTTGCTTGGATGTGTTAGGTTAGGCCATGGGAAGGTGAGAAACCAAAGTCTCACATCCCGGAGTGGGAACTTGGATATCCACAGCACCCAACACACTTGTATACACATGGTATGGCAAAACCTAGGTTTGGGTGGGGTTCCGACGCAAGATTCCATCCGATCATTAGTTGGAAATGCAGAGATAAAGAATACATTTTACACGATCGTCGTCGTAGCTAGACCAGCATTATGGAATGACAACAATCTTGGGTTCATAGACGAACCATTTGTCCTAACCAATGACGTGGCTCAGGTTAGTCATACTCCTGCCTAGTCCTATAATACTCGTCCTCGTAGTCGTCGTAGTCGCCGCCGTCGTCATCGCTGTCGTCGGGCGGCGCTCGCCTGGAATGCAAGTGAGGGTAGCTCAGGCGGGGGTTATCGCCGGCCGTGATGTAGTCCATGACGCTCTGGAGTGTCCGGCTGCCCCACCACAGCCGACGGCCGGCCTCGTTGAAGTTCGAAGGAGGCGGGCCGTCCTCCTCGTACCTGGCGAGCGCCCTCTCACGCCGATTGATGAAGAAGGCGTCCCAAGTCGGGCGGTAGTTGGGATTCCAGCGGGGATCCATCCGCTGCTCCGGAGTGAGCTCGAGGTAGTAGTGGTTCGTGATGGCCGCCCGGCGCTCCAAACCTTGAGGGACAGGAGGGACCGGCACGCCTCCTGTCGTCGTATGAAACAACAGATGCCTAGGGGTAGGCTTAAGTTCGGGGCCGATGGACGCTAGAGGATTCGGGGAGGGATAGCGCGCTGAACAGCGCACACGGAAGAACAAACGAACACAAGGATTTACCCTGCTTCGGGGCTCTCGTGAGGAGATAAAACCCCTACTGCAGCATCTAGCCTATCGGTGTATTCTCCTCTCTGTATATGGATGGTACAAACGCTCCACGAGCTGGGTGAACATTGCCTCTCAGAGGTCTTAGCTAGGAGGAGCTCCATGTGAGCGGGGGAGAAGAAGGGAGCGAGCCCGCCGGGGGCGTCGTACAGTGAGCGTTCCCCTGGTGCTCCTTATATAGGGAAAGCCCAGGGGACAAGGGTGGCCCACAGACACTATACAAACACTGCTGATGATTTGACTACTGGGGTCTTGTCCACACTGTTGCCCATGTCACGTAGCTGTACTCTCGTCACATCAATGGCACTGTAGCCACGTCCCTTGTCCTTGTCTTCTAGCTCCTGTCTTCCGGATATTCTGGGGATGGCAGGGGATCTTGTACTTGCCGAGGGGGTGGCTGGGATGTCGGAGGTTGATGCAGCGTGCCGGTGTAGAGGAGACGTCGGATGCAAGGGAGCAGGGGGAGATGACCCGGCCGAGGTACGCCGCCTCGGGCCGTCAGAGGCGCAGGATACGCTGGTCTGCTCCCAACCGAGGTGCGGGATACGCCGTCCGAGGCAGCGCCTCGCCCCAGCCGAGACTGGAGTAGCGTCTCGGCCCGTAGCGATTCCTGTATCAGGACGAAGCAGCGATAGCAGCGCTGATGCGCTGGCCTGGCACCGCGCTGGAGTGTCGGTCGATGGAGCGAAGGCCCGTCGCGAGGTGGCCCGAGGCAACGATCGATGCAGGCAACGAGGCAAGTCCCGATCCGAAGCAACGGCCTGCTCCGGGACGGATGAAGCCGGCCCAATCCGGGGCAGAGGAGGCCAGCCCGATCCGAGTTAACGTGAACCTCGGCCTGCCCCGAGCTGCGCAGGTGCCGGCCTGCCCGGGGTAATCAGATGGTGGCCCATCCGAGACTGGAGAAAGGCCGGCCCAGCCGAGCTGATGCCATTTCTGCCCACCGACGCGGGAGACAGGGCCCACCCGAGGCTGGGGAGCTCGGTCCAGCTAGGAAACTAGGCCCAATCCGAGATAGCCATCTCGGTCTGCTGGGAAGGCTGCAGTTGGCCTAATCCAAGATAGCCATCTCGGTCTGCTGGGAAGGCTGCAGTTGGCCCAATCAGAGGTTTAAGACATCTCGGTTTAACCGAGTTAAATGCAATATCGGCCCAGTTTCAGCTTATGTCGGTCCAAAATCGATCCAGTGTGTTTTTTCCTCCTTTTCTTTTATTCTTTACCTATTTAACTCCTGTTTCTCTCTTCTAATAACTCCGTAGAACCAACAACTTTGGGCTACCCGGGGTTACATCCCCGACACCTCCGGTGCTCAGCCTCCAGCCAGCGGGGACGTCGTAGCCGGGTGGGCAGGGGTAGTTCGAGGCGCAAAGCGCCTCCGCCTCCGAGTAGGTTAGAGTGGGTACGGTGGAAGCCATGGGAGAGTGATGAGGTTGCAGATATGAGTTTAGATGTGCTATGCCAATGGAGGCCATGAATACATATATATAGTGAGAAATGGCGGGAAGAAGCACACGGATCGTGTGCTTCCTTCCAGCGCTTGTGAGCCGTTGGATCAGCGGTGTGTTTCTTTCGAGCGCTTGGGAGCCGTTGGATCAGCGGTGTGTGTTTCTTTTCAGGGCTTGTGAGCTGTAGTACGCCCAATCAGGAAGAAGCACACGGATCGTGTGCTTCCTTCCAGCGCTTGTGAGCCGTTGGATCAGCGGTGTGTTTCTTTCGAGCGCTTGTGAGCCGTTGGATCAGCGGTGTGTGTTTCTTTTCAGGGCTTGTGAGCTGTAGTATGCCCAATCAGGAAGAAGCACACGGATCGTGTGTTTCCTTCGAGCGCTTGTGAGCCGTTGGATCAGCGGTGTGTTTCTTTCGAGCGCTTGTGAGCCGTTGGATCAGCGGTGTGTGTTTCTTTTCAGGGCTTGTGAGCTGTAGTATGCCCAATCAGGAAGAAGCACACGGATCGTGTGCTTCCTTCCAGCGCTTGTGAGCCGTTGGATCAGCGGTGTGTTTCTTTTGAGCGCTTCTGAGCCGTCGGATCAGCACTATCACGACCACTTCGTAAGCCATGCGACCCTATATATAGCCCACCTCTAGGACATCTTCGGCACTCTCAGTGTGTACTCATTGTAGTTCTTTTGGTATACAGAGCATTCGGATTCCCTGCATACGTCCAACGGTGCATTTGATATGCAGGCACTCACGAGCCACCGTTGGGCTGTATGACGAGGAAACCGTGTGTTTTGTTCTATCTAGAAATCCTTCAGTTCCGGGAACCCTCCCCTCGGTCGGATCCAAGCAGCGGCAAGAATCTCTGATGATTAGCAACATTCCCAACACTTGTTCCGACGGTTGCAAATCATCAGAGACGTCTTGCCGCTCCGTGGATCGAAGGCCGATTTGCCGTCTCACGACCACGCGATGATTTGCCGATTTGCCGGTCAGAGTGGCCACTGGAGAAGGTAGGCAACTTCAATCCGACGTGGTTCTGAAAGGGGCATGGTTAATTTAGGTAGTCGAAGGACAAGGGTGCTGCGTCGTCGAAGGGCAAGGGTGTTGCGTCGTCGAAAGGCAGGAGTGATGCGGGAGGCTGCGTCGATGGTAGATGAATTTATGTTGTGTTCTCGCTACTACTGATATTTTCTTCTTTGTGTAATATATGTTGTCAATGTAATTTGCAGGGTTTGTTTAATATCAATGTGAAAAGTAGTCGAAAGGGGGTAGCAAAATGAAATTTTTTGGTTGCTTGTGTAAGGTTAGCCAAAAGGTATGTTATGATACATGCTAGCCCATGCATGCGGCACCGAGGTGTCGACCCTGTTATCGAAACGCAACACACGGCCTTGTTGGATATTTAAAACACAAACACACTTGTATACATATGGTATGGTACAACCTAGGTTTTGGTGGGGTTCCGACGTTCCGGTATAGACAATTATTCGCGACGTTATTTTATGTGGGTGGAAACCGCTATTCGGCGTAGCTATGTACATAGAATATGAATAAAACATATTAAACTTAATTGAGAGTAATAAATAGATACATAAAAAAGAAGATTAGGGTAAAAATGTAAAAAAATGGTAGAGACCTATGCCGACGGCTTTGCCGTCGGCACAGATTACCGTCGACGTCACCTTATCCTCTGTGCCGACGGCTTCCTTCGTCCCGACGGGTGCCGTCGGGATAGAACATCTGTGCCGACGGCCGTTTCTTTGCCGACGGCATTGTGGACGGCTGGTCCTGGTATGTCCCTGTGCCGACGGCCCCGATAAATAGCCGTCGGCACAGGTTCTGGCCGTCGGCACAGTTCGCCATTCCTGTAGTGGTTCGACGGTGGCTTTCTATGGCGGTCCGATGGTGGTATTCTTCTGACTATCGCCTGTGTGCCGTATGAGCTAGTACACGTATGCCGATCTAGCTGGTATCCGGAGTGGTGATCATATCTGACCAACGTCGATATTTTGATATCTACGGCTTAGCTAATTGAGGCAAGCTATTCGTACCTCTCTCATATATTTTGTAGAATATGCTTTGCTGTGAATATGCATGATACCCTGAGTGGTACGGGCTTTGTGTTGATATACGGGGCTAATACGCTGGTGTCGTTACGGTGATGGTTCCATAGGAGCCACCGGTACGAGCCGGGCTTAGCACATATTTTTGACATGCAAATGAATTCAATGTTTTTATAAGGAAAACTTGGTGTTACGAAGGTGATCGTATTGTACCGGTTACAATACAGGTATGGGACTGTCTGAGTTCTCCGCGAAGGACGACCCTTGAATGGAAAGTGTTGGTGATGGATCCGTAGGAGCGACCGACATGAGTAGGTCAAGGTGTCCGGTGTCTGAGCGGGTAAGAGGGCTCTGCTCGTTCTGGAATCCTGTGTGGTCGACGTCGGAGTACCTCTCTTAAGAGTGTAAAAGCGTGAAATTTTACCCCTGTGATTCCCGGGTAGGGAAACTCACTTTCATGTGTGGCACCATGCTTTTTAAACTGATTAATTACTTAACCACACAATGATTTACTGGTATTTTGAAAATCTAGTGTATTTTACAAAGTATATGAAAGTGTATGAATTGTTTGCTAAGTACGACTCGTGTTGTACTCACCCTTGCTTCCTCTGGTTTTTTATAGCTGCAGCTGACAGACGGTATCAGAGTTTGTAGCGGAAGACGTCGTCGCCTGAGGAGTAGGCTAGACCAGTGGTGGGAACGACTAGAGAATCTATTTACTTTTGTAATTGTAAATAATCTTGTAAAAATGAGTAGATGAGCTGTTTGAGATCCACTGTGCTGGTTTCCGCCTGCTTTTCTAGCCTTGCGCGTGTATAGGCTTCACGGTCTATAGGCGCGCGGCGGCTGTCATTCTCCCGGGCCGGGTCTCAGGGCGTGACAGTATAGATTTCAGAAACCTGGAGGTAGCCCCCTTGCAAGAATAGGCCAGGTAATTGTTGCAGCAGCTACTCGGAACTGCGATAAAGTTTTGCCACATGATTCCTCGACTCTTTATGAGTTTCTGGGGCAAGGTTCGGGAATCGAAGGCAGCCGGAAATTGGAGCATACAACTAGACTTGAGTAATGCTCTACACTGAGATTTGAATTCTGAAGTTTATAATCTGTGCATTCAATTTTTTGAACTTCTAATCAAATAGAGCTGTTTAGTTCATCTTCAACAAATATATTATTTTAAGCTATATTTTAACTTGTTGAATTCCTGCAAAGAAAAAACCTTTCACACCAGTGAAAGTTCTACAAATGGATGTTCTGAATTTGTACAAAAATAGTAATTTTACCTTATATTAGAGTCTTTATGGTTAGCAAGATAGTAATCATCTTTTTTTGTCGTTTAGGTTCTTTGATAAAGCTGCAATTGTGACAATATCTGAATGTGAATCTCCTGGCCTACTTAAATGGAAGATTTGTACTGTCACTCAGGTGGAGGAGTTAAAAATTCTGATCAGAATGTTCCCAATTTGGTCCGCAATGGTATTGTTTGCTGCAGTTCAGGCACACCAGTTTACAACATTTGTAGAGCAAGGGAGAGCAATGGACAGACACATCGGGTCTTTTGAAATACCTGCTGCATCCTTCCAATCTGTAGATATAATTTCTGTCATTATACTAGTTCCAGTTTATGAGAGAGTCCTTGTTCCAGTATTAAGAAAATTCACTGGCAGAGTGAATGGCATTACAACAATGCAGCGAATTGGGATTGGTTTATTTTGCTCCATGTCCGCAATGTTGTCAGCAGCATTCGTGGAGAGTAATCGGTTACAGATTGCACAGGCCGAAGGTCTGGTGCACCGCAAAGTGGCGGTTCCGATGAGCATCCTGTGGCAAGGACCCCAATACTTCCTGCTAGGTGTCGCCGGAGGTGTTCTCCAACATTGGGTTAACTGAATTTTTCTATGATGGATCTCCAGATGCAATGAGAAGCTTATTTATGGCATTCTCCCTTGTTAACGTCTCGGCTGGAAATTACCTTAGCTCATTTATCCTTTCTCTTGTGCCGGTATTCACAGCAAGAGGAAGCAGCCAAGGGTGGATTCCTGATAACTTGAATGAAGGGCATTTGGATAGGTTCTTCTACCTGATGATGGCTGGTCTGAGTTTATTGAATATTTTTATCTTTGTATTCTTTGCTATGAGGTATAAATGTAAGAATGTTTCCCGAGACTCGTTGACCTTAGCATTTGAATATTTTTATCTTTGTATTCTCATTTTGAGAAACAGTGTTGTTTGTGTTCTGAAATAAAAAATGGTACTGTTCTAAGATGGTACAATATGTTTTGATTGCAAAAGGACATAAATACCTGAATTTGCCAGTTAATTTATTAGCTGTTTGGGATCGTATCCAGAAGGATTGTAACAACACTATTATTCTGAATTAATACAATCCTTGAACCCCACAAAAAAGAATTACTAGCTGTTTATTCCTTGGTAGCAATGGCCGGAAAAAATATATGCCATTGCGTGTTGGAACAGAACTACATATTTGAGTGGATGTGAGTGTGAGGGATCCTACTCCACAGTGGCGGAGCTCAGTGCACGCCGACCTGGGCCATGGTCCGCCCAGCCCAGGTGAAAACACTGAAGACATAGAGAAAATTTGGCACATGAAAGAAAAAAAATAGTAATCTTTATTGGGCTGGCCCGTCCAACATTGTGGCTAGAGCTCCGCTAGTGCTACTCCATACTGCCTTTGTTTACAAATGGTAAAGGGCGTGAAGAAATTGCACTGTGGTATCATCATGTTCACACATAAACTATGTTGCAGCAGCAAGACACTGAACCGTGAAACGGTACAGTAGCAGGCCCAGTTTGGTGCCTGAACTAGATTTGTCTTCAGATGTACCAAGCTGTAACTGAAAATCATCTATTCATGGAAATTCCTCTTGAAATGCCCAACTAATTTCTCTTTCTTTTATCTAAGAAAACGTAATTTCTCTTAATTAGATCAGGATACAAGAGGAAGAACAGGTCTACAAATCGCAACACGAAATGCAACAGAACACACAGTCAGGGAGGCCGAGTTCTTCCGCCTATGTATGAAATCACTCGAGATGATGCTCTCCTATTCGCACACTAGATTGGACAGAAATATGGGACGACAAAAGAAAGACCTGACCTGCAGAAGTCGCCGTCCCGCTTCGTTGGCATCCGGGGAGTAGTAGAAGTAGATTACCGTCCAGATGGAGCCCGTCCCTGTTTCCACGACGAGTGGCTTCGTCGGAGAATGGATAAGATAAAGAAAACAGCAGAGCGATAACAATCGCATCCAAGTCTCCGATAAATTTGCATATTAGGAGACGCAACATACTACTACTACTAGGCACGAAATGAAGCGAGCGCTGCAATATTCAGTTCTTCTCTCCAAGACTGCAACTGGTGCTTCATTAAGGAGTACATCACAGAACAATTTCAGATGTTTCGTGAGCATCTCCAGGTTCTAACTGACCGTGTTTTCAGGGGAAAAAAGCAGTGGTCAAATGCGACAACGATAAAATAATTAAATAAGGGCTAAGACAAATGCACAGTTGCATTGCACTCCGAATAAAGGATGTTCTCGCAATTACTAAACTTTCGAGGTACGATTGCAGTATCGCTAGCAACAATGGCGACCAAGCAGCAGAGTCAAACTTGTTGCTTCGTCTCCCTGCTTCTCGGATTAGTACTTTTTTCTTCTCGGATTAGTACTTAGCAGCGGCGGTTTCAGTTGTTTCCGAATAAACAATTTTCCCAGTAGTATTTCACAGAGCTTTCGTTGAACGGAACAGCAAGCCCCCAGAACTTCCAAAGCTGCATTCATGGGGTCGTCGGTCGAGGACGAGGAGGAGCAGCAGCTCCTGCTAGTGCGCGCGGCGCAGCCCGAGGTACTCCCATCCTCCCATCCCCTCTCCATGGGATTGTTCGTCCTTCTGGTTGTTTGCTCCATCAAGATTGAAAATTTCCTAGGGTTTCTAGCTATGTCATCCACTTTCATTAGTTTCTTATTTTGGGCTGGCTATGTAATTTGATTGATATCGTGAAAAAGAAACAAAAGGTACCTCGTATTCTTAGTTCTGGGATCATTGGGTTCGCGTAGAGCTTGTCCAGATTGAAGTGAACTTCTTGGGTTTCTTGCAAAATACTGAAATAAAACGAAGGTAAAATGTTTAGAGGGGCAGCTGTGACTAGCAGTTGGGCACCACAGGGGTGGCGGCCACCTCGTTAGAATCCTGCTGTACTATGGATTGGATGTATATCATCGGAGCACACAGCAATTCTTAAGTTTGCACATTGATTGACCTGTAGAAATTACTTTCAGAGACTGGATTTGCTTGTTGGTTGATTTGACAGGTACAATTTTTGTGGTTTGATTGAAACAGATGGTGTGACACATGTTTGACTGAAACACGGTTGTTTACGTGCGATTATCTGTTCTTGTTGTTATATTTTGGATAACTGCCTGTTTTGATCAACTTATCCACGACCGATAAACTCATGGTATTTGTCACTGAGCTATTTCAGGTTACTAGATGTCAGCACAGCATTGTACTATTTGTAGTTACATGTATCTGTAGGTGAAACATGTGTTCGCTCTCTGCTACTTGTTTTTCCTAAAAATCAATATTCTTCAGCTATAGCTGTATTAGTTCGTACTAAAGGAACATGAGAGGAAGCCGTGCGATGTGTGAAATGTTCAAATCAATGATTCCCGTCGGAACATAACCACACTCTATAGGATTATTGTGTTTAAAACAGTTTCGCTTCATGTCTGCAATCCTCTGGAGTCTCGACGAAGGCATAAACTATTCTCCTGAACATCTCAGATTTTCCCACTTTGTGTGTATAAAGACTAAGGAGGGTTCCAAATATTCCACACACATTGGGAGCTCTTATTTGCTTATGTGTTTGGAATCTTTATTGGTTTTGAAGTAGCATGATTTTACCTTTTTAGATTTTCCATGCTGCCTAGTGAGGCTGATATTGAAAGGAACTAGCAAGAAACCCGTGTGTTGCTACGGACTAAAACAGTGTGCTATATGTGTTAAGAGAACTAATTATTTTGTTGAAGTGTGTTCTTGCTCGGCATATCCACAGGATCATAGTAGATCGGGGTATTTTTTAAATACATATTTGAATGTAGGGTGAGCAATCCCATCTCAGTCTCAACTGTTTTTTTTTCATGTGCCTATCCCATTAGGATAGCTGGGTTCCATTACCAAAAGGATAACAGAACGGGGTCTCGAATGCCCGGAGCACAGAAAGCAAGTCACACCCAGAGGAGACCTGATAAATCAAAGGGACCCATCAGGCGATCTGTTGCTTGATATTGGATTTGTAAAACCCCAGAGAAGCGAATCATAACCACTAACTGGTTTGTTTATAGGACTTACGAAATGCCAATATAGAAGAAAGGTCATTCTTCCCTATATTGAGCCCAGACCAATAGCACCAAGATGCCGAATGCACCAAGCGGAGTAGACTATGTTTATTGATTATTTTGGGCGTCCTAGCTGTGGGATATTTCGCTTACAATTAACGCTTATACTTGTTCTTTGTGAACTCCCTGGCTGTTTCCTGTAAGTTTAAACTGATAGAGCTTGTACTGTAAACTGGTGCCGCTGGCGACCTAGTTGTTGTGGCCAGTGTATGGCTTTAAAATCTGAATCCAGCATAAACTACCTGTTAAATGTACACGATAAAAAGTAATCGTGTCTGAAGTCTAAATAGAGATATGCTTGTCATATCCTGTGCTTCGTGAGTTCTAGGGAACCGGCCTACATATTCGTCCACTTTTAGAATGTCTAGTCAATATTTTCTGATTTGAATCATATTGATTTAATCAGGACTCCTTTCCTTAAGTGTCAAGTAAGAAGTTTGCATATTTAGTAAGACAACTCCTTTAAAAAGTAGTACACAACTGTTGGGTTTGTTGCTGCTTCTGTCAGTGTGTTTTTTGTTCCATTCAATAGTTTTGTGTTGTATACTTCTGTTTTTTTCCTTTTGATTTTGATCATGCTGTAGAGCTCGCACTCATCTTCAACATCAATTATTAATAATTTCACTTTCTTCACAGTATTATGATGAATACACAGGCGATGGGACAGTCAACTACAGAGGTCGTCCTGTTTTAAAGCATAATACAGGCAACTGGAGAGCATGTTCATTGATTCTTGGTAATTTAGCCAAAACTCTTCAATTGGGGAACAAAGTGACCATTTTTTTGTGTGGACGAAAACCATTTGTATTTAATTGTATCTGAGTAAGAACTTACTTTTGAGAAAATATTCTCAGCTGAATTGCAAAGTTTTAAACTTAGCCTGATTGGGTCTAAATTCTTGTCAATTTTAAGTCCATTTAAGCATTTGTGTGCTGACTGCTGAAGCATTAATATCTGAAAATATATTACTCCCAAATATCAGAAATATAACCCTATTATACATGTATCTAATGTTAAATTTAACTGGCGATTGTCTTCTCTTACATGATAGGAACTGAAGTGTGTGAGCGCTTAGCTTACTATGGCATCTCAAAAAGTTTGGTCACTTACCTTTCAACAAAACTGCATGAAGGCAATGTCTCTGCAGCGAGAAACTTTACTACCTGGCAAGGAACATGTTATCTCACACCACTTATTGGAGCAACCTTAGCAGATTCATACTGGGGAAAGTACCGGACAATTGCTGTTTTCTCAACTATTTACTTTCTTGTAAGTTGCCACTAGCCAAATAGGCAAATACAGATGTACCTCAAGAAATTCATACTGGGAGAGCTATCAGATAGTTGTCTCATGTTCACTTGAATGTCTTGTGCGTTAGTTTTTAAGACTTTACACACATTGATGAGTTAGATACCTAATTACTATGTTATGGTACTGTTCCCATTGGTATTTGTTCATAGAGAGGATAACTTTTAGACAGGGCGGTGAACCAGGCGTATAGAACTTATCACATAACCAACATTATGATCACATGCATAATAGTAGTTCAGCCATATCTACTAACCTGTTATATTACTAGTATGAGTCATTTGCAAACCCACTTGTCCAATTATCCTATTTGTGAATCCTAATCCCACTGATTCACTTGTTCCTGCTGATATTTTGTACTAATGGTTCCTCAACATGCATTTAATTGAAGGGGATGGCAGCGTTGACACTATCAGCATCAGTTCCTTCTCTCCAGCCCCCTCAATGTATTGGGTCTTTTTGTCCACAACCAGCCTTATCACAGTGTCTGATATACTTCATTGGACTGTATATGATTGCTTTAGGGGCTGGAGGTATCAAGCCGTGTGTTTCATCCTTTGGTGCTGACCAATTTGATGATACTGATCCAGTTGAGAGAACCAAGAAAGGCGCTTTCTTCAATTGGTTTTATTTCTCCATAAATATTGGTTCATTGATCTCTGGCACTGTTCTTATTTGGGTACAAGAAAAATGTGGATATGGCATTGGATTTGCAATCCCTACTTTATTCATTGCCTTAGCTATCGGAAGCTTTTTTCTAGGTTCAGAGGTATATAGATTTCAGATACCTGGAGGAAGCCCACTTACAAGAGCATGCCAGGTTGTTGTTGCAGCCATTCGCAAGCGAAATGTGGATTTACCAGTTGATAGTTCTCTTCTCTATGAGCGTCATGGTAAGACATCAGCTATTGAGGGGAGCCGCAAGCTGGAACACAGCAGTGAATTCAGGTACTTTTCTTGGTTATCCTTGACAAGTACTTTGGTATCCAATGTGTTCTTACTCTTACCAAATTACTAGGAGAAAAATCATTCAGATGATGTAGTTAAGATTGCCGTTTTGAAATATACAAGAGTTCATGAAAAGAAGTAAATATTTTACTCCCTCTATTTCAAAATACATGAAGTTTCAGACATAGGCAGAGTCTTTAAGATACAACTTCGACCATTATTTTTATTTGAATATGTTACTAAAAAGTAAAAGAGTTGCAGAATAATGAATCAAGTTTCATGACAAATCTAATGATACTATGATTTTATTATTGATAGTGCAAGTTAGAAAAGATTAACCACACACTTCCTAGTAAGCCATCTTGTTTTAGAACGGAGGTAATATGATATAACAAAGTTGACATGGATTTGCATAGTGACATTCACATGCTTGCAAGCTTGTGTCTTGGGACTTCCTGGACACAGCAACCCTATTTCAGAATCATGACAGGTAAATCTTACACGAGATGTGAGTACTCTGCAAAGACTTGAATAACATCTGACCTGATGCATTATCTTTCCTCTGCAGTTTTCTGGACAAATCTGCAGTCGTTTTATGGAGTGAACATGGTGGTTGTCATAATCCTTGGAGGCTTTGCACTGTTACACAGATTGAAGAGCTTAAAATATTAATGAGGATGTTTCCAATCTGGGCAACAGGCATTATGTTCTTCACAGTGTGCGCTCAAAATTCATCAATGTTTATAGAGCAAGGAATGGTCCTCAACAACCAGGTTGGATCTTTTAAAATCCCACCAGCCACCCTGTCATCATTGGACGTAATCAGCATTGTTGTTTGGGTCCCTATCTATGAGAGATTCATCGTGCCGATAGCCCGGAGATTGACTGGCAAGGAGAGGGGCTTCTCAGAGCTTCAGCGCATGGGGATCGGTCTGTTCGTGTCCACCATAGCGGTGGCAGTTGCAGCATTGGTCGAGATCAAGCGCCTGGAGAACGCAAGATCAGAGGGTCTGATACATCAGAAGGTGCCTGTACCCATGAGCATTCTTTGGCAAGCGCCTCAGTACCTGCTGATCGGCGTGGGTGAGGTGTTCACGTCCATCGGGCAAGCCGAATTCTTCTACAACCAGTCTCCGGATTCCATGAGAAGTCTGTGCTCCGCTTTCGCCCTAGTCACCGTGTCCCTCGGAAGCTACCTTAGCTCGTTCATACTGACACTGGTGTCTTATTTCACGACGCAAGGGGGTCAGACCGGGTGGATCCTTGACAACTTGAATGAAGGCCATCTTGACCGCTTCTTCTGGCTCATCGGTGGCCTCAGCTCTCTGAATTTCCTTGCTTTCATTTATTTTGCACAGCAATACAAGTGCAAGAAGGCTTCTGCACTTTAATATATTTTCGGCTTTCTTGTTTTTTCTCTTCTTTTCCGCCCTTGCCATGTATTGTATATAAAGTTGTCAACATATCTCTCTCGTCAACAAGCTACAGTGTACAGTCTCCTCTATAATGTACAGTGTTGCATTTGCTTCCTATCTGATTTTTTTTTAGATAAAGGGAATATATTAATAACAAGAAGATATCAATTACACCCATCCTCTGCAACAACATAATGTCAAACAAGACATTAAGGATGCACACAGCCAAAAGAAAAATAAAGAAAAGGAAAAACCTGCCGAACAATCAGCGAAGCAGCAGGAACTACCACCACCATAGGCCACACCCGGACTGTCAAAAAGATTCTCCAACAACGACACATTCAAGAAGCTGCGTGCCCTGGTCGAACTACAGCTGGGGGGTGGTCCGACCGGCTGAAGTTTATGGCAGTTTCGGATGCCTTCAAAAATTCAGGAACAGCGGGAGGTGCCATGGCAACCATGTTCACCTGTCGAGTGCGTAGTTTTTGCTGCCTATTGGAGGGGCGACCCTTCTGTATCATGTTCACCTGCCCGTGAGGCTGAGGGTACCGATCCTCTTCTACCCGAGGTACGGTGTGTATGGCGCCTGCAACATGTCCGCCTGCGGCAGGCTGTGGTGGTGGTGGAGGTGCCATCAGGGCAGGTACAGTGTTTGGCTGAGGTGCAGTTTCGGCGGGTGCCTTTCTGAGATTCATGTATTCAGATGCCAATTCTTCGAATTCTCTACAGTTCTTCAACGAGTGATTGGAACGCAATTTTCCGTCCTCCCCTTTGTACAGGTGGAATCTGCAATAGTCATCCATCTTGTCATCGAATGAGCGCTTGTTTTGTGCATCAGAACGTGGCTTTCGCCACTCTTGCTTCTTGTAGCTGTTACTTCGTTGCTCGCGGTCTCGACTATCCCGGCGATCGTCTGGCCTCCGGCCGCTTCTGTCTTGGTCGTCCCGGGGTTGTGTGAACCCAGCCGCCATGAACTCGGATCTGTCGTCGTCGTGATGACGTTTGGAACGCTTGCGCCTCCGATCGTCTATGTATGTGTCCCTGCGGCTTCGGCTGCCGCTGTCATGGTTGTCGCGTGGTGAGGAGGCGCGGGTTGCTCGCACCGAGTCTTCTCCATCTGCCCACTCAGTCGCGATTTTTATGAGGTTAGCCAGGGAGGTTGGCTTTTCTCGACCAAGAGCTTCTTTGAAATCTCGCCTGGCGAGACCCATGATGAAAGCGTCCATGGCCCTATCTTCCGATATTGCGCCAACTGAGTTGCGTATGGTGGTCCATCGCCGTATGTATGATCTCAATGTTTCATCTGGTCGCTGAGTGCAGGCTCTCAGTTCTTCGAATGTTTTCGGTCGCTCGCACAGAGGTTCGAAGTTTTTGATGAAGTCTCTGCGGAAGTGATCCCACGAGTCGTATGTTGATGGAGGTAGCGCCTTGAGCCAGTCGCGAGTTGTACCTTCGAGCATGAGTCGTATGTATTGCATCGCCGTAGTGTTCGTGCCTCGTTGGCATGAAACGGCGAGTCTGTAGTCCTCTAGCCATCCTGAAGGTTCCTGTCGACCTGTGTACTTGGGTTGCTCAGATGTTAGCTTGAACCCTTTGGGCATCCTTGTCTCGCGGATGCGGCGAGTGAAACATAAGGCTCCGCATGGCTCGGGCTCCCGGTCGGAATATGAGTCGCTACTTGAAGACCTTCGAGATCTGCTTCTGCTGGACCTGTGTCGGCGTGTGCCTTTCCTTGTTTCCTCCGAGTGGCGATTGCGACCGCTACGATCGTGTGCTGCCTGTCGCGAGCTGACTATGTTGCGATCTCGACTCCCTCCTAGAGTTTTTGCGTCCGGATGTATGCCTTCACCGCTAGGGCCAGTGATTTGAGCTGTTGGCGATGCAGGGTTGCGTTGGGATCGTCTGCCGGAGGCTGTGTTGGTTTGAGGTAAGCGCCCACAGAGAAAAGAGCACCCGCAGCTGTTTTGGGTACCGGGATCCCTTCGTCGTCGTGTGTCATGAATGACAAGCCTAGGTTGCGAGTAATTGCCGCTCTCTCATCTTCCGGGAGGCTCGCCAGCCTCGATCTGCCTCTTGGGCTCGCCCGCCCTGTGGAGCTAAGTGATAGTTGTCTTCTTCGTGCGCTCGAGATGCTGGCTTGCCTTTTGCGCTCATCGAGTGCTGCTTTGATGTTTTGCAGGCGAAGTGATTCCTGCCAGTTGAAGTACTGGAAGGTTAACATCTCTTCCGGAGTTGCGTCTGCTGGCATCATTGTGCACTCCTTAATTACTTTGTCTGATTTTGCTGCCATCTCAGCAGTAATTGTCAGAGTTGTGACCACATCCGCCATAGTTACCGTGCATGGGAATTCTATAGGCCTGCGGGAGGCTACGGCTTCAGATGATTCTCCGTTGATGGCAACGTAAACCTGGTGGGGATGACCCGCGGTACGTGTATGTGCTGCCAATTCCTGTCACATACTCGACGTCTTCATCAAGGCTCATGTCGGAGTCGGTATGCCCTTCGAGTGGTCCGTCTGGACGGATCTCGTTGTCGATGCGTTCATCGTCTATGCTCATCTCGGCGTCAGCGAAACCGTTGTGGATCTCGGAGTCGAGTTTGTTGTTGGTGCAGATCTCAGAGTCGACGTTGCAGTCGTTATGATTTTCGAAGTCGTCGAGGGAGATCCCGCAGTCGAAGGTGTCATCGAGTGGAAAATCGAGCTCGAGATCGTTTTTGCGGTACGCTGATTCAGCTTCCTCACCTTGGAGTTCTTTTGCCAAGTACTCGTTGATCTCTCGAGTCGACATGGTTGAAAGGATCGAGTAGGTTGACTAGAGGGGGGGGGGGGGGGGGTGAATAGGCAACTACAAATTTTCTTTTTCTTTTAATACAAATTCGGGAATTGCTCAAATATAAGTTCTCTAGATATGCAACTAGATGAACAATCCTATATGATGAGCAATAAACAAGCTAGCAAGATATTCTACACAAGATAGGCTAGCAATACAAGTAAAGGAAGGTTAAGAGATAACCACACGGTGACGCGGAGATGTTCTACCGAAGTTCACTTCCCAATGGAAGCTACGTCTCCGTTGGAGCGGTGCGGAGTCACAAAGTGAACTCCGAATAGCCTTGATATGGCACACCGTATCTCCCTCGTGTTATCCTCCGATGAGGAGATCCACGAGCCACTATATGATGCCCTCGAGGTCGGCAACAAACCTTTACAAGGATGAGGCACACTCCACAACCGAATTGGAGGCTCTCACCAAATTCCCGCGGCTCCCAAAGCCACAAGAATCACAAGGCCGGGTCGCGTCTCCACAACTTAATTGGAGGCTCCCGGCTAATCCTTGTGGCTACCAAAGCCACAAGAATCACAAGTATCTTCTAGGTATCCAATGTATCAAGTTACACAAGATCTACAAGTGACTAGGTCGATGTAGACAAATCGGCTCGGTGGAGATGCGGATCTAGGGCTCCTCCTTCACTCCTCAAAGTATCAACGTGTTTGAGTGGTTGGAGTGGGAGCTCTAGTAGATTGAAGCTTGCAACAATGGTGGAGAGAGAGTGAGGAATCAAGCTTAGTCAACCGGAGGTAGGTGGAGGGGTATAAATACCCCTCCCAGAAATCTGGCCGTTGGAGCTGTAAACAGCCCGCAGCGGTAGTACCGGGCCTCGCCCGGTAGTACCGGCTGACAGGGAACTGACGGCCTGGCGCCAGACTGGTCAACGCCTCTCCAGCGCGCATCGGTAGTACCGGACCGCCTGGTCCGGTAGTGCTCCCCACCCGGTAGTACCGCGCTACTACCGGGGCTACTACCGGATTAAATCGAGCGAGTCCAGAGAGCATTTGGAGATCCGGTACTGGGCCCGGTAGTTCCGCATGGCAGAACACCCGGTAGTACCGGGGTGAACCCGGTAGTACCGGCTGACGCAATGAAGACTGCTTTCTTCCTTTTCTTGAGACAAAACCTGTGCAATATTAATTGATACAATCCTGCACACTTTTAGCACACACATTAGACATCTAAGTGTGTTGTCAACAAACATCAAAACACTGTGGGGAAGGATATGTCCTTTCAATCTCCCCCTTTTTGGTGTTTGATGACAACATACTTAGGAGAAACAAATGATTTGCAAAAGATAGACGGGGCTCTCCAAATTGTGTGTTTATTAGGAATTTGCTTTTGAATGCAAAAACACACCATATAAAATGGGCGGAGCTCCCCCTATATTTTACAACCAAGCAAGTTCATATGGATAACAATTAAAACAACTTGCACAATATAAGCAACAATAAGCAAGTAACATACTAGATAGGTCTTATTACAATACCATAAGTTCAAGGCATGTCTTACATCATGCATAGAGAAGTTCAAAGCAAATATCCAAATAAAGATAAAAGATGAAACACAAGCATAAAGATCAAACGAAGTGCAAGCTTGTGTTTCCACCCATGCAAATCCCACGGCTCATCCTAAATAGAACACATTCTCCCCCTTTGTCATCGAAATGCCAAAAAGGGAGAAGCGCGATGCTAACACGTCCCTAGGAGCATCAAGCTCCACCCGCGCCGTGGTGGGTCGAAGAGGAGGCCTGAAGCGATCACCATGTGGAGGAGCATCTTCATCACTCCAGTAACCATGCTTGGACACCCATTCCTCCTTTGGAGTGATTACTTCTTCAGAACCATCGGAGACGGAATCTGCATATGCCTCATCATTGCTTTGTGTCGCTGAGCTGCCTTCTTGTGATACACATGAGCTTCATACAGACGGTCTTCCAAATCCAGTTTGAGGCAAAAGGCCCTCTTGGCCTTAATCTGCAGCTTCTTGAACCATGAAGGTTCCTCAAGAGGAGGTGCACTCCCACTAGCTCTCTCAGCTTCAGCAGCAGCCTCAGGATCAATGGGCTTGGTTTTGGGAGGAGCATGAGGCTTGATACGCAGTTCCTTCACCAGATGAGCCACAACGGGCTGCCATCCTTCATGATATCTTCTCCATTCTTCTTGAGAGCCCACTTGCGGCGAATGAGCTTCATAATGTATGGGCCATAGATGGGGGCCCTTCTATCAATGATTGTGGACCACAAGTCATTCCACATCCAATCCATCACATCAAGCTTCTTGCCTTTGCCTTGATTTTCATATGAGAGCTTGAGAAGGTCAAACATGAAGCCATGAACCTCATCCCAGTTTCCCACACGGGAGCAATAGTTTCCTATAGACACGGTGGAGAATCTCAAAAGGACGCACAAGATGAGCAGTTTTACCGGTGGTGCCTCTTTCCATAGTGATTGGTCCAAGAACATCCTTGGAGCTGATCGATCATTGTCATGGCATCTCCATCCACTAGCAACACTCTCACCCTTGTCTTCATAGCCTAGAAGCTCTCCAAACTCCGCCAAGGTGGCAGAAAGCAAGGTGTCCTTGGTCATCCACCATAGGGTCCGGGCTTCATCATGGTCAAGGTAGACGGTGGCAAAGAACTGAATGATGTAGTACTCAATGTAGGGATGGTTCTCCTTCATGATGTCAATCAGCCCAAACTCTTCACACATTGCAAGTGTCTCATCAAAATAGCCCTTGTGCTTCGAGTTTTCATGTAAGGAATATCAAGAGTGTGTTGGACAACCACGGAGTAATCCTTGTGGAGATAGATTTCCTTGTAGATGGCTTCTTGATCATTTGTGTAAAAGTGCGGATTCCGCACAAGTGGTGACCTCTCCTCAGCATAGGGATTCTCTTCTCTGAGCTTCTGATAGTCATCATTCTTCCATAAGTGAAGTGCTTTGCGGGCTCTCGTGGGGGAGCAGTGGTGGTACGAGCAGCAGCTGAAGTTCTTCCTCTTGCTTGAGTTCTGGCTGTGGTGCGAGCAGGCAAACTTCCTCTTCTTCTTCTCAATCTCATCCTCCACAGACGTGGCTTCTTGGTACCACGGCGGCTACCTGTGAAACAGCATATAGGTAGGGCAGGGAATAGATGAGTGCACAAGTTCACGGATAAGGAATCAAAAACTAGCCAATAGATGTAAAGAATGGTTGAATCGAGCAAATTTGGAAAACCCGGTAGTACCGGGCTTAGCCCGGTAGTACCGGCTGAGCCGATTCAAGACTGAATGGCACAAAATCGAGAGATTCAACCATACATTACACTAGATGCTAGCTAACAAGGCCTAGGTGATCATCCATCCAACTTTAACCGTTGCCAACGGAGCTACCAATTTCCTCTCCATACATCTAGGTTTCAAGATCTAGAAACAAAGAATGCAAAGAACGGGGAAATACCGGAGGCCATGGAGGAGATCGACGAGGGGATCGCTCCCACGGAGCAGATCTGGCCGGAGATGGCGGAGACCGGCGGCCAGGGCGGCGGCCGGAGCAGGAAGAGGAGGCGACGGGGTGGTTCGTGCGGGTGGGGAAAATGGGGAATAACCCCCACCCTGCCCGCACGGTGAAATATTAGATACCCGTGATTCCCGGTAGTACCGGGGCGGACATCCGGTACTACCGGGGCCTGAATCTTTGCGAGCAGCAGAACTGCTTAGATTCAGAGCCCGGTACTACCGGATCCCACCAGGCGGTACTACCGGGGCCTCCTAAGAAACCCCAGTTTTCTCTTTTTGTGTAAGGAATTTGAACTTGTGCAAGATGGAAGTTGTTTTGAGATAGATGAAAGGCATAGGATTAGATCAACACACTGGAGATGGTACTTCATACTCAATTTGCAAGAATCAAACAACACAAAAAACCAAATTGAGCATGTTTTCCATAGGAGCACTAGAAAACAACCAATAAAATCCAAATGAAACCAACTCTTCACAAGGAAGAGGGCGGTGGCCGAGGCCACCATGTATGAGTATGTGGTGTGATACCGCGAAGATATATCTTGGTCCACGGCCACTACTCGTCATTTAAGCTCACAATTCATAGAACGAATATAGAGATGCAAATGAATTCTTACTATCGGCATAATGGGGGGAGGGATGGTCCAATGGATTAGGACCGCACTCCCCCTATGTCCATGCCTACATCTAAACCAAATAAGTATCGTCTAATATGGGTAGGTATGCAAGAAATCCACTAAATCCAATTGGATATGTCCACCACATTTAGTTCTCCTCTCAACTCCTTGAATCTTGCTTCACCAAGAGGCTTCGTGAACATATCGGCGAGTTGATGCTTGGTGTTGACATACTTGATTGCAATATCACCCTTCTCAACATGGTCTCGAATAAAATGATACCGAATCTCAATGTGCTTGGTCTTGCCATGAAGAACCGGGTTGTGTGCAATTTTAATAGCACTTTCATTGTCACATAAAAGAGGCACTTTGTCACAAATGACACCATAATCCTTTAAAGTTTGCCTCATCCATAATAATTGTGCACAACAACTACCGGCGGCGATGTATTCGGCTTCGGTGGATGACGAGGCCACACAATTTTGCTTCTTGGAAGACCAACTCACAAGGGACCTACCAAGGAATTGGCATGTACCCGAAGTTGATTTTCTATCCATTTTGCAACCCGCCCAATCCGCATCCGAATAACCAACAAGATCAAAGCTTGTACCATGGGGATACCAAAGACCATAGTTGGGAGTATCCAACAAATATCTTAGAATCCTTTTGACCGCGGTTTCATGACTTTCCCTAGGACTTGATTGGAATCTTGCACACATACCCACACTAAACATAATATCCGGTCTAGATGCACAAAGGTAAAGCAAAGATCCAATCATAGAACGATAAAGCTTTTGATCAACTTCCTTACCATCCGGATCTAAGTGAAGATCCGCCTTGGAGTCCATGGGAAACTTATATGGCTTGGCATTGTTCATATCAAATTTCTTGAGCATGTCCTTAATATACTTGGCTTGACATAAGAATGTTCCTTCTCGAAATTGGTGGATTTCAAAGCCAAGAAAATAATTCAATTTTCCCATCATGGACATCTCAAATTCCTTGGTCATTAGCTTGCCAAATTGATCACTAAATTCACGGTTAGTGGAACCAAAGATAATATCATCAACATATATTTGGCATACGAAAAAATCTCCATTTACCCTTTTTGTAAAAAGAGTGGGATCTATTACCCCAATTTCAAAGCCACGGTCTACTAAGAACTCCTTGAGATGATCATACCAAGCACGTGGAGCTTGCTTGAGCCCATAAAGAGCCTTATGTAGTAAGTAGACGTGGTTAGGAAATTTAGGGTCTTCGAAACCCGGTGGTTGTTTAACATACACCAATTCATTTAGTGGACCATTTAAGAAAGCACTTTTAACATCCATTTGATATAAGACAATATTATGAGTAGATGCATAAGCAATTAGTAAGCGAATGGATTCAAGTCTAGCAACGGGGGCATAGGTTTCACCGTAGTCGACTCCTTCGATTTGGGTGTAGCCTTGTGCAACCAATCTTGCTTTGTTGCGAATGACTTGACCATGTGAGTCTTGCTTGTTCTTAAATATCCACTTGGTTCCAATGACATTATGGGAGGAGTCATTGGGTCTTTCCACTAATGACCATACTTTGTTGCGCTCGAAGTTGTTCAACTCTTCATGCATAGCCGCAACCCAATCCATGTCTTCAAGAGCATCATATACCTTGAGAGGTTCTAAGCTAGACAAACAAGAGACATGACCACAAAAGTTAGATAATTGATTGCGTGTGGACACACCTCTACGGATACTCCCAAGGATATTTTCTTTGAAGTGTTGTTGGTAATCCAATTTTGATGCACGCCGGATGACCCGGCGTTCCGAGGCTTGACCAATTGTTTCACCAACACAAATATCTTCATCATTGCCTTTATCTTGCTCATGGTCAACCCGAAGTGGAGTTCTTGGAGTTGTGGGTTCATTATGTTCTTGTTCACCACTAGAGTTGGGTGGGTCTTGACCATCTTCTTGATCAATATTGAGGTGGATGGCTCAACTTGAGTAGAACTTGTTCCTTCTTCTTGAGTATCATCAATGGTCCTTCAATAGGAATTAGTTCTCCAATCCCCATAGTTCTTATGGCTTGAGATGGAGCATCATCACCTACATCATCATGATCAATATGCTCCGCTTGGGAGCCATTATCCTCGACAAACTCCACGTTCATAGATTCTTCAACACACCCGGTGGATATGTTGTAGACCCTATAAGCATGAGACTTTGCGGCATATCCAACAAATATACCATCAAAAGATCTAGATTCAAATTTAGCAATTTTGCAACCTTTAATGTAAACATGGCATTTGCATCCAAAGACTCGAAAGTAAGATACATTTGGCTTTTTACCGGTGAGGAGTTCATATGGTGTCATGTCCTTGAGAGGACGGAAGAAGAGCCGGTTTGAGTAATGACAAGCGGTGTTGATGGCTTCGGCCCAAAAGTTGTATGGGGAATTAAATCGGCCATCATAGTTCTTGCCATATCAATAAGAGTGCGGTTCTTCCTTTCGGCAACACCATTTTGTTGGGGAGTATATGCAGCGGAATATTGGTGTTGAATGCCCTCCCCACTTAGGAAATCATCCATAGTGTAATTCTTGAACTCCGTACCATTGTCACTTCTAATTGCCAAAATCTTGGAGTCATATTGGCGTTGAACTAGGGTTGCAAAGTCAATGAATATCTTTTGAGTTTCACTCTTCTTCTTGATGTAGAAAGTCCAACAATATCTTGAGTAATCATCCACAATCACCAAACAATATTTCTTGCCACCAAGACTATCATATGTGGGAGGCCCAAAAGATCCATATGAAGGAGCTCCAAAGGCCTCTTAGTGGAGATAATGGTCTTCTTGGGGTGATTCTTTTCATGCATCTTTCCGGCTATGCAAGCACTACAAGGACGATCTTTGGAAAAATTAACATCGGTTAGTCCTACCACGTGTCCACCCTTTACAAGAGTTTGTAAATTTCTCATACCGACATGGCCAAGTCGGCGATGCCAAAGCCACCCCTTGTCGCCTTTAGCCATTAAACATGTAGCGATTTGAGTGGTCTCTTTTGAGAAATCAACCACATACAAACCGTTTTCACGAAATCCAACAAAGGCGACATTGAGTGTTTGAGTGAAAAGGATGGTCACGTGGTATTTATTAAAAATAACGGTGTAACCGGCATTGCATAATTGACCAACGGAAAGTAAATTGTATGAAAGAGATTCAACAAGGAGGACCTTCTCAATGGATAACTCCGGAGTGATCACCACTTTACCAACTCCCACTACCTTGAGTCTTGCATTGTTGCCAACGGTGACATGAGAGAATGAGAGTAGTTGTTTCAATAAGTCCTTTACTAGTTCTCTTAATAGGGCTAGCGGTTGATGAGGAGCCATTTTGATTAGATACCCGAGTATACACCTCATCCACCATTTTGCCTTTCATGAACCCAAAAAGTTCAATCATGGACTTCATGGTGATTGGGGCATCACCCTCGGGAGGGATTATTCCCGCTTCGATTAGTTCTTTGTCAAGTTGTTCTCTATCAAATTTTTCTTGTTCCTTAGCAAGTCTTAACTCCTCATCTTTAGCACGTTGTACATCCTCCGCACAAGCCATCCTCCTCTTTAGGCGATTAAGCCCTTAATAAAGAGACCTAGCTCTGATACCAATTGAAAGGATCGAGTAGGTTGACTAGAGGGGGGGTGAATAGGCAACTACAAATTTTCTTTTTCTTTTAATACAAATTCGGGAATTGCTCAAATATAAGTTCTCTAGATATGCAACTAGATGAACAATCCTATATGATGAGCAATAAACAAGCTAGCAAGATATTCTACACAAGATAGGCTAGCAATACAAGTAAAGGAAGGTTAAGAGATAACCACACGGTGACGCGGAGATGTTCTACCGAAGTTCACTTCCCAATGGAAGCTACGTCTCCGTTGGAGCGGTGCGGAGTCACAAAGTGAACACCGAATAGCCTTGATATGGCACACCGTATCTCCCTCGTGTTATCCTCCGATGAGGAGATCCACGAGCCACTATATGATGCCCTCGAGGTCGGCAACAAACCTTTACAAGGATGAGGCACACTCCACAACCGAATTGGAGGCTCTCACCAAATTCCCGCGGCTCCCAAAGCCACAAGAATCACAAGGCCGGGTCGCGTCTCCACAACTTAATTGGAGGCTCCCGGCTAATCCTTGTGGCTACCAAAGCCACAAGAATCACAAGTATCTTCTAGGTATCCAATGTATCAAGTTACACAAGATCTACAAGTGACTAGGTCGATGTAGACAAATCGGCTCGGTGGAGATGCGGATCTAGGGCTCCTCTTTCACTCCTCAAAGTATCAACGTGTTTGAGTGGTTGGAGTGGGAGCTCTAGTAGATTGAAGCTTGCAACAATGGTGGAGAGAGAGTGAGGAATCAAGCTTAGTCAACCGGAGGTAGGTGGAGGGGTATAAATACCCCTCCCAGAAATCTGGCCGTTGGAGCTGTAAACAGCCCGCAGCGGTAGTACCGGGCCTCGCCCGGTAGTACCGGCTGACAGGGAACTGACGGCCTGGTGCCAGACTGGTCAACGCCTCCTCCATGCGCGCATCGGTAGTACCGGACCGCCTGGTCCGGTAGTGCTCCCCACCCGGTAGTACCGCGCTTACTACCGGGGCTACTACCGGATTAAAACGAGCGAGTCTAGAGAGCATTTGGAGATCCGGTACTGGGCCCGGTACTGGGCCCGGTAGTTCCGCATGGCAGTACATCCGGTAGTACCGGGGTGAACCCGGTAGTACCGGCTGACGCAATGAAGACTGCTTCTCTTCCTTTTCTTGAGACAAAACCTGTGCAATATTAATTGATACAATCCTGCACACTTTTAGCACACACATTAGACATCTAAGTGTGTTGTCAACAAACATCAAAACACTTTGGGGAAGGATATGTCCTTTCAATGGTTGTTGCAGATGAGGAGGCTTCTAGAATCGATGATGGGACGGACGCAGTCGATGGAGCCTCGGGTGCGGCAGTCACGAGTTGTCGTGGATCTGTCAAGTCCTGCGTACCAAACTTGTTTACGAAAAAATTGAATGCTCCAACAGTTAAATCCAAACCTGACTCGAGACCAGCAAACGTCTCTCGGGCTTCTGGCGAGTGTGGAGCAAATGCGCCTTTTGTTGGTGAAGTTGGCGGGCTGCCAATTTTCGAGTGAGTCGGTGAGTTGCCGTATGTCGACTGAGTCAGCGAGTTGTGGTTTGTCGATGCAGCCGGCGAGTTGCCGTTCGTAGATGCGATCGGCGAGTCGCCGTTTTCCGATGGAACCGGCGAAACTGCGAGTACATCATTATTCTTTCCCACAGACGGCGCCAATTGACGAGGGGTTAACTCATCAAATCTCATAGTTAAGGACCTAGGGTTGAGATTACGAGGGAGAGAACGTGGTAGAGCTGGTAGTTTCGTCGGCTGACAAGCAAAAGCAAGGATTTACCCAGGTTCAGGCCTCCGGAGAGTAACACCCTACTTACTGCTTGTCTGGTATTGATTTGAGGGTATATGCGAGCTACAATGGAGTCCCGGCGAGATGTCGATCTCGCTAGGGTTTTGGTGGTTCAAGTATTGCGTGTCCTGGATCGGCGACCCTCCCAGCCTTATAAATAGGCTGGGTCTCGGGAGTTCGCAACCGACTCAGATTACATGTAAGGAAAATCTAAACCGACTATGTCTATGCCTAATCTTGGAGGATACTCCATCTTCTTGGGTCTTCTGTTATGGGCTTCATGTAGGCTCTTGATAGCTGGGCCTTAGTCGATACGTGCACCAGGTACCCTCATGGTAGGGTACCCGAGAGGTATATCCCCGTCACTATTGGACACATGGTAGAAAATATTTTGGCGACTCTTGTGCATTTTTTTGTATATGAGGTCTGGCAAGCTCCAGTGATGCTAATCTGCTGACAGGAATGAGTGTTGTGAGCGTCTGGCCTACTATGGAATTGCAAAAAATCTAGTCACTTATCTTAAAATAAAGCTTCATCAAGGCAATATTGAAGCTGCAAGAAATGTCACCACTTGGCAAGGGACATGCTATCTAACTCCCCTCATTGGAGCCATCTTAGCAGATTCTTATTGGGGAAAGTACTGGACTATTGCTGTTTTCTCATCAATTTACTTTATTGTAAGTACAAGATAAAGTCAACCAAATTTTCTTATATATCCTTTGTTTCATAATGCTCCATCCTAGCATAGAAAACAATGTTGCATATTCTACTTGGTAATCGCTGAGTACTTGAAAATTTGAATCAAAAAGATCTTTACTTTCTTCAGTTAACATAATGAACATGTTGGTCTTTATATATTCAGTTTGATTTTAATGAACCATCGATTTGTGCATCTTAATTTCTTCAATCAACCATTTTAACAATGTATTCCTTTTGCTGAAGGGTCTGGCCGTTTTAACGCTTTCAGCATCAGTTCCAGCACTTCAACCACCTTCATGTTTAGGATCTGTTTGTCCAGAAGCAAGCTTACTTCAGAACGGCTCATTTTTCCTAGGTCTCTATATGATTGCCCTAGGGACTGGAGGTATTAAACCATGTGTGTCATCCTTTGGAGCTGATCAATTTGATGACAGTGATCCGACAGAGAGAGTTAAGCAGGGTTCCTTCTTCAATT
Source organism: Poa pratensis (assembly GCA_947311845.1). Lineage (NCBI taxonomy): Eukaryota > Viridiplantae > Streptophyta > Magnoliopsida > Poales > Poaceae > Poa > Poa pratensis. The sequence continues at coordinate 74,929,843 of CAMZMU010000033.1, forward strand.
GGTTCTATTTCTCCATAAATATTGGCTCATTCATATCAGGCACTGTTATTGTTTGGATACAAGATAACTCAGGTTGGGGAATAGGGTTTGCCATTCCTACTGTATTTATGGCATTGGCTATTGCAAGCTTCTTTGCAGCCTCAAATATGTATAGATTTCAGAAACCTGGTGGGAGCCCACTTACAAGAGTGTGCCAGGTCGTTGTCGCGGCATTCCGTAAGTGGCATGTCGAAGTGCCACATGATGCTTCTCTTCTATATGAAGTTGATGGTCAAAATTCTGCAATAGAGGGAAGCCGGAAGTTGGAACACTCAAGAGAACTTGAGTAATTATCTTCCATGTGCTATACAACTGCCTTACTTTTAGTATGATATGTGGATGTATTTATACAAGGAAGGGAGGTATTTGCAGTACTAATGAAGACATTGAATTGTGACACAACCTTCAGTATGGTTTGAGATTGAGGTTGGCGGAAAATAAATACCTATCTGTAACAATCAAAATGACTTGCTACCCAGGGGGTAACTACACCCCCTCCCCCACCCTAAAATGACACGTACGCACATCGATGAAACAAAATTATTATATGGAGGGGGGATGTCATTATTATATCAGACTAGCAAAATGCCCGTGCGTTGCCACGGGCAGTGGCTGACTCTGTTGATATGCACGGTAAAAAAAGGTTAGGGAGATAAATAGTTCTCTTTTAGATTATAGCTGAGACCTGCCGCCGCCGCATCTACACAGCGGACATGCTTCTATCTCGCGCGTGGCCTTGTAGTGTGACCTGCGCGCTATGTGGAAATTCCCCGGAGACGGCGGATCACCTCATTCTGGGGTGCCCCTACTCGCGGATGGTCTGGCGCGCCATGGCACGGGACCATGGGTTGCCTTGCATAAACCCTCCGGACTCCTCTTCGGCGACTGACACACCCTTCTCCTCTTGGTGGGCGGTTGTCCGAGCATTGGTGGAGGGGAAGGAGAGAGCCAACCTCGACGGGTGGTGGCGTACACCGCATGGTTCATTTTGCGAGAGCGAAACAGTAGGATTTTTTAGAACAAATATAGCTCCTTTGATGTTGTAGCTGGGTTGGTTAGGAGCGCCGCGGCGGCTCGGGCTCTCGCTTTTGTTAGAATAGTTGATGATGACCTCGGCTGATCTGTCAGCTGGTAGCTTCACCTCTGTAAAGTGACATTTTATTTCTCTGCTATACGATTGGGCGGCACTCCTGCCGGCTTTCCGAAAAAAAAATATTATAGCTGAGAAACAGTTGAACATATAATTGTTGTATCCATGTAAGTGAAACTAAATGCACATTGACCCCAACAGGCTAACACAGCTTGCTTGCATTGATACAACCTTAGCAATCTACAAAAATGATTTCTGCGGAAGTTCCTTTCATGTGAACAAAACACTGATGCATCTGAACATGAACAGCCTAGCCTGATACAGAGTACATTAAGAGAAGTGAGAAGAAAAAGATTCACAAAAAGTATACTAAACATAATCTGCTCCAGATTATAAAAAAATAGAATACACTCTCGTGCAGTATCCTCAAGTTAACTTCATTTGGTTGCACTTCACTCAAATCAGATACAAACCGGCCCTGATACTAATATTAGTTGTTTTTAGAACTTTCAATCTTATATTTGTAAAGACATATCAATTTTCTCATAATGAAAGAATCTAGTTAGCTCAAAATAGTTCATTCACTGTGGAGATGATGATTTTATATAATACGTGTACCATTTTCTAGCTAACTGTGGTCATAAAAAACTAAATGAATCAAGCACATGACGAACATTAACAATCGAAAGAAGGTTGAAGCTTTAGCACCATGCTGCCGAGATGCAGAAACAAACCAGTCATGTTAAAATCAATGCGTGTGCAAGTAATAGGGTTCATATTCATCCACATGAAGAAGGTACATCTCCGCATGGGATATCCATCATGATGACACAAACATGATCACCTAGTTCAAATCACTTGTTCCATCACATAACAGCGGCAAGTCTGAATGTCTGATACAACAGCAACTTCATACAACCAGAAACAGAGAGGGGAGCAACAGCAATTTTAGTCGCTGGTCGACCGAGACATCAGGAACGGAGTTGGGACGGCGGATCTGCACGCGGCAGGCCGGGAGGGCTGGGACAGCGGAGCCAGAGCTTGATGTGGAGGACAGGAGCATGGCCAGATCCTGAGCAGTACGGCGGTGGCCATGATGCGGACGGTAGGCGAGGGGATGCGGGAACAGTTTGTCGCTCCTTGTCGAAGAAGATCGACCTCCTTTCCGAGATGAGGAGGGGCTGTGTGCCTCAACTCCTCATCCTCGGCCGGAGCTCCATGCCCGTGTACAGGGGAGAGGCGAACTGCCGCCGGAACGCGCAGATGCAGGTGAACTGTGGCTTGTCTCCGTACTCGTGGGATGCAGGGAAGGGCTTGCCGCCGCCGACGTGGGATCCATGGGAAGCCGCGAGCTGAGACTGAGGATGTGGAAGCTGGCGGCAGCGCAGGGGGTTAGTTGGTGACGGGGCAGGCGGGATCCGGTGGTGTGGGAGCCGGGGTGCTGCGGGTGTGGGTGTAGGGCGAGTCCCCATGACCTCTCGCCGGACCTCGCCGATGCAGTGGAAGACGGGGCGCCGTCGATCTGGGATGCGGCGGTGCAAGGTGTTGAAAAGGGTCTTTTTGTAAGATGATAAGCGAACAGGTTTGCGACTAAAGAAAGGACTGCGGGTTGATTTCACTGAAATTGAGGGGCTAAATTGCAAAACAACCGCGACGAACCACGGTCGTTTACTCGTATTATATAGTAGAGAATAAAGAGCGATGGTAGTGATTTTGAAAACAAAAGTAGAACAGATAGAGCCAGGATACCATGCTATATGCATAGCAGTAATTCACCATGGGTACTGGCTGTGAATACAAATAAGAACACAGTTATGGCTAGTGGTATTGATAATGATCGATCTTATTTCTGCAGATTAAATATATCCCAACACATATTGATGAGTCACTTTCAAGTGACAGGTGTAAATATGTAAATGTAATCTATTTAACTATAATTTCAGGATAGGGCTAGACTGCAACATTTTATGTGATACTCACGTTTTCCCTGTGTATTTTTTTTTCTGTAGCTAGCTTTCCTCTTAAATCCTTTGTTGTACCTATTACAGCATTTAATCTACTCCCTCCGATCCATATTAGTGGGCATAGCTTTGTCTAAATTCATATGTATCTAGTTAAGTATTTAGACTAGATACATGTGTATCTAGACAAAGTTGTGCCCACTAATATGGATCGGAGGTAGTACCTTTCTTTTGTATAGACTCCTTGACAAGGCTGCCATCATCTCATCTGTTGATGCCAAGAGTGAACTTTTTACGAACCCATGGAGGCTATGCACGGTCACCCAGGTGGAAGAGCTGAAGATCCTAGTAAGAATGTTTCCGGTTTGGGCGACTACTATCATATTCAATGCGGTGTACGCTCAGAACTCTTCCATGTTCATAGAGCAGGGAATGGTTCTTGACAAGCGGGTTGGGTCTTTTAATGTTCCTCCTGCGTCCCTCTCGACATTTGATGTAATCAGTGTCATGATATGGGTTCCACTATATGACCGTGTTGTCAGACGTATGGCTAGAAAGTTCACTCGAAGGGAAAAGGGTTTCTCTGAACTACAGCAGATTGGGATTGGATTAGTCCTATCCATTATTGCAATGGTATCTGCAGCTGTTGTTGAGATGAAGCGCCTGGAGATTGCCATGTCTGAAGGACTTGCCCATGAAAAGGTTGCAGTTCCAATGAGCATTCTTTGGCAGATACCACAATATTTCTTTGTTGGCGCTGCCGAGGTTTTCACTAATATTGGTCAACTTGAGTTCTTCTACGGTCAGGCCCCAGATGCCATGAGGAGTTTATGTGCTGCATTTGCACTAATTACAGTCTCAGCAGGAAGCTATTTAAGCTCAATCATATTGACCTTGGTGTCATATCTTACAACTCAAGGAGGTGATCCTGGATGGATCCCAGATAACTTGAATGAAGGCCATCTTGACAGGTTCTTCTGGTTGATTGCAGGGATCAGCTTTGTGAATTTGCTCGTTTACATTGGTTGTGCAATGAGATACAGGTATAAGAATGTGTAATGGTTATATCTACTGTGGAGACAGTTCTTGTAATTTCATATCCCCTATTCATGGAAGCAGTGGATTGTATGGACTAGACTATAAGACATATCATGATCCCCCCGGTACCCTTCTCAGCAAAACCTCGAGAAAAGAAGGTTTTCAGTTGGGTTTTCTTTGCCATTTTTCTGGTGCTGTATTTAAACAACTTTTTGACATTTTGGTTATTGGGTTTTGTATGAAATGGGTACCTCCAGAGTTATACAGAAGTGTGTTTTTTACATACACATTCATTTTTTTCCTGTTTAAAAGCATCAATTTATTCCTGAAAGCTATGCAAAAAACATTCTTCTACTCAATTTTGTGCGTTGCATGTGCAGGTAAGAGCTAACACTGCAGATGATAAATTGAGAAGCTCTCCACAGCCAAATCCAACATCATAAAGTGCATTTTTCATTATTTATGTTCTATCATTTCCTGCAAACCAACATCTGTAAACAAATGCTCATATTTACAAGATATGTTAATGGAGTAAAGAAAATGAGCACACAATTTAATCTTTCAACAGAGCAGATACATTGTGCAAGGCACGGCAGCTATAAATTTGGAGGCCATTTCCCTAATGACAGCTTGAATAGGCTTTTGAAGCCTGATGTTTCAATCACCTCGCGTGAACATCTGCTACTAAATCAGTAACTGCTGCACAATTGCACATCGACTTTAGCCGTGGAAAAAAAAGGATAATCGTCCCCAGTATCAGAGCAAAATACCGTCCATACGCAGAGAACATTACCAATATCAGTAACTAGCTATCGTATTTCAGGAGTACAAAATCTGCCGCCCTAGATTAATCAAGCAACAAAGCTGGGAGTATTACGAACTTTTGTTTTGTTTCAACTTCAAGTGAAGTGCGCGCTGCTACACCCACTAGTGTGCTAATAATTAAATAAGGGCAGAATTCTAGGGCCGGAGTGCAAAAAACCAAATTAAACACAGACTCAGCGGTCCAAGTCAAACCCAGCCCGATACAGTAGTACTGCCCTGTACCCAGTTTCTTGATTGCTCTTCGCAGATTCGATCTCGGCGACGGAGATCCTCCATGGACGCAGCAGAAGAGAGGAGATTAATGATCCAAGAGGATGGGGATCATCACCAGCCGCTCCTTCTTCCTTCCCTGGTAAAATTTACTGGTTTTTAGTTTTTACTTTCTTTTCTATCGCACAGACTACAGTTCATCCTAGCCTGTAGAGTTTAGCTTTTCTTCTGTGTAGTTGGCCTCTCTACTTGAAAGAGAAGAAGAGCAGCTGGTTGATAGAACTTTCATCCTGTTGGGTCCAAACTGAAACTGGAGACAGCGCTGCACTTTTGAGTTCTTGCTTCAGTAGTGTTGAAAATTGACTCACGCGCAACACTTTTCTCAAATGCGTAGAGCTGAGACTCAGTCTGAGTGCTGCTATTTCTTACCAGGATGCAAGTATTTACACAGGTGATGGGTCCGTCGACATCAAAGGGCGTCCTGCAACAAGGCGCACGACAGGCAACTGGCGAGCATGCTTCTTCATTCTAGGTAACGTTTAGGGGTGTTCATACACTGTTGGGGTGGTTTGGTCCAAACTAACTGGCTAGCACTGATCCTAGTTGTATTTTGGCACAAGTTTTAAGGAAGAATCAAATTGATTTCTAAATCGCTTCACGGTGCCGGTTTTACATGGTTTCGGTAAAACCCATGTTCAATGAGCACAAAATTTTGGTGGAGCGACATGGGTGTTTACTGAATAAACTGTTTTTTTTCTCATATCAAATAATTATTGTAGCAGTGATCTATTTCCCTTAGTAAGCGCATCCCTCAATGCATTTTTTATGAACGATTAAACATTTAAATCTATCGGGTCCTACCTCTTACTGTTAGTGATACAAGTATGCCAGCTTCATGAAATTCAAATTACAATTATAAGATCCTTTATTTACAGGTATATGGTATTAAACAAGTTTAGCTAGCCCGAACACTATTGATCATATGGTACAAAACATTTGGATACTCTTGTGTATATTTTTGTTATTCAGCAATGAGGTTTGCAAGTTCTAATGAAGCTAATCTGATGACAGGGAACGAGTGTTGTGAGCGTCTGGCCTACTATGGAATTGCAAATAACCTAGTCACTTATCTGAAATAAAGCTCCATCAAGGCAATCTTGAAGCTGCAAGAAATGTTACCACTTGGCAAGGGACATGCTATCTGACACCCCTCATTGGAGCCCTCTTAGCAGATTCCTATTGGGGAAAGTATTGGACTATTGCTGTTTTCTCATCAGTTTATTTCATTGTAAGTACAAGATGAAGTAACCTAACTTTTCTCTACATCCTTTTTCCATATGATCCATTCTGGCATAGGAAACTATGTTCATTCTACTTGGTAATCTCTGAGTACTTCAACCTTTGAATACAATGTGGGTCTTGTTATATTCAGTTTGATTTTAATGAACTACAGACTCCTGCATCTCGATATCTTCAATCATCCATTTTAATTGTGTCACTCTTTTTACTGAAGGGTCTGGCTATTTTAAACGCTTTCACATCACTTCCAGCACTTCAACCACCTTCGTGTTCAGGATCTGTTTGTCCAGCAGCAAGTTTACTTCAGAATGGCGCCGTTTTCCTGGGTCTCTATATGGTTGCCCTAGGGACTGGAGGAATTAAACCTTGTGTGTCTTCCTTTGGAGCTGGTCAATTTGATGACAGTGATCCAACAGAGAGAGTAAAACAGGGCTCCTTCTTTAATTGGTTCTATTTCTGTATAAACACTGGTGCATTCATAGCGGGCACTGTTATTGTTTGGATACAAGATAACTCAGGTTGGGGAATTGGATTTGCCATTCCTACTGTATTTATGGCATTGGCTATTGCAAGCTTCTTTTCAGCCTCAAATATGTATAGATTTCAGAAAATTGGTGGGAGTCCACTTACAAGAGTGTGCCAGGTCGTTGTTGCTGCATTTCGTAAATGGCATGTCGACGTGCCACATGATGCTTCTCTTCTGTATGAAGTTCATGGTCAAAATTCAGCAATAGAGGGAAGCCGGAAGCTGGAGCACACGAGTGAACTTCAGTAATTTATCTTCCTTACTCTGCATTTTTTCCCTTACTTTTACTGTCATCTGTCCACGTATTTATTAAACACCAAAAGTTATTTGCAGCATTGATGTCGACACTGAAGTGTGACACAATATTTAGCAAGATTTCAATTTGAGCTCCGTGAAAAATGAATGCCTCAATGCAACAAACTATATGGCTAGGGGGCAGCCATGCAATATGTATGGCAGTAGGAGCATAATGAATGTTACTAGTGTGGTAGTGATAAATCTGATAAAATTTCAGGATAGGGATGGACTATTGTTTTTTGGATACGAGAATCACCTTTTCAACCAATATATTATTTCTGTAGGTAGTTTTCCTCTTAACTCCTTTGCTGTATGACTATTAAAGCATTTCAGTATTTCATTTATCTCCTTGTTTGTATAGATTCCTTGACAAGGCTGCCATCATCTTAGATGATGATGCGAAGAGTGACCTTTTTGCAAACCCATGGAGAGTATGCACAGTCACCCAGGTGGAAGAGCTGAAGATCGTAGTAAGAATGTTCCCGGTTTGGGCAACTACTATTATATTCAGTGCGGTGTATGCTCAGATTTCAGTGTTCATAGAGCAGGGAATGGTTCTTGATAAGCGGGTTGGATCTTTCAATATTCCTCCTGCGTCCCTTACAACTTTTAACGGAATCAGTGTCATGATCTGGATTCCGTTTTATGACCGTGTCCTCATACCCATAGCTAGAAAATTCACTAGAAGGGAAAAGGGTTTCTCTGATCTACAGCGGATTGGCATTGGATTAGTCCTGTCCATTGTGGCAATGGCATGTGCAGCTCTTGTTGAGTTGAAGCGCTTAGAGATTGCCAGGTCTAAAGGTCTTATCCATGAGAATGTTGCTGTTCCAATGAGCATTTTTTGGCAAATACCACAGTATTTCTTTGCTGGTGCTGCCGAGGTTTTCACTGCTATAGGTCAACTTGAGTTCTTCTATGATCAGGCCCCAGATGCCATGAGGAGTTTATGTGCTGCATTTGCACTCGTTACGGTGGCAGCGGGAAGCTACTTGAGCTCAATCTTATTGACCTTGGTGTCATACCTTACAACTCAAGGAGGAGATCCTGGATGGATCCCAGATAACTTGAATGAAGGCCATCTTGACCGGTTCTTTTGGTTGATTGCAGGGATAAGCTTTGTAAATTTGATGGTTTACGTTGTCTGCGCAATGAGATACAAATATAAGACTGTGTGATGGTTATAGTTACTGTAAAATCAGACTTCTGTAATTTCAGATCCCATATTCTTGGAAGCAATGCATTGTATAGACTAGACTATAAGACATGATGCCCCAGCTACCCTTGTCAGCAAGTCCTCAAGAAAATATTCTTATGGTTGAGTTTCTTTTGCAATTCTTCTGAGAATCATGTTATAACTTCGAAGCAATCCATGAATCACTAATGTACTGAAAATTATGGGTAGCATGCTCAGGTAAGAGCGAACCATCACGGATGGGAAACTGAGAGCCTCCACATTTCCACAGTCAAATCAAACATTATGAAGTACAGTTTCCTCCTCTTTGCCACCCAAGGACGGATTTTTAATAGTTTTTCCATTTACTGTAAATCAGCAGTTTTGCAAAAATGCACATTCTTACAAGGACAGCTTGAGAAGGATAGTCTTTTGGAGCCTGACAATGCAATCACCGCATGTGTCATCAGCTGCTAAATCAGTAGGTGCTAGATATCGACTACAGCTATGAAAAAATGGATAATAATTGCCAATAATATGAAGCCAAAAACTATCCACATATGCAGCGTAAATTACCAATAGTCTCTGCAAGAACAACTACCGTTCTCGAAGTGATGAAATATATTTGAGTCCCTCACAATGATCTCTCTCTGAACAATCCGCGATATGAGCTTAATAGCAGTATGACAGTCCCCACAAATCCGCAGATTCTTAAAAATCTTGATAGGGGCTCCCTCGGGAGTAGCAATGATCCCAAATGCAACAGCGAGTCGTTCGCTGTGGTAACCAATGTCATGCTCCTTCTGCTCATCTTCGACATCATGGAGAACAAATCCAGTGTCCGCCACATATCCTTCTTCCCTCATTGTTCCGTACAGCTTCTTCAGAAGCGCATAGATTTCTTCAGATCGAGGATGTGACTTATCACCGACTAGAAATACATGCACTCTTCTCCCAACTTCAATCCAACTTGAAGCTGGCACTTTGTTTATGCCCTTTGACTCCATGATCCTTCTTACACCCTCAACTTCATGGAACAGACCGACCGATGCGTAGATATTAGCTAGAGTTACATAGGTCGCTGGATTTTCAGGTTCAATGCCGAACAATGCTTCTGCTGCCCGCCTTGCCAGATGAACGTTCTTGTAAATCCGGCAGCCACCAAGCAAGGATGCCCATAGGAACTTGTTGGGCTTGATGGTCATCTTGTTAATCATCTCTTCTGCTCGTGCAAACTGACCTGACCGGCTGAGGAGATCGATCACGCAAGCATAATGATCAGCAGTGTGCGCAACGCCATACTCATCCTTTATCAAATGGAAAACCTCCAGGCCTTTGTCGACCAGACCAGCATGAGCACACGCAGACAGAACACCAACAAAGGTGACATGATCAGGCCTAATTCCAGACCTCAAGAACATGTCGAAGTAGCGCAGTGCGTCCTCTGGCTGACCATTTTGCGCATAGCCAGAGATCACCGCCGTCCATGACACCAGGTCTCCCTTTGTCATCCCCTCGAATATACGCACCACGCTGTCCATGTCCCCACACTTGGAGTACATGTGCATGAGCGCACTCTCCGCGAAGCACGAGTCCCCGATACTGCTCTTGGACATTCGAGCATGCACCTGCCTCCCGAGGCTCTCTAAGGCAAGCTCTGCGCAAGCACGCAGAACCCCCGCGTAGGTGAAACCGTTCGGTCGAACACCTCCAGTCCTCAGCATGTCTAGAAACAGCCTGAATCCTTCCCCGCCACGCCTAGCGTCGAAGTACCTCTCCACCATCGCCGTCCAGGAGACGACGTCCCGGACGGCATCCCGTCGAACACTCTCCTCGCATCATCCACTCGCCCACACTTGGCATACATGTCCACGAGCGCGCTCCACATGACGGCGTCGCCCGCGCCGATCCCTCTCCTTGCCACATGACAGTGCAGCTCCCTGCCCGCGCGGGCGCACCGGACGGCCGTGGCGGCGGCGAGCGCGCTGGACGCGGTGAACTCATTGTCCGCTCCGGCGTTCCCCGGCTCCTCCTGCATCCGCCGGTAGAGCGCGAGCGCGTCGAGGGGCTGGCCGTGGCGGGAGTAGGCGGAGACGATGGCGGACCAGGAGAAGTGGTCCCTGTGGGGCATTCGGTCGAACAGCGCGCGCGCGGAGGCGAGGTGGCGCGGCGAGCGGAGAGCGCGGCGATGAGGGTGTTGTAGGAGCAGCGGTCGGGGTTGGGGATGGAGGAGAAGAGGGAGAGGGCGTCGGGGAGGGAGGCGGGCTGGGAGGAGAGGAGGTGGAGGAGGCGGTTGGAGATGAGTGTGGAGGGCGGGAGTGTGGCGGCGGCTGAGGCGAGCGCGCGCGCGGCGGGGAGGTGGGAGGCGTCGGCGCGGAGGAGCGGGAGGAGGCGGTCGATGGCGTCGTGGAGCTGGGAGGCGGTGGTGACGGAGAAGGTTGGGCATTTCGTCTTCATGGAAGTCCTGGAGCTGGGACGCGGTAGTGGCAATGGCATACATGGCCGCGGCTAGACAGTGAGACTTGACCGTGATGTCTTAAGCTCTCCATTGACGACGGGAGGGAGTCATCCCGATCCCAATGCAATGAGCCATGAGGCCGAACCCACGCTTAGAAATGGTCTGACCCGAACTTTCTAGTCAGATGTTTATCAAAGATGCATTTAAGGCCCGCTGGTTATGTGAAGAATCGGTAGAAACAATTATTCAAAAACTGCTTGGGACAGGGCCAAGCTATTGCATGCCGATGAATCGTTAAGCAACCATACAAAAGAAGTACATGAAGCTTGCATCGGTGGGATAAAGAGATTCTGAAGGCTCCTAGGAGACGGCTGCGTGAGCTCCAGAAATATATGAATGCTGTGTTATCGGGTCAGCTAACGGATGAAGCTGTGGCACAGCAAAAAGAAATTCAGCTGAAGATTGAAAACTTACTCGAACAGGAGGAGCTTTATTGGATCCAGAGGGGTAGAGTCAATTGGTTGAAACAGGGTGACCAGAATACTTCTTTCTTTCACCGTTCGGCAACGGCAAGGCGAAAGCGAAATTTCATAAAATCTTTGAAGAATGACTCGGGTGATATGGTGGAGGACCAGGATCAGCTAATGTCCATGGCAGCTTCTTATTTTGAGCAACTCTTTACGGCACAGGTGCAAGACCCAGATCAAGCTGTCGTAGACAAAATTAAGCCTTGTATTTCTAGTGAGATGAATGATCTGTTAATGGCAACGTATTCAAGGGAAGAGGTGAGGAAAGCGATGTTCAATATTGGCGATCTAAAGGCCCTGGACCCGACGGTCTCCACGCTATCTTTTATAAGAGCTTTTGGCATATCATAGGAGAGGATCTTACGGATGAGGTACTCTTGGCAGTGAATAACAAGGTAATTCCGGAGGGATGGAATAATACCACAATTGTTCTTATACCGAAGGTGGAAAATCTAGAGTCTATTACCCAATTCCGTCCAATAAGTCTCTGTAATGTGGTTTATAAGGTCATATCGAAGCTGATTGCTTCTAGACTCAAGCTCCTATTGCCTGATATTATATCTCCCACTCAGAGCGCTTTTATCCCCGGAAGGCTTATTACTGATAATGTCTTGGTGGCCTATGAGTGTTACCACTCCATAAAAAACAAGAAGGTGGGGAAGTATGGTACATGTGCGGTGAAACTTGATATGCACAAAGCGTATGACAGAATCGAATGGAGTTTCCTCAAAAAGGTGTTGATTCGGATGGGTTTGACACGGGATGGGTTGATCTCATAATGGCATGTGTGTCTTCGGTGAGGTATCAAGTTCGTCTCAATAATGTTCTTTCTGATTATATTTACCCATCTAGGGGTCTTCGTCAAGGAGACCCCCTCTCACCTTATTTGTTCCTGTTATGCGCGGAGGGCTTGACAAGTTTGCTGAATTTCTAGGAGGAATCTGGGAGTCTAATGGGCGTAAAGGTCTGCAGAGGGGCACCGGCTGTCTCGCATCTTCTCTTTGCCGATGATTCTTTAATTCTAATGAGAGCGGATGCAGCTAATGCCTCTAGTCTTCGTCGAGCTCTGGATGACTACTGTAGGGCTTCGGGTCAGTTGGTTAGCGAAGCCAAATCAAGTATATTTTTCAGTCCATGTACATGGGTGCAATCAAGGGTAGAGGTATGTTCGATTCTGAACATTATGATGGAAGCAATCACTGACAAATACCTTGGATTACCACCTCTTGTTGGGGTGGATAGATCGGACTGTTTTCAACACATAGTGGACATAATATGCAAATTGTTGAGTGGTTGGAAGGAGAAGAAATTGTCTTTTGGAGGGAAAGAAGTGCTACTAAAGGCTGTCATTCAAGCCATACCTGCATACGCGATGTCTGTATTCAAGATGCCCAAACAGATTATCAAAGGGATAATTACCGCAATGTCCCAATTCTGGTGGGGAGATGATGACCAGCAGAAACATATGCATTGGTTTGCATGGTGGAAAATGTGTGTGGGTAAGAAACAAGGCGTATGGGTTTTAGGGATCTCCACTGTTTCAATTTGGCTATGTTGGCGAAGCAATGCTGGAGGCTGATTGCTGAACCAAACTCCCTGTGTGCCTCAGTGTTGCGTGCTAAGTATTTTCCCTCTGGTGATCTTCTAAATTGTCAACTAAAAAAGGGGAGTTCTTACATGTGCAGAGCATTTGGGCGGGAATTCAGACGTTCAAGAGAGGCCACATTTGGAGGGTTGGTGATGGATCTAAAATTAATATTTGGGATGACCCTTGATCCCTAGTAGCCCGACCAGGAAAATTGCAACGCGTCGAGGCAACATTGTTTACACTAAAGTTTCTGAACTTATTGATCCGGAGACAGATAGTTGGGATGAAGAACTATTGAGAGAGATATTTTGGCCCACCGATGTGGAGCGTATATTGCATATTCCCCTTGCATGGACCATGATGGATGATTTCATATCCTGGCACTTTACTAAAACTGGTACATTTCGGTTAGATCTTGTTACTACGTTGAATGGGAACATCAGCACGGAAATAAACTCAGAAGAACATCCGGGTATGGTACATCTTCAAACTTACCAATTTGGAGGACGGTGTGGGGTCTCAAGGTGCCGGCTAAGATCAAGATTCACTATTGGCGATCACTGCTTGGAGCCATCCCATGCAATGGAATTTTGGCAAATCGACATATGCAACCGAGCTCCCAATGTCAGCTTTGCCATGTGGAGTGTGAGAGTCTGCGTCATGCATTCTTTTCATGCCCAAGAGTGCGAGAAATTTGGTCCCTACTGGGGCTGGGTGATCTCATATCGCAGGTGTGCAGCCTGGAGAGTGAAGGGGGTCCGATCCTCGAAACTCTGCTACGTGATCGATCGGCAACAGCACCATTACTTCCAGAGATTTCTAGGAATGATCTAGTCGCGACGGCTGTGTGGTATATATGGTGGGAACGAAGACAAGCTACTCACAGGGAGACCGTCCAAGCTCCTGCTAGAACGGCACAGGCCATCTCCACGCTCACATTAAACTACACAAGGGCGAAGAAAAAAAAACTCCGGATAATCAGACATGGGTGGTCTCGACTGAAAGAGAATTTCGTGAAACTTAATGTTGATGCTGGTTTTAGCTATGACACGGGTACGGGAGGAATAGGGGCGATCCTTCGTGATGACAGAGGGCGCTTCCTGGCGGCTAGCAATTGTGGAGTTCGATTTGCAGTTGACCCGGCTACAACAGAGGCGCAGGCCCTTCGTGCCGGCCTTCTTCTTGCAGGGCAGTTAGGATGCAATAGGATTGAGATCAATTCGGACTGTGTCAAGGTAATCGAGGTGATGAAGGAGGGTGGCAACTCTCTGGGACCTGCAGCGGCAATCTACGAGGAGTGTACCTTGCTTAGTCGAAATTTTACTGAGGTAGTTTTTAGTCATTGTCCTAGAGAAGCCAATATGGCAGCGCATGTGCTCGCCAGTAGTTCGGAGGGGAATCAGTCGACTGTTTGTTTGACGACCCCCCTGATTTTCTTTTCAATGCGCTTGGAAACGATGCGTCGGTGCTGCAACCCGACTGATGATGTAATTGTGTATTCTGGAGGCAGCAAGTTTCTGACGCACTCTTTTCCTTACCAGGGTACCTACGGGACTGGAAGGTTTTTAATGAGGCGGCTTGCTGACCTAATATATGGCGGTTGAAAATTCAAAAACAAAGATGCATTTACAACAAATATGTCGCACACAACTCCGGCATGCATGATTCCATGTGGCAACGGGGACACTAACCACCGGGTATTGCTCAACCATAACCATCCCCGTCTAACGAAAATCTGACCATCTCCATCCCCGTTAACACTCACGGGGATAGTTGTTGTACCATAACCGTCCCCCGTCGGGTAGCAAATAACCATCGGTTCACCACGACACTGATTTAAAAAAATGGACAGCATATACCCAGATCTAGCTAAATAAATAGCAGTCCAAAAAATATATCATAACAGCATAATATATCAAATTTCACAAAGGCACACGGCCAGAAATAGAAGTGTTAAACACAAATACCAAACATACAGAATTACAGATCCAGACCACGATGGATTACGCTATTAATAACCGCTGGGTATTGTTTTAAATAGCGGGTACCGGGTATGTCGGGTATGGATAGTGGTGTTTCATACCCGGCACTGCAATAACCGCTCGGTATTGTTTTAACACTGTTAAGATCCCCACGGGTAGTAATATGCAACCAAAACCATCCCCTAATAGGTGAATTAACCACCGGTTATCGGGGAATGGATATCCGTTGCCAAATTGATGCATGATCTTCTGTATGCAGATAGATACCTGCTGCTGACGCGAATTAAACAGAAAGTTCGACTGAGATCTCTTTTGTGTAACATATGCGGGTCATTAGTTCGACAGATAGCTTGTTCGTTCAATGAAAATCAAACCATTTATCTCTGATTAAAATGTGACAAGAACATCCTCGGCATCATATACAACAGTGGGATGAATGTCAATTTTTTTACGCTGAGCTAGAACACTGATGAAAGAAGCGTGTTCTGGTAACGAACAAGTAACAGACCTAAGACAGAGTGCGTGCACAAGCAGACATGGCTGCCGGTGCCTAAGCTCAACACCTCGGCAGCAGCTCATATAGCTGGATCTTCCAGTGCGGCGGTGGAGAAGTTGTTGATTCGGGGATATGCTGCCTTCTCGTTCAGCTGGTTTTGAGTCCAAATCAACATCTTCAACAGGCTAGGGAGCTTTGGATCTGTTACACAAAAATAAAGGGCCTTCAATAAAGACAAACTCTGGCACAGACGTGTTAGCAGTTCCAGAAACAAAAGATAAGCTTTCATTCTGTTAAAACTCAATATTTATGTCTGGTTATGTATGATCAGCTCAAGTGTTAGTTGTTTTCCTTATATTTTAGTTATGTAACCTCCTGATAAAATTCAGTCTCATTTTCTTTGAGGTATAAAATGAGAATAAATACATCAAACTGTATGCATTGTTCTTGATTGGATGTCCACTTGCCAGTTTCAAATTATTTTACCAAAAGATAGCTTCTTCTAAAATAAAATAAGATTTTGGTATCAGTTCAGTACATATGTCAAGTAGATGCAGGTATGGCTCAGTGACACTGAATCACAAAATTGGTAAACAGATACAGAATAGGCATCACCATACATGCATCTTTGTGCTACTGACCTTTCTCGTGACTTTGGCTTGTAAGAATGGCAGCATTAACTTCACTTGCCGTCTTTAAGCGTTGAGAAACGTCCAACAGTTCCCCATATGGACAGTTTTTTACATCTTCAAAGACCAAAAGGGCTACAGTTTTCTCTATTTCCTCGAGAAAGGCTTGCTGCAAAATAGCCAACATTTTGCAATGAAAAGTAATGTCACAACATCATCTTAAAATCAGTGGTATTACCAAGAGATATAACACGAGTTTTGATTAATAAAGGTTTGAATCCTTAGTCCTAACTGTAAGTAAAAGAAATAATGTCACTAGAACTCACATTTTCTTCACCTCTTGGTGCAAGTTCTTCTTGAGCAAATTCCAAAGCTTCGTTTATTTTCCCAACACGGATCAACTCTATTAGTTTTTGCTGCTGCAGATGGAAGTATAATTGGGGATTTGTATCCAGAATCTGCATGTTATGGTTCGAGTCAGGATAATAAGTCAAAATTTAATGAAGGCTTTATAGGAAAATGACTTTCAGAATATACACATGGATGTGGTCACACCCTATTGTACAAAATGCACAATAAAAAACCACACATAACTTCCATCAGAAGTATAAACACAATAGCAACATACTAATGACAAAAAAATAAAAAAGGACAGACCCAGTGCATAGAGGCTCCCACACAAGGTGGGGTCTGGGGAGGGATTATAGGAACCTAGTCTTACCCCTGCAAAGTGCAGTGCAGAGAGGCTGGTTCGAACCCAGGACCTCTTGGCACAGGTGGGGAGGACCTCACCACTGCACCAAGGCCTGCCCTCACTAATGACAAAAAAATAACAGAGCAAAAATAGTTTCCTGGCAATCAACTGACAATCTAATTTTTTACACACACACACATATTGCATTTAGAAAAGAACAAACTACGAATGGAAAAACTAACCTCACTCTCACTGCTATTGGGTCAACACTTCGCTCCACTGTGCTACGGGGTATTTGTGAAAAGATGTGAAATTGACTGGCACTTCATCACTCAACACTCAACATCATTGGGTTAATATAATGGTGAACCCAAATTTCAGAACTACCCAATGCCATGTTATATACACTGCTAGTCTGATAGCCATTATTCTGTCCAAAGTACCAGGTTCTAACTTCCAACTACAAAACCGATAGACGGTTTTACGGTTTACGGTTATACAAGAAAATTGTGCAATCTGTTCAGTTGGTAGCAGCATCTCTCCTTTGCACAATAAGTTGAATCCATTTAAAGAAAACTAATCTGAAGATCAGAAATCTCTAGTTCCAAATCTAGTTGATTCAAATGGCACATTATATTTCCAGATCGTTTGCACTGGCAATCTAAATAAACATGATAAATTTTTGAAACACGTGCTAAGAGAACAACAAACCAACAAGTGTTGTAGACTTGTAGCTAGTGGTTTTTGACCAAATACACAAGTATACTTTCTTAACTATGCTGTTTGATTGTCTTGGTTGAATGGTCACAATTTGCAGTGCTTCTGCACAGCGGGAAAAACAAAAAAATGGAACTAATTTCAACAATAAGAAAAGCACAGTAAGGTTAAATACATCCATCATATGCATTACCATTTTGCAGATTTATACATATATAGATTTTTGTGAACCCACCCATCCAGATTCGGTGAATAAAATATAATTTGCCCGGAGAAATCTCCGAGGGTGCAACGGTGGGCATGAATGGTTGTGAACTCACCCACCCAGATTTGAAGAAACACCCTACTCAACATAAGAATTCAGCGGGGGCGCCTTCCCCCTGGTTACTTATAAAGCTCAATTAGCCTGATTCAAAAGTTGATTTGGTCCTTTATCGGGACTGACAAAAACTACTATCCAAAGGCATAGTACTTATAAATTAACACATACATAGATGGTGGGTGCCAAGCATGGACCATGGAACAAAACTAAATTCCTGATTTCCAAAATTAGTTCCAAGCTCTGGACGACCATAAATAAACCATCCATATTTCGACATTGCAAAAACCGAGTGTCCTCTGACTGAACTTCTACCATACCCCAAGAAGCACACAGCTAATTGTGGATAACCAGACTACCAGGAGCTAGCATAAGGTCGTCATACAGCAAAATTACCAGACTGCAAGACCATGGTTCTCCTCCATCTTAACTTCCCCGATAGTACAATTTTGATATCCGAACTAAAATTGTGAGAAAAGAGACAGAACCGAACCGTGGGGTTAAGATCGTTGATCTTCTCGATAGCTTCCTGAACATTCCCTGACTGAACCGCTTTTTTCACCTCCATCCGATCTGTGATGGTCGCCAGGTCAATGTCCGCTGCAACCAAAACCGTGCAAATCAACAATTCAGTGTCCAGAAACCACAAATATCACAAGAGAGCATGATGCTCGATGCGTCTAGCGACGAAGCGTATAGTACGTTGGGTGCCGGACTCGACGCGGAACTTGTCGGCGGCGTCGACGAAGCCCTCGGTGACGAGGAAATTCATGACAAGGCGATTCATGTCCTCCTTGCGGATCTTGACGTCGCGGAGTTTCCGCTCCCACTCGTCGCGCGTCACCACCTTCTTCGAAGAAGCCATGGAGGAGGGGGAGTCGATGGAGTCGAGGTCGCGCAGGACGATGCGGGAGAGGAACATCAGATGCGGGGCTGAAGGCGGGAACGGGGTGCTATCCGCGCCGATCACGCCTTCGCCATCCGCCAGCGGCCACGACGGGGAGGTTGAGGGGCTAGGGTTTCGCGGCGGAGAGGCTGGTGGATTGAACGGACTTGGAGAAGCAGATGAGTAGTCGAGGTCGGGGTCGATGGGGCAGAGGAACTCAGGAGAGCAGGAGAGACTGTACTTGTGATTGCAAGTTTGCAACAGTCTTCCGGTAATTCTTCCACTTTTTCGGTTTTGCTATGCCTATTTTTTTCTTTAAATCTACCGCCACGTCTAAAACATTAAGCATCTTTTTTTTTAGATTTGAGATTAACATTTAGCATCTTCAAGTTAAGATTCTTGTAACGACACGGCATAAATCAGATTTAGATCTTACATTGTCTAGATAGTTCCTTGGAGACAACTCGAACCATGTTAAGTTGTCAGTAGCCATGCTTGCATCATGGACTGATCATTGCCAACCAGTTAGCACATATATAAACTTGAGATCGAAATCACCAACATCAAGCACCTTTTGCATGATATAGTGCTTTCTACCCTATTGTTGAGCATGTGACCTTGACACTCTAGCAGTCACATAGGTATCATCAATTGCAGCAATTTAATCATGTGATGACATGAACAAAATGTTATATTTCACAACAATACAATAATGTCATGCCATGAACTACCAAATCTGATTTGCTCACCTTGAATTATGGGAACTATCTATTTTTGTTTTGTATCTTCGGTGGAGTTTGACTAGTTGGTGCCTTGCTCATGTCTCCTCTGAGCTCTCCAACCGCACTCCAACCGTATGCAAGACTTACTTGAAATGCCGGGATATTTTCTCATTGGATCTCTGAATGTGTTGTGAATCCCTTTGAACCTCCCTTATGACCTACAACATGCATGAACATTGCTACTTGATATTCCAGAGAGGTGCGTATGCTATCTTGTAACTACATCCTCTCCTTAAACATCTTCACAAACTGGGTAAAAGGGGCTCTGCTCATTCAAGCATGTTCACAGCCTCTACATCGTTGCAGTTGTAGATATAGTTCAGCTTGGAGCTTGGTCATCCTCTCCCTATCTCGGGGAAACATACAAACAATGTAGCATATCTGATGAATGTCCTGAAATTGCAATGAACTGCTCTCTTATGGGCTAACATGAGCCAGACCTGAACCACAACTATGAGTGTTGTTGCATGAGTCCTAGTGAAATCGAAGTTGCATAAGAAACAGTGAAATCTACCCTACACCTTAACGATGTGATAGTGGAGGGATCGGAGGATGGTTTCAATGTTGCTTACCTCCATGAGAAAGGAGGGCGAAGACTACCGGTGCCGGAGACAACGTGGATGATACGGTGACGGTGATGGTGACAAAGGGGATGAACGGAAGGGCAGGAGATGGAGATATTGGCATGTGTCGTTGCCGTTGCCACCGCCTTCGGTGCCGAAAACTAAGGTGGGACTTGTCCTCCCGCTAACCGGCTAAAGGGCGGTGAGACTATACTTCGCGCCATCCCGTGCCACCAAATCTTTGTCTCTTGCCATATTCATGGTTGCTTCCCTGCATAGGTTTTTCTCCCTTTCTGCGCTCGACGACACCACGAAAACAGTAGAATCGAGCGTTTCCTTCGGGACAGGTTGGGTGCTTTAAGGTTCATGTGAGCCTAACTAGGACTTCGCGGGAGCAACCAAACGGTCCAAAATTATATTCACTTGGCCTGTTTGGAGGGGCTGCGAGTAACTAAACACGCCCTTAGCGTGTCATACTCTTACTCGCACTCTGGGTGGACAGATCGTGTGTAGCAACTAACTGGTGTTTATCTACCGGAGACTGGCTGCCTTCCGGTTCCAAGACGTAATGCAGTCAGAAGGCACCACTAAACCTGAGAATGGTTTTTAATTAACCGGGTGAAATGGTTCGGTTTTTGTTGTAGGCTTGATTGGTTGAGGTTTGTTTGGGCCTAGTCTCTTATCAGTTCAGTTTGGGTTTGGTTATGTGGAGAAAACAATTGGGTTTGGTTGGGTATAGGCTTAAACTATTTAGTCTGTCACGATTACAAACTATAGGTCCGAAACTGGTTCCTGGAATTGGTTCCTCGCCTGATCTCCCCAGCGAACAAGCGACCGAGCCCGCTCGCACGGCCAACCACTTCGTGCTCCGACCAGCTGCCAGTAGTCGTTTACTTCCATGGCGGCGGCTTCGTGTTCCACTCCGTCACGATGCCCCAGTTCGACGCTCTGTATCGCCGCCTCGCCGCGTTCATCCATGCCGTCGTCGCCTCCTTCGATGACCGCCTCGAGCCCGAGTACTGCTTCCCGACCGCTTACGACGACGGTGAGGCGGCCCTCCGATGGGCACTCGGCGACGCAGGGACAGCGCGGGCCGCGCGCGGGAACGTCGCCCATCACGTCACTGCACGCCTTAGCGCACCGTGGCCGGACGCCCGGACTGTTCCTATTGCAACCCTTCTTCAGCGGGGAGGCGCCGATTGCGTCCGAGCAGCGGCTCAGCGACTCGCCATTCCGGGCGCCGGAGCGGCTGGCGTTGTTGTGGCGCGCGTTCCTGTCGCCGGGCGCCACGCAGGACCATAAGTCGGCCATCGTGCCGGCCACGATCCGCCTCTGCGGCCGGCCCGAGTCCCCGACCTCCGCGACACTGCCGTCATGCGCCTTGCCGGCCCTGCCTCCGCGACGTTGCCGCCGTGCGCCTTGCCGGCATCGCCTCCTCGGCCGCGCCTGCCGCTCATGTGTGGCTTGCCGGTCCCGGCTCAGCGGCAGCTGCCGTCGCGCGTCGTGCTTAGCTCGCCGCCGTGAACATAACACCAGCACAACGGGACGGCGAGCCACGAACGAGCGCGCAGCAGCTAACCAAGTTAAACCACGGCCAGTTTAGAAAAGTTAGTACTGATCGGTATACCTTCTCAGCGATTTGACATCAAACAGTTTTAAAACCATTTCACCCAACGGTTCTAACCACGAGTGGACACTCAGTTGTAGTTCGGTTTGGGTGAAAAGTCAACTTAGTTTGGTTTTGGTTGGGCTCACTGTACCATCAAATGGGTTTAGTTCAGTTTGGGCTGACACGTTCATCCGTCGAGGTTTGGTTGAGGCATGGGGTAGTTCTTAAACTTTTCTCAGGTTTAGGCACCACAGACACGGTGGCACACCCTAGTTTCCCAAGAACCCTAATCCACGCCGCAAACGGGTTAAACAATGTAATCTGATCTTCCATTCATGTCAATCTTGCCGAGGCCGGCCCCTAATTCACTCACCATATAGTTAGTGCACGTCTCTGCCTAACACACGAACACCAGTGCGTGCATGCCTGCCGCATCTCTGTCACGCTCCACCGTACGGCTGCTGCATCTACATGCATGCACCACATGCAGGTGAATCGTTGCAAATGTATCGCCTAAACGTGAAGGTAAATTAGGTAAGTGCTCGATCCACTATCACTATGTACCACTAGGGTTTCAGAACAGAAAATGCCAATAGGATATGAAGCATGCATGCCAGTGCCAAGTGCGGCTCCACTACAGAATTTCAGCACTGCTATACTACTTGTAAAACGTTTAGTCAGCTGCTTAATTAGCCATGCAGGCATGCATGCGTGCAGTAAAAGCGCATAATCCATCGGCATACGCAGATATTCAGAATGCAAGGTGGTTCGACAATGCATGCTGACGACACGAACTAGCCGCCCATTTACTCAGAGACCAGTAGTCAAACGGGATATTCATAATCATAGTGTCACAGTGCCACTTATCACTCATTCACTCCGTAAACCGTCTATATAAGCATTGCAGTAAGCGAGGAGAGACCGGACCAGCACGAACGCACATACACTGATCTAGAGATACATATCATCCTTCAGCTTCAGATCAGAGATGGAGTACTCTCGCAGGGATCATCGTACGAGCTGCCGCCTGCTGGTCGGAGCCGTGGTGCTGCTGTGGCTGGGCGCCGCGGCGATGGGCCAGCTGAGCGACGACTTCTACGACGACAGCTGCCCGGACCTGGACAGCATCGTGCAGGCGCGCGTTTCCGCCGCGATGAAGGCGGAGGCGAGGATGGGCGCCTCCCTGCTCAGGCTCCACTTCCACGACTGCTTCGTCAACGTACGTACTAACAGTAGACACACACATCTTTTGACTCTCTGAACATCATGTTGGGTGCTGAAGTTAACCGAATTACTAACAGGGGTGTGACGGGTCGATCCTACTGGACGGGCCCGACAGCGAGAAGCTGGCGGCGCCGAACCTGAACTCGGTGAGGGGATACGAAGTCATCGACGCCATCAAGGCCGACCTCGAGAAGGCCTGCCCGGGGATCGTCTCCTGCGCCGACGTCGTCGCGTACGCCGCCAAATACGGTGTACTCCTTGTACGTTCCTTCTTCTCTCACTACATTCAGCAATACCGAATATCAAGTTGTGCACCCCGATCGATCGAACTGTTTGAGTATGGCAGTATGTACTTGAATTGAAAGGGTACTAACTAGTTCAAGCATGCAAGCCTGATAGATACGAATTTCTTTGACATGATTAGAGCGGAGGACCTGACTACGATGTTCTTCTGGGAAGAAGGGACGGTCTGGCGGCGAATCAGAGCGGGGCAAACAGAAACCTGCCTTCGCCGTTCAATTCCATCAGCGTAATCACACAGAGATTCAAGGACGTCGGTCTCAACACAAACGACGTGGTCGTCCTGTCAGGTATAGTAGTACTCTACACGTACGAAGTAGATCGAGAGCACAAATGTTTCCATCCATCCATGACTACCGATCGGCGGTTAACCATAACACCACCAACAGGAGCCCACACGATCGGGCGATCCCGGTGCGTGCTCTTCAGCAACCGGCTGGCCAACTTCTCGGCGACCAGCTCGGTGGACCCGACGCTGGACTCGTCGCTGGCGTCCAGCCTGCAGCAGCTGTGCAAGGGCGGCGACGGCAACCAGACGGCGGACCTGGACGCCGGCTCCGCCGACGCCTTCGACAACCACTACTACAAGAACCTGCTCGCCAAGAAGGGCCTCCTCTCCTCCGACCAGGGCCTTTTCTCCAGCCCTGACGGCGTCAACGCCACCAAGGCCCTCGTCCAGGCCTACAGCTACAACAGCCAGCGCTTCCTCTGCGACTTCGGCCACGCCATGGTCAAGATGGGCAACATAGCCCCGCTCACCGGCTCCGCCGGACAGATCCGCACGAAATGCAGGGCCGCCAACTGATCACCACGTCCTATCGTGCTTTTGGATGTGTGTGAGTTTGTAATCTCGTGGTGTGTACTGTTTAGTTTCGTTAGGTTCAAGCGACTGTAGCTACGGTTCTCCATCTAGCTTGGATCGATGCAAGCTGCTCGTCCTCTGAACATGCAGCTGCATCGCAGTGGGACAGCCTGTACGTGTCGATTTGCCGATAAGTGGCGACTATCAGGGCTTCTGCGACATATAGCACGCAGAATTAATAAGGGAATCAGTAGCTGCCGCTACGGTTTTATCAGTAGGTATGTTCAGTTGAAGTCTTGAACACGCAAGTAAAGATAAATGCCACCGGATCCTTAATTTGCAAGGACTTTCAGCTCTTGCATTCCTCTGACACTTGCTGGTGGTTCGACTGTTCTGAAGCTTCTCTATAATTAAAAATTAAAGTACGTGCTAAGACTATTTGAATAGAAGAATACTTTTTTGAATAGAAGAATACTGATCACATCATAGGCATCAACCGACATCACGGTCCCGTGGCAAATCCGGCATCCGCGAATGCGATCTGGCTCTGACAGGGGAGCAAAGACCCTGCAGGCGTTACCATCACGTTGCTGAATTTGACAGGCAGTCCGAACATGGAGTAGGCACTTCCAAGTTCCGAGTTCAGATTGCCAAGAATTACCGAAAGATCTCTTGATCTCGTTGGTGAGCCTGATACGCTGACTAGTGGTTCTAATTTGATGAGAATATACCATATGCCATCATGAGAAACTCTACTGCTCTGGCTCTCTGCTGGTGAGTTGGATTGCCACACTGACAACATCCAACCAATTCTTACTGAAGTTCTTTCTGACGAGGAAATTTTCAGTACTTGTGTGCACTGTAGATTCAAGTGCAGATCAACTGTATACAAGGACCGTGCAAATGCGCAATCAAGGCAGGCACCGAACAAGCACAAGCTTAAGGCAGTGTGTACTGTTTCAGTTTGTTGGCACCGTATTACTGATTTATTGCTCGATCAGTTGAAAAATAAAAATCCTGCGTGCATGCAAAGTCCCTTTGTTCGCATACCTGCATGCAGGAACTGCATCTGAAAAGGACGCCGCGACGGATTCCCCTGGACAGCATGCATATGATTGAGCCATCCTTCGGATCCAAGCAAAGGGCCTCTCGTGAACCATAGTTTAAAAAACCGGACTGGACCGGCGGTTCAACCGGAAAAAACCTGAACCAGGGCCTCTGCCGGTTCTGTAAGCGCACTGGACCGGACACGCCAGCGGACCAGAATAAACCGGGTAAACCGCGGTCTAACCGCCGGTTTTCACACTAAACCGGGTCAGACGGGTCTGACCGGTTCAGTCGCCGACTGTTCTAAAAATATTGCGGGGATCGAACCTAGCACCTACTCTCTCCGTTCTAAATTAGATGACTTCCATTTGTCAACATACGAATGTATCTATACTTGTAACATGTCTAGATACATCCACATGTGGACAAATGAAAGTCATCTAATTTGGAACGGAGGGAGTAACATGCATGCGCGCAGCTAAGGCGCCCTAACCAGTATCGCTGTTGCAGCTTTACGTTCAAACTCGATACATATTAGTATACTACTATTATCAACAAGCTAGCACAAAAGACTGTACTAACACCTAACAGCTTTGCTATTTTTTTTTCACAAGTAACACGGCCAATGCAAAGTCATAGTAGCTTTTTTTTTATAGTAATACGTATATATTAAGGCAAAGGCATACAGAGAACAGAATACGCATACAAAGGATAGACCAGAGGGAGACGCAGCTCCGTACAAATTGCAGAAAGACCCCTCGGAACGAAAGATATACAATGAAGACCCCCGAGAGCTCTGCCACACCAGTCCACTGCTCAACTCCGGCGCCGGCAAGCAGCGAGAGAGAAGACGAGGGACACCCACAGACCCAAAGTTGGAGAAGCTCCATCGCCATGACGGCTTTATGAACCCCTAGAAGAAGCACCAGAAGTGCCCACCTGTCGCTGTGGCGCGCGGGTCGGGGAACAACCCCAAGCTCACCTCCAACCTCCAGAACCGGCCGCTCCCGTTGACGACGTCGAGGAACAGCACCAGATCCGCCTGCCGCAGACCTCAAGCCCAGCACGGAACACGCAGACCTCCAGCCCGCCGCCAGCCTCACCAGGCCAACCGTGGAGGCTCCTGCAGAAGATCCCCACATCTCCACATCGGCGAGGGAGCAATCGCCGAAGCGACGGTGGAGAAGGAGAAACAAAATCCAACACAAGATCGTCACCACCGCCATGACCATCTCGCCTGGAACCCTAACCTCCCAGATCCAAGACCGGCAGGAGCCAAGGAAGCCGCGCCGAGGCCGGATCTGGAGGAAATTATTCGCCGCCGCCGTCACCACCGTCGAAACCGAAGCGACGGACGAGCGAAGACCTAGCCCTAACCTATCTACACGCCAGGAACAGACCAGCGAGGTTCCCCCTCCCTCCCGCCGCCGGAGCGGCTAGCAGAGGAAGGGGGAACCCCTCGGCCCGCCGGCAGAGAGCGGTGGCAGTCGGGGTTTCTTCCTTATCGCCTGTCGCGAGAGCGAGGGGATAAGGTTGAGTGTTCTTCCTTTGTGATTGCTTTGTACATGGTGACTTGTGCTGTGATTGCTTTGTACATGGTTACCTCACCTAGATTGCTTTACGTACACATAGTAGAGACATTTTGCTGCTTTGTATCTTCCGATGCATTCAAAATGCAAGTAATACCTCATGTTGACTACTTAGTTATATTATTATCATGCCAAATTGCTAGTCTGATTTTTTTGCGTACAGAATTATTTATTTATTAGAACATATATAAGTAAATATATATAAATTTATATCTTAAAAAACCAAACAGTGAACCGGTGAACCAGCGGTCTGACCGGTAAAAACTTGAACCGACAGCCTCACCGGTTCGATCACCGGTCCGGTTTTTTTAAACTATGTCGTGAACACCAGCCAGGGCCTCCGATATAAAGCTTGCCCCTGATCGCTGGGATCGTGAACCACCGAGCCACATGCACACATAGTGACACTCCTGCACCTACAAACACGTACGAACGACGTGTACGCAGGCACTTCCACTCTTCGGGAGAAGCTAGGATGCAGGTTTGTGGCGTGTTACACGGTGGCGGCGCTCGCGCCGTCCTCCTGGCCGCCGCCATCGTCGTCGTCCTAGTTTCCGGCGGCGCGGCGCAGCGCAGCAGCTGAGCGAGGGGTTCTACCACGGGTCGTGCCCCGGCGTGCACAGGATCGTGCGGCGGGTGCTGAAGGAGGCGCACCATGCCGACGCGCGCATCTACGCCAGCCTCACCCGCCTCCACTTCCACGACTGCTTCGTCCAAGGATGCGACGGGTCGATCCTGCTGGACAACAGCTCGAGCATCGTGTCGGAGAAGTACGCGAGGCCGAACAACAACTCGGCGCGCGGGTACCCTGTGGTGGACGACGTCAAGGCGGCGCTGGAGGTGACCTGCCCCGGCGTCGTCTCCTGCGCCGACATTCTCGCCATCGCCGCCAAGGTCTCCGTCGAACTGGTACGTGCTATTTTACTGCCGGACAATGTATACATGGATAGTAGTACGGTGTTTTCTACTGACTTTCACGCATTCACCAACTCCAGTATTTGGAAGTTCCTCAAAAAGGAACTCTTTGGAAGTGTTGACCTATGCATAGACACATGCATATGCTTGCCTAACAACGTACGTTGATCAACGATCACGGAGACGCGGGCAAACTGGCAACGTACTGGCAAGCTGCAGTACTCCAGTAGATGTAGCTTAAAAAAACTTGCAATCCACTTTATTAAGCTCAAAGGTGCAGTAGGTGTAGCCTGCATATGGGGAGTCGCAGTAATCCACGGCAATAATTGAGCTACCAACGATGGGTATCGATCGATAGCATAATTTGCCTGAATTTGTAGAGCAACCGAAAAACGGACAGGCATGCACGTGGTTCCACAGCAAAACCCAAAAAAAACAGAGCCTAGCTAGTACGAGGTGGGGATCTCAAACTCACCGGCTGTCGATCGATCGATATCGGCGCCAAATGTCGTATCACACACCAAACCTTTCATTTCGGGCCGCTCTTAAACCCAACACACACTGTCACAAGACGAACGGACGTCTCATGGATCACATGCGTGTTTGTTCGCATGCGCGCAGTCCGGCGGCCCCCGGTGGCGCGTCCCGCTCGGCCGGCGCGACGGCACCACGGCCAACATCACCGGCGCCAACAGCCTCCTCCCGAGCCCCCGCAACAACCTCACCATCCTCCAGCGCAAGTTCGCCGCCGTCGGCCTCGACGACACCGACCTCGTCGCCCTCTCAGGTAAACAACCAAACTCGATCATCACCATCCGATCGATCTTCCCTCGACTGATTAATCCTGGAACTTGGATCGCGAACTGTGTGCAGGTGCGCACACGTTCGGGCGCGTGCAGTGCCAGTTCGTGACGGACCGGCTCTACAACTTCAGCAAGACGGGCAAGCCGGACCCGACGCTGGACGGGGGCTACCGAGCGCTGCTCGCCGGGAGCTGCCCGCGGCGGGGCGGGAACAAGACGGCGCTCAACGACCTCGACCCGACCACGCCCGACGCCTTCGACAAGAACTACTTCACCAACCTCGAGGTCAACCGCGGGTTCCTACGCTCCGACCAGGAGCTGTTCTCGGCGCCCGGCGCGCCCACGGCACCCATCGTCGACCGCTTCGCCAGCAGCGAGAAGGCCTTCTTCAGTAGCTTCGCCGTGTCCATGGTCAAGATGGGGAACATCAAACCGCTGACGGGCGGCCAGGGGGAGGTTCGGAAGAACTGCAGGAAGGTCAATGGAAGCTAGAGAGTGAGGATATTCGTGGTCAGATTGGAAATGCGGTGAATTCAGATTCACGTTTTTTTTGTGATGTGTAATGTTCCATCTATGATGCCCTCAAACATGTTCGTAGTTTGAACACTTATAAGTTATTTATGAATTTGTTCATGATCTATCCATGCAGTTACTCGGATGTATTAATACATATAACTTGTGTAGATACATCCACATGTAGACAAATGTAAGTCATCTAAATTGGAACGGATGGAGTAGAAAAGAACTAGTATTGGGAGTTTAGGTCACCAACTACGAGTTCGTGAATAAAGTGTGAGTGAACATCACCACAAACGACGTTAGGATCAAATCATGGGCTAATTCCAAGCCGGGCTCCGTGCAGCAAGTCACATTCATGCGCTACAACATGTAAGTGTGCAGAATCCCATACCGATTGACCAGCAATACTGCCCCACAACATTGAGTACCTATCCCTGCAGTCAGTGGTGGAGCTGCCATGATTATACAAGAATTAGATAGCCATTTTGCACTCTAATTAGCAAAGACAACTCAAATCGTGGTACATATACACTAGAGTTACACAATAACTGGTGTGTGTGTGGGAGGGGGGGGGGGGGGGGGGGGGGCGATGGCCCCCCTGGCTTGTGTTACGTTCCGCCCCTGCCTACAATGGCATTGTTCTGCACTACAACAACGGCGAGCAAGCCAGCACAGCTTCTGTGAGAACACAACAACTGGTTTGATCGAGTCGCGGAGCTGCTTATGAGACCTCTACAAGTCTACACTACAAGGTATGCCTTCTCATTAAGCCAAATGGCCGATTGTTAAAAATGTAGCCAATGTGATCAGCCAAATCATAACACCTCTAGTGTCGATGGCAGGTTAAGATGTGTCGGTCTTAAATTTGTACCATCTTGGGAAGCATGGCCGGGTTGAGATGGTCGCAAAGCATCCTGGAGTACCTTAATGCTTCAATCCGAGTTGTGTTGTTGTGAACATGAGAAAACCTTGTGATTTGTTCACCGTTAGGTTGATACTGGAAGGATATGGCACGCTTTGCTCGCCCGTTTTTGCTGCTGGTTACGTTAGAGTGTTTGATCATTTGTCCGTTGGTGGTTTGTTCCTCTGGCGTGGAACAAATCGCTAGTTCTTTGCTTCTTTCTGTACATGGGTGTTGTTAACGCCTAAGCCGTGTATGGACTGCGTTTTAGTGTGTGCACATTTTTCGGCGCTTGTTGTAGGATCGGGGTAGTGGTGCGAATCCCATGACGGTACATGGCGATTCATTCTGCATTGTATAGTTGGGGACGGGGGGGCGATGGCCCCTGCTGGATTTTGTTAGGTTCCGCCACTGTCTACAGGCTACAATGACATTGTTCTACACTACAACAACGGCGAGCAAGCCGGCACGGCTTACTACGAGAACACAACAACTGGTTTGATCGAGTCGCGGAGCTGCTTGTGAGACCTCTACAACTGCCTACACTACATGGTACCGATTGTTAAAAATGTAGCCAATGTGATCAGCCAAATTATAACAACTCTAGTGCCGATGGCAGGTTAATATGTGTCGGTATTAACTTTGTGCCATCTTGGGAAGCATGGTCGGGTTGAGATGGTGCCAAAGCATCATGGAGTACCTTAATACTACAATTCGAGTTGTGTTGTTGTGAGCATGAGAAAACCTTGTGAGTTGTTCACCGTTAGGTTGATACTGGAAGGATATGGCGCGCTTTGCTGCGCCCGTTGGTGCTGGTTACGTTAGAGTGTTTGGTCATTTGTCTGGTGTGGTTTAATTTGTTCATGTTGCGTGGAACGAATCGCTAGTTCTTTGCTTCTTTCTGTACACGGATGTTGTTAACGCCTAAGTCGTGTATGGACTGCGTCTTAGTGTGCACGTTTTTCGTCGCTTGTTTGTAGGATAGGGGTTGGTGCGAATCCCACATGGCGGTACATGGCGATTCATTCTACACTGTATGGTGGTGGTTGAGGGACAAAATGACAAAAAAACCACCACATTTGAACACGAGACGACAGAAAACCACCAACTTAGGATTTTTTGACACATAAATACCCCTTTTGGGGCCATGTTGTGCGCGGAGCACTGATTTGCCTGTTTAAACCTGCTAACACATTTTATGATAGTACGGACCCACCCGTCAGGTCTACGTGGCAAAAAAAAGGAAAAAAACAGATCAACGCTTCTCTAGTCGACCTGCTTTTCTTTTCTTTTGTTTATGCCACGTAGCCCTGACGGGTGGGTCTGAGCTGTCATAAAACGTGTTAACAGGCTTAAACAGGCAAATCAGAGCCCCACGTCACAGCATGACCTCAAAAGGGGTATTTATGTGTCAAAAAACCCTAAGTTGGTGGTTCCCGTCGTCTCGTTTTCAAATGTGGTGTTTTTTTGTCATTTTCTCTGGTGGGGGGCGATGGCCCCTGCTGGCTTGTGTTCAGTTCTGCCACCGCCTATACAATGGCATTGTTCTGCACGACAACAATGGCGAGCAAGCCAGCACGGCTTACTGTTGGAGATATGCCCTAGAGACAATAATATTCAGTATTATTTTATCTCCAAGTTTATTATTAATCGTTTATATTTTTATGCTACAACTGCATTGGGTAGTTGAATAGCAAATATAAAGTATTCAAGAGGAAAACCTCAATGCACGTGTAGCGATTGACAATGTAAACACGCACCTTGGACCCATAGCTAGGAGTCAGAGTAAGCATCATGGAAAATAGGAGAGCTGGAATTATTAACACATTGATAGAAAAACATTCTGAAAAGGCTTTGCTAACAAACTCTCAACAAAATGAAAATTAAAGAACAAACCTAAACTTTTGCTCCAAGGACTCCGGAAAAAAAAATTGGGTCCCTGACCACCGCGTCACAGTAGCACCGTCGCCGGGGACGAGCCACTTGGGATACTTTGCATCAGACCATGCCTAGAGGAGAAGGAGCCATCGTCTAGTGGCCGAGGAGGGCTGCCCTTCGGCCATTGGAGACAAAGGCAAGACGGTGACGGTCGTCGTAACTCCTCCATCGAAGAACTCCTAAAGATACTGCAGAGTGAGCACCCCACGGCGTAGACGTGCGACATGGACGTTGGTCCTCTCCAGCAGCACCACCACCCCCGTGACGGCACCACTTCGGAGCTCCTCCAGTTGAAACCGCCGAGTGCAACGAGCTTTATTGGAAGGGAGGCAGGGGGAGGTGCCACCGCCCGCCTTCGGCTCCACTCGTGGAGCACCGCAAACAGCCAAACCATCGCCACCACTTTTGGCCAGGGCTAAATATTTGAATAATGTAATGCCGAGGGTGTAGACTTTTAGAAAATCCTAGGTGGAGTCCTAGGCTCTTATCTTTGAATCATCACTCATTATTTATTGAAAATGGCAACATAAATTTGCCTTGTTTCATAAAAATCATCCACTCGATTATCCATGGAAGCAGGCGCGACCTTCTTCCTCGAGAGAGCAGGCGTGACCTTCTTCCTCGGAGCATTCGCCCGCGGAGACGTTCCCCGTAGATTGCGATCCGGCGGGAGTGCCGCCGAGCTGGAAATTTCCGAAATAAAACCCCGCGAGTTGTGCATTTCAAAACCATTTTTCAAAGAGGAGAGACCCCCGCTTTGATTGACCCACCAAAAGTGTAAAACCTCTTTGATTCTCGCGTGTCAGCGCCATGTCGTCCCCACCACCGCAGCGCCCACCTCCTCCTCCCGCTGCCCCGCCCAACGCCACACCCCCTCCTCCGGCGACCGCCGCGCAGCCGCTGCCCCGCGCCTTCCTCGCCACCCCCACGCCGCAGCGCATCGCCCCCACGCCGCCGCTCTTCACCGGCCGCCCGCTAAACCCTAACCCTACCCACGCCTCCGCCGCGCACGGCATACTCTACCCCATCTCCTCCTACCCCGCCGCCGCCGCCGCGGTGGCGAACCACCGCCGTATGCCCCAGCTCTCCGTCGGTTACCCGCGTGCGCACGCCGTCGCGCCATCTCCGCAGCCCCAGGTGCCGACGCAGCCACGGTCGTACGCTGCCGTGCCGCGGGCCGTGGTGGCCGGTGTGACGCCGCGTCCTGAGCAGCCTCCCCGAGGGGTTCCTATAGCTCCGCAGCCTCACCCCAAGGTGAATTGCTTACTTTCGGTTCATGGGATTTGACTTGAAGGGAATTAGACATTTAGACTATAGCTCGATCCTTCCCTTAATTCTCACTGTAAGGATTGGGATCTCTCCCGTGGAATCATGTTTCTAGGGTTGCATACGCAGGCTGTAGTATTTATAGCACTTGTTTGGCATTATGCTGGAGTATATCGGAGAGCGTTTTGAATGGCCAGGCATTGGGGATTTATCGCCTGTGAGATTGTTGGAGAAAAATCATAGTATCTTGTTATTCGATTTTATAGTGTTGATTTATAGCCTTTCAGGCATTGTACTGATTAGGATTTTCCTTACTTCCTTTGTGGTCAATTCTGCAGTCAATATTATGATTCGTTTTGCTCCATTGTAACGTTTATTGTTCTTTTGGGGGGGAATGTCTTAGGTTATTCCAGTTCCAGCTGTTACTCCATCCCCTCAAGAGCACATAAAAACAAAGGAAAGGTAAACAACAAACTACAAGCATATAGATTTGTCTTTTGGATGGAAAATTTGCAAGTGATTCTTTTAACTTTAATTCATTGCAGAGAAAGTACCAAAGAAGACACCACAACTGTGGTGATTAATGACCGCAAAGTAAGTGCATGTTTATTAGGCTTCATCTTTAGAGATAGAGTTGAGAGATGCAATATCTGCGCTCATTTGTACTATTGTTAATGGTCTAGTAAGAGGAGAATGATTCTAATTTTTGACTAGTTTCAACATTTCCAGTAACTGTTCTAATGGCAAATGGATCGTCAGTTAACTTGTATACTGCTGACACACGACATGAATTTGTGTTTTTTACTGATTATTGGTATGCTATTTTAGTTCCTAAGGTAATATGACCTCATAACTCATACGTTCAGTATTTTTACTATAGAGATGAAAATGATAGGACACTGCAATTCGCTTGTCAAATTTATGTTGATCAAAGTCATGCCTTATTTGTTTTTCATCTAGAGAGGTGAAATTTCTTCTGATTTTGTTTTGGTTGTTCTGAAGGTTAACGTGTTGGACAGTGAGTCAGGATCCTTGTATGCTCTTTGCCGATCTTGGGTGCGTAATGGTGTTCCACACGAAATTCAGGTTAGCATACTTCTATCCTTTCATTTGAATGCATATGTTACTTGCTTGTTTAAAAATTCTTTACTTCTGCGTTCTGTACATTAGCTCCTCCGTTTGGAGGCACCTCAAATGTCTTTATGGCGGTTTCACACTTCAAAATTTTCTCTTTGAGTCCTTGATTAAATCGATGGATGTTCATCAGATAAATATTCTATGTACATCTGAGAGAAAAAAACATGTTATTAATTAGGCCAATTTTGTTAGGAAATTGGATCTATGTGTATTGGTCAAAGGGAATTTAAAACTTGTATTCTAGAACCCATCTAGTTTAGGAAATTACTGTTTGTTCTCGCTGACAAACTTTGGCTCCCTTGTATTTGCACTAATCCCATCTATGTGTTCTGGAACATGTTTTGAGTTAACCGCAATCTTCAGTTTGTGTCCAAAAAGATCATTATAAGATATGTGTGTCCTAATGTAAATGCAATTGTCAGCGCACCACTGGATTTTGTCATGTATTTTGAGGCTTCCCTCTTATTACTTTCAGGGGCTATATAGTTGTGTTCTCTTATTCAAAGCTCATTACTTGTCTCATTTTTGTTTTAAGCCAAGCTTTGTTGGAAACGTTGCACCACTTCTTCCAAGACCTTTGCCTGCTTCAGTTGTAGATTCTAGGATGTCAGAAAAGGACAATGATGCTGAAGATCAAGGTTCAGAAGAAGAGAAGGTATCCTTTAAAAAGCAACTTTACAGCATTGTTACTTTGATTTAATACTTTGTTGACACAAATGGACGGCCGACCATACCTCATAAATATATTATTTTTCAGGCAATTCTTATTTCTGCACAACAACTGTATTGTCCAAATCCTGTAGCCAGTTTTAGGTTTTGGAATGATTAATAAGCGTCCATCAGAAGCAATATCTGAATCTGACGCATACCTTTGTAAGGGTAGATGCTAATTCGCCATTAATACCAGTGAATAGCAGGTTATTAGGCACTGTTAGTTCGAAACTTGATAAGCGATAACCTTTTTAGTTTTGGTCTGGGATTTGTCAAAAAGAGGATAGATGAAGTTATAGCTAAATTTATTTTGATCCATTTTGTCTACCTCATATAAAGTTCCCTTCTTCCACCTTTTTTGGAATGTTGAGGAAATCGTTAACTGGTAACTGCTCGGTCGACTGGCTACTAGAGGATTAATATGCGAATCGGACAGTTAATCGGTCGACAAATCAGTTAATCGGCTGCTCGGTGACCCTCCGAGTATAGGATTACTCGGCCAGTTAACTGGTTAATCGTCCGATTTTGAACAGTTTTTTGTTTTCTTTGGATTGTGTAGACTAGAGCGGGAGTTTCAGTTCTGACCTATTTCGTTCATTTCTCACGCTTTACTTCTTCATTTCCGTTTATAGAAGTATTTTAAGCCTATATCCTGCATATGCCACAGTGGGATTTTGACCATTTGCCACACTTTACTTTGACATTTGATTATTTTTCACTTCTAATCCTTATGGGTCCTTAATCTGTTTGTTCTGCAAAGTGAAAACTTGTGTTTCATTTTCTCCCGTGGAAGGGTTCAATTGGGTAGGTGAGCTCCACATTAAAAAAAGTTCCAAACCTAACCTGTTGTCAAGATTGGGCTCATCTGTTGTACCTTACCAAGAAAATGCTACATTTCATAGATTATTTCTCAAGAAATCTCATTTCTTGAGACGTAAATGGGCACTTTTTGAAATGACATGTTAGCTGCGATTTACTTGTTCTATAATCTCCCGTCACCCAACACTTTTTTTAGCTATTAGTGAATTTACCTCTCTTATACTTTTCTATCACCAAATACAATACTGCTTACATTTATAGTTATTAGTTGGGGTGTTAGACTCTGATACCATTGGATTTGATATTTTATTGTGCAGAATGATACTCTTGAATATACTGCAGCTGACTTATTGAAGCAGCATGTAACTCGTGCAAAAAAGATCCGGGCTAAGTATGTATTTTTCTTCTCCTATCCCTCTTCTAACTTTTTAATAGATGCTGAATCAATCACCAGTAGAAGATAAGGCAAAAAAAAATGGCGAGGACAGTAATAATTTTGTAGGTTAGGATTAAGCCAGCATACGAGAATGTAATAGTTTTTGCCTTGTGGGGTTATTAAGATGGATGATTAGATTAGCGTTTCCATGTTCAGAGGTGACGGCTTCTATTGGTAAAGTAACAGTTCACAACATTAAACTGTTTTTTCCTTGCGTGAGAGCTCTGTCAACGCCTCGGCATCTCCGCTCCCGTCCCGCCCTTCGGCGAGCCTTCGCCAATGTCGGGCTTTTCCCACACAATTAAAATGGGAACAGGCGAATATAATCTTGACTGGACTGTGACTTATTTTCTTCCATTGTAACGTAAGTTTGTTTGACAGATTGCGCAAGGAGAGGCAGGGCCGGATCGAAAGATACAAGCAGCGCCTTGCACTTCTTTTGCCCCCACCACCACCTCCACCCAGCGAGCTATGACGGACTTCTGTAGAAGCCAACTGATGAGATTGCGACGCCATGGCTTACATGTAGCCTTTGCGTTGTCAAGTTAATTTACAGAATCTAGGAAGCTGAGACATCATTCCTGTTGTTGTACTGTTCTCTGTATTAGAATTTGTTTTGTCCGCTTGATAACGAACATTAAACTTTGCATCTTAGCCTAGGAATATATTGTTCCTCTGGACAGTTTAGCATTTTCCTCTCGGAACCATTTGCTCCATGTAAATGTCTGTCAAGAATCTTTATAGATCGACGACTTAACTATTTGTACTATGATGCAATTTCTCACCTTTATGTATTTATCATCTGTCAGGTATGTAACTTATTTTGTATGGTAATTGCGACTTTATCACCCGTTGATACATCAGCTACAAGTCTGGGTGGCAATCGTACCAAAACCATTAAGATTTATACTCCAGCATGCTTAGCTTGGTATGAGCTCAGGTAAGGCAAACTTGAGCGTTTCTCTTAAAGTGTAATGAACATGTAACGCATGGTCTATTGCTTGCAGGAATGTACTCCCTCCGTTCCAAATTAGTTGATACAAATTTGTCTAAATACGGATGTATCTAGATACTAAACAGTATGTTTTGCTCTCAGAAGTAGGCGACTCTCCTTGATTGTTTTTGTACACGATTTTCTCCCAGAATTGGAATTTTTTTAAGCGCCTTACAAATATTATTTTTACATTTGAACGATTATTCCAGTAAAAATGAATTCCTCCGGAAGGAATAAAAAATCAATCACATCTTATTAACAACTGACGGCGCCGGTGCGATCAGCTTCTGTTCACCACCCTGCAGTTCCTCCTGACCTCCCCCATGCTCCCGGTGAGTGGGGCGATGTTGCCCATCTTGATCATCGCCGTCGCGAAGCTCCGGAAGAAGTCGGCCTGGCTGCCTGCGAACCGCTGGACAATGGGTGTGGTGGAGGCGGCGGCGCCGCCCGGCGCGGAGAGCATCACCTGGTCGGACCGGAGCAGGCCACGGTTGCGCATGAGGTTGGCGTAGTAGCTGTTGTCGAACGTGTCCGGGGTTGCCGGGTCAAGGTTGTTCAGGCGCCTGTTGTCTGTGCCTGCCGACGCCGGGCAGCTCTGTCGCAGGGTGTTGAGAAACGCCCCGTCCAGCGTCGGGTCCGGCTGCCCGGTGCCGCCGAAGTTGTCGAGCCTGTCCTGGATGAACCTGCACTGCGCCCGGCCGATCGTGTGTGCCCCTTGGAGGGCGACGAAGTCGGTGTCGTCGAGCCCGACGGCGGCGAACTTCTGTCGGAGGACGTCCAGGTCTTCCGTGGGGGCAGGGATGTTGTCGGAGCCGTCGAAGTTGGCCGTGGTGCCGTCCCTCCGCCCCAGCATCGCTCTCCAGTAGGGCCCTCCCGCGAGCTCGACGGAGACCTCGGCGGCGAGCACGACGATGTCGGCGCAGGAGACGACGCCCGGGCAGGCGTTCTCCAGGGCCGCCTTGATGTCGTCCAGCACCGCGAAACCGCGCGCCGAGTTGATGTTGGCTAGGGAGTTCTTCTCGCTTCTTATCGTCGGGCTGTCGTCGAGCAGCAGCGATCCGTCACAGCCCTGCACATACCACATACACATGTTACTTTCAGCTCAAATCACGTACGCCGGCGGTTCATGTAGACCACGTACGCCGGCAGCCATGCACGGTGGAGTATATACGTACGTTGACGAAGCAGTCGTGGAACTGGAGACGGATGAGGCTGGCGAGGATGCGCGGGTCGGAGGCGCGCGCCTGCTGGACGACGCGCCGCACCGTGTCGTAGACGCGCGGACACGAGCCGTCGTAGTACGACGGGCTCAGCTGCTGCTGCGCTCGCGCGCCTTGGAGCGAGACGGCGAGCAAGGCGCACACGGCCAGTAGTACCGCCGGCACCGGGGAAGGAGACGCCATCTTGACTAGTAATCTGCTAGCTCCAAGATGATTAGTACCTTGTTCTTGTGCTGGCTGTTTGTGATTTGGTGGAGTGGGGGCAATGCCGAATGGCTCTACTTATAGCTAAGCCGCGGGAGGTTGACATGGCCGTGGCTTTGCTTTCCTGCGATGAGCGGATGATGAGTGGACTCGCTCCTGCAACGCCGAGCTTAGCGCAAGGCTTTGATTAGTAGTTTAGCACTGTGGTTGAAAGGGTCTTGACTACGAGACTAGGTATGAGACGACAGAGGCGTGTGGAAATGGTCACCCCGCGGTTGCTAGAGCTCTAGCGGAAACCTTAAAAGCCACGGAACATTAAAATAATCGCCGTTTACAGTTTCGGAACCTTAAAAACGGACATAACAGAACCCTTAAAAGCCATTGACCCGTAAATGATTTTGAGGGGGCCCGTGAATTCGGCCCGCAAAACCGTGAATTCTCAGTTTTCGTGGCAGATGAGGTTTGCGCCCTGTATCCGTGAGAGGCGTTGGCGGGCTGAATATTCAACACCCGCCGGTGACCTTCAGCCGTGGAACTCGCCGGAATCCGCCAAAGTTCTGCCGTACTCGCCGGAATCGCCGCCGGAACCGCCAGAAATTCGAACGACGCTGGGCAGGAACTGGTCGCCGGCCCCGGGGGTGCTTCGTCGAGCTGCCCGCGGCGGCGTCCGGGGGCTTCGATTCCGGCCGTCGGTCAACCCGTCGTTGATTCCGCGTCGATTCCGGCCGCAAGCGAGCACAGGCCACTCCGCTTAGCCATCCACCGGCCCCTACCTGCTTAGTTGCTGGATGGATCGATCGTTGATGGATCGCTCGCTGCGGCTAGCTCAACTCGTCGGAGCGCGTCAGCCCGCGGAGGAGCTCGCAGGAGCGCGTCCACGGCGTCGGGGACGCTCCGTCCGCGCTGGCTGACCCGTGATGCGCGCGTCTAGCCCGTCAGCTCGCGGGGGGCTTCGTCTTGGATGGATCGATCGATTCAATCAATCTGCTTCGTGGGAAGAAGACGGTGGAATAAAGGATGAAAAAAATATTAAACGAATATTCGGGAATATTCCATTCTACGGTTCATCGTTTACGGTTTCTGCTATGGCGCCTCGTTTTGGCCTAAAAAAAATGTGAGATTCGTGAACCGTAAACCGGTTTTAAGCTTCCGCGGTTTAAGATTTCTGCTAGATATGCTGTTACACTACGTGTTGATACGGTTTTGCACTGGGTGCACACACAACCAACGAGTTAATGGCACCCGCGGTCACACAACTCGACGTCAATGTGCACTTAAGTCACACTTCTCCAGAACGTGATTATTTGGTCACACAACTCGACAAGTGCGTGCACGCAGGTCACTGGCCCCACTTGTCAGTCCGTTTGACCATTTTGTAAAATTAATATTACTCCAGGGGGTTTTCTGAAAATTTACCGTCCAAAACGGACTGACAAGTGGGGCCAGTGACCTGCGTGCACGCACTTGTCGAGTTGTGTGACCAAATAATCACGTTCTGGAGAAGTGTGACTTAAGTGCACATCGACGACGAGTTGTGTGACCGCTGGTGCTATTAACTCCACAACCAACGGCATAATTTATTGCAAGAGCCTGGAGCAGTACTACTTTTCTTTGACACATTTGAACCTTCGCGGGTTATGGAGTTGTTGAGCTCGTGAATTTGTCATTGTCAGCAACATTTTCCGACACAGAATTAGTCTATATCCACTACATATTTATCTACAGAATTCGGCTTTGCGTACAAAGTCGTTGTGAGGGGCTCGACGGACGATTAACATTTCATTTTTCACGTGTTGATTTTCGCGGTGGTGGTCGCAATCGCGACTTTAGCGACCTCCTTTTGGATATGACTAGTTGAATTTTGCGTGGCGTCATGCCACGCTGTTGGTGTTTTTTTATACAATATGTTTATTTTTTGTTTACCAAAATGTTGGACAAATTGGAATGTTAAAACATGTTCTTATTTTGTTATAGGTAGGTACCATTTTTTTGTGAGCATTTTTTAAATATTTTGTAGAAGTTTGAAATATTTAGTGGACTGAAATGTTTAAACATGTTTGTATATCGACATTTTTTTGTTAGCATTTTTGGAATATTTTGTAGAATTTTGAAATGTTTAGTGGGTTGAAATGTTTTAACATGTTTGTGTTTCGACGCAAATATTTAATTGAAATCAGAGAAATCCATTTGAATTTGATTGTACATTTGGAGAAAGTTTAGTAGTATGGTGTCGAAATATTGGCCAAATTGAAATGTTCACATGTATTTGTATTTTGCTGTAAGTATGTCCCTTTTTTTTTGAGTATTTCCAATATATTATATGGAATATCGGAATATTCATCCAAATGTTGGCCAAATTAGTGTTAGCAAACATATTTTTTATTTTGTTATGGGTAGGTAGCACTTTTTGTGAGCACTTTGGATACACTATGTATAATATTCAAATATTTAGTAGTTTCAAATATTTTTTTTTTGTTTTGGTTACGTAATATATTTTGTGAATTAAAACGGCGACGTTGTTTGTATAATGTACTTGTCTTTGCGTAAATGTTACATTTTATTGAGTTACTGTGAAGAGAAAACAATCGTTTTACTGGTTGAACATAAATTGCAATGTTTTTTTTGCAAAGCTATTAAAGCAAACTGAAATTGAAAAAAGGGATTTATTTGTTTTGTATTTTTTTTAATAATTATTTCGATGTTGCTGTAATGCGAAGCAGAAGGAAAGCAAAAAACAAAAGAAAACGAATATAAAGATCTAATTTAAATGTCTATTTCAATTGTACTACAACAAACTTGAATTCAAAAAGGGAAATTACAACTGTCTTGTAAGCTAAACTGTGGTCAAATTTTTTTTTTGGTTGACGGTGATCATCATTCCGATGTTGTTTTGTTGCAAAGCAAATGAAAAGCAGGGAAAAAATATGTTGTCAAGGGAAAAAAAAAGAAATATTGTATTAGTGTTTATTAAATTAA
Organism: Poa pratensis; assembly: GCA_947311845.1. Classification (NCBI taxonomy): domain Eukaryota; kingdom Viridiplantae; phylum Streptophyta; class Magnoliopsida; order Poales; family Poaceae; genus Poa; species Poa pratensis. Next base: position 74,971,353 of record CAMZMU010000033.1, read on the forward strand.
ATCCATCTGTAGAAGAAATGAATATGTGATTTCTTGAAATGTGCATGTAGTCAAGCAATATTTTAATTCAATTACATAATTAGAGAGAGGTAAGTTCAACTTGAATGTTTATTAAATTGAGCTGCAGAATTCGAGGGAGTATAGTTACACTATGTAAATATCAATTTATTCGAAATGGCATAATGTGGTTGTGGCTTGTCGTAAATATTTAATTGAACTCAATAATCGGAGGAAATGCGTTGTATGAACATTTATTAAATTCAGTTTGAAATCAATCCATAGTTAGAGGAAGTGAATTTGCTTTTCCTCGGAAATGGCCATCTAATTAACCTTTTTTTTTAAATGTAACTACGAAGCTAGAGAGATGTAAGGTGTATTACTTCCAAATAGGTTAGATAAATTGAAATAAGTAAATATGGTTTCATTTTGCCATATTTTTTTTCTTATTTAGCACGATAAGCAGAGAAAATATATTATGTTTATGTCCGAATTTTATGTTTGTATTTCATCGTAAATATGTAATGTAAATATTTGGTTGGAGGAAATGTATTGTATTGGCATCTATTAAATTCAATTCAATCCATCTTTAGAGGGAAGTGAAATTGTGATTTTTTGGAATGTTTGGTTAGAGGAAATGTATTGTATTAGCATCTATTAAATTCAAACCATCTTTAAAGGGAAGTGAAATTGTGTTTTTTTTTTGTAATGTGCATGTAATAAAATACTATTTAAATTTAGCTACATACTTAGAGGGAGTTAAGATCTGTTTGAACATTTATGAAGTTGAATTGCATAATTGGAGGGAGTTCAGTTATATTATTTGTAAATATTAACCTTTCCGAATTGATGGGGTATGTTTGTGTTTTGTTTGAAATATTGAACTTAACTCATTAATCAGACGAAGTACATTGCATGGCTATTTATTAAATTCAGTTTAAAATCAGTTCATAATTGGAGGAAATGAAAGACTTGCAAGGCATTTAAAATATGGGAACACTCAAATTTGAATTTTCTTTGTATGACGTGAATAGTCAGCGTTTATTGTTGTTTCCATGTTGATATTTTTGTCACATTTGTGAAAACCGTGGTGTTAAAAATTCAGATTTGAAAGTGTCCATGTTCGAAATTATGTTTAGATTTGAATGTGTCTAAATACAAAAAGGTTTATACGTATGAATTGTTTGATTTCAAAAAGTTGCTAAAAGAGTTAGATTTGAGAGGCTTCTAAAATTTTAGAATATTCAATTTTGTATGTCGCGTTTTTTGTGGTGAAACTGAAATTTGGAAATGTGTATACTTTGAAATTGTGCAGATATAGAAATTATTGGAGCTGTATAGGTTTTTTTTTAAAAATAGAACAGTGAAAAAAAATGAAGAGGGCTGAGCCAGCTGCACAGCAGCCAGCCCAGCCCAGCATCCGGCCCAGTTAGCCAGCCCAAGCCCACCGTGACGTCACGTTGACATCACTGGTGAGCGGAGCTGCGGCGGCGACGGCGACGGCGGCGTCCAACCACGGCGAGCCTGTAACATCCCAAAATTTGGAACTAAGAAAAACTTAGTTTTACAAGACCCAAAATTCAGAACCAACAAAAACTTTTTGAAATGTTTTCACTAATGATTGTGTTTTCTTTCCCATTGCTATGTTGACCTTGTGTGACTTGTTGTTTAAGTTATTTGACTAGTAAATATAAGACCCAACCAATATAAAAATATATTTAACTTTGGTGATCATGTCATGACAAGAAAAATATTCCATGTATCTTTTCCATTCTTATTTTGGCCAACTCCATTTCAGTGATGCTTGGTTTAGCAACAACCAAAACTAATACCCATTATTTGAGAAAGTAAAAGTATTTCCAAAACTATGTGTCCCACAAATATGGAGATCTATATGCTATCTCCTATCTATCCTTTAAACTTGATATTTTGCATCTGTGTGCAACTCCCATTTTATAAGCTTTGAATATCATTACATTTTAAAAAGAACACAAGTGGGAAATATATTACCCCACATATTTTGTCTTGCTCAAAACCCTTTTCAAAAATACAAAGGTAGAGTTGAGATAATTTTAAACATCATCTTGTCATCATTAAGTATGATCATTTTCATAAGATAGTATTGTTAATTGTGGAATGGTGGTGTGATTAAATTCTTGTGGTCTAATTTGTGTGATCTGGTTGTGATGTTAATATTGTTGTGTTTGTTGCTTGTGAGGATAAATTCCTCAGTTGTGCTTAATGCTAAAATAGAACACATTTGACAACCAAAATTGAGTGTGACTTGAATAACAACAAACCCTCTAAGATTACTCACCCCTAAGTTAAAATCCTAAATTTAGGGAAATGATCCTATTAAAAATATCTCTCCATCTATTCCTCTATCTTATAAAAGCAATTATACTTTTCCTTATTCTAGGAATAAGATGAAGTAATAATCATCTCAGCTCCCTCTCACTCATTCAACCAAAAAGGAAATTAAGATCATGATGAAGAAATGATCTTAAATAAATTATTTCCTCCCTATTTCTCTATTCCTTTCAAACAAATATTTTCTCCATGAAAATATAACTTAATTGAAGTTACCATATTTGTCAAGAAAGTTCCAAAAGTTCAAAAAATATTTTATCACTTGCTTTAACCTATTAAAGAAATGTTAATTTAGTTTTACCAAAAATGATTTATTTAAATCCTATGAACAAAAATGGTTCAAAACATTTTATTTTCAAACATCAATTTTTGTGGAGCTTCTACATGTATATGGGAGGCTACCTGAATTTTCTCAAATTTTTGTAAAATGTTTCAATACCCCAAATAAGTCCCTGAAACCCTACTGGTTTTAAAAAGGAAATAAAAGAAATAGAAAAGGACCTATCTGTGACGGGAAAAAGGAAGTCAGGGGCCTTTTTGCAAAACCACCGTCGTCTCCTACCTCTAGCTCACTGTAGCGCACGCGGCATCGCTGCCGTGGCCGCCGCGCAGCTTGCGCCGTGCCCAGGCCCCCCCCCCCCCCAGGACGCGTCTGCCCTCGACACCGCCCCCCCTGCAGCCGCTGCCCACAGAGGAGAAGCATCGAGTGCTTCCCTCTCCCCTATGCTAGCCCTGCTCCGCCGTGGCAGAGCTCGGCGATGCCGGCCCAAATTCGCCCCCCCCCCCTCTGCTCCCCGACACGCACCACTCTACCCAGCCCTCCTAGACCTCGCCCGGACCCCGCAGCCGCACCAATTCGAGCCCTAGCCCTCTCCTGCACCCCGACCACGGTGAGCCGAGCTTCGGCTATTTAATCCCCACCCCGAGCTCGCAATCCTCTCCACTCAGCCCTCCTCTGCTCTCCCTCACTCTGCTCCCTCCCATAGACCACCAGAAGGGCGAGTCCGCTATTGCAGCACTCGCTGCCGTGGTTGCAAGCACGGCCAAGCGCCGCCGTCACCGTCGTTCCAAGGTGAGGACGACCACGGCCGTGCACTGCCCCGCTCCCTCTTCTCTCGCTCTCTCACCCTCTGTCGTGCCTCTATCGCAACCGCGCCCTCACGCCCCTCCTTCCTTGCACAGGACCCTCCAGGAGATCGCCGTCGTGTTGCCGAGGTCGTGCACGTCGAGCTGTTCGCCGACGCCATTCTGGACCTCCCCAAGCCACGTCGACCACGCCATCGTCTTCCCCGTGCTCCCCGCACTCGACCTCCACCTTCTCCGCCGTCTCCAGGAGCCCCTAGGTGAGCCCAGCCTCCTCGCCGTCGTCGCTGTCCACGGCAGCGCCGCCGTTTCTTGGTCGTCGACGATGGATTCGTCGTGGGCCGTTGGATCGAGATCCAACGGTGCCATACCGATTCGATTTTTCTGTTTAAATTTAGAACACTGAAAAATCTAGTACTGGACCTCACTTTAAAATTAAATATCTCGATTTAAGAATCCAAATAAATCAAACTCAAATGTTCTGGAAAGCTAGTGAAATTCTTTAACTCACCAAAGTGGTTTCATCTCATTTAGATTAATAATTAAACCGTGGTATTTAAAATGCCACAGAAGGTTTAAAACACCATATGAATTGTTTCTGGAGTTATATTAGTCCAAATGACATAAAACCAATTTTGTTAACTTAGTATTGACATCACTTAGCTCCCCTAATTTTGGTAGAATTAATTAATCATTATTAATTAATTAGCATTAAAGTAAAGTTTAGAAACCCTTTCTGGACTAAAACAATTATAAATGTTTATTGGTTAATCCAAATAAGTTAGGACCAATTTTGTTAGATCACATCTAGTCATGTTTAGTCACCCCTAAAAGGATTTAATTTTTGGATCATCACAACTTAAGTGGTAACTAAAACTTGATTAATAAGTTTCTGTAATAAAACAAATGTGTAGGAAAATTGGTAAATCCAAATGAAACAAAGCCAATTGTATTATCTTCTAAACATCAGTAGCTTTCTATAGAATTTTAGTTTGTATTTTTGTGATCAACAGAACTTGAGTGATGCAATTAAACATGAATAACTAGATTCTGCCATAAATTTAAACACATTCAACTATTGGTTAATCAAATTATTTAAACTCAAATTGACTCAAATCCAATTTAGAAACCTTCTAGATGACAGTGGTTAGCTATGGAATTTTAAATTGTATGTTTGTGAGCAACAGAGATTAAATAAGGCATTAAAAGATGTTTAACTAGATTCTTAAATTAATAAAAGTGGGTGGAATTAGTAACAAATTAAATTGATCTAAATTCAATTGTTTGGACTCCTATAGAACAGTAGGTGTTTATAGATATTCAGCTTGAGTGTTAGTACTGCTTGGTCGAATTGTGTGGTGATTGTATGTCTTGTTGTTTTACGATGTTTAGACGAGAGCGTTGCCGGAGTATTCGAGGAGGGTGGTTCTGTTAAACAAAAAGATCAAGACCAAGGTCACTTTGCCGAGCAAGGCAAGCTACTCTCTGAGCTTGCACCCCAAATATATGCATCTACTTTGATAACCTGTTTTACTTTTAAAGCAAAGATTTATAAAACCTTTTTCCCAAAAGTATATGGTTTGTAGAAATATGAGATAGTTATACAAAATTATAGGATGGGAAAAATAAACTTGGTATTATTCAAAACTCCTTTGAAAAAAACTTGTGTGGTTATGAAATGCCGAGATGTCGGTATTGAAGTGGAGAAATGGAGAATGGAGATGTTTATGAAAAATGCACATGACGTCTTTGTACTATGACGACCAATTAACCCGTGCAACCACACTACCTGAGATGGGTAGGGCTTAGCCGGAAACTTGTTGATTTTAGTATGGAGCGCCTCAAAATGCTTAGGAGAATGAGGTTCTCTGAACCAAGTTATCTAAATGCGGGATCCAGTTTAAGTCTGGTTCGCTGCTGGTTGCAAACAGTGGGCCCCTGGCTTGGCGCAGTGTTGCTTGGAGAGACCGGATCGATACGATGGCCATCTCCACTGGGTGCCGGGGAGATCCAGTCCCACTGAAGAGGAGGCTCTATACTAGGGTCGACATAGTGAAAAGCTTTGATCATGTTATCCGAACCACCACATACTGTCGTATGAGGACCGTGGCTGATCACGGCGGAATGACAGTTTGGTGTGGTGAAAGTGCACCACCTCTGCAGAGTGTAAAACTATTCGAATAGCCGAGTCCTCGGTCATGGACGGTTGGGAGGCTGTCCTCTGACCATGTGCAAGTTTTTGGAAAAGCTTTAAGTTTAAAAGAAACTGGAGATGGTGTTACACAGCTATACCAAATGGAGTGGTATGAGTTGGTGAAATGAATGGACCATGGTGAGCTATGGTCAGAAAAAGGAGGAATTTTGGAGAAAACAAATAAAATGGTGATTTCCTTAAAAAGATAGTTATAAAACTCTTCTTACCTTTTTCAATAAAGATGTAGAGATGTTTTAAATAAATAAAAGTTTGCAATTAAAATTAAACTAGTGCATACTCATGTTGGGGTAGTTTGCGAGTACAATCAAATGTACTCATATTGGTTTCGTCCCTGGCTATTGTCTTAGCCAGGCTATGAGGAGGAGCACTATGCCGAGGAGGAGTATGGCGACTTCTACGCAAACTAGGGATCTCCATCAGTCAGCTGCCTGTCGGGTCGTTGTTAGAAGTTGTGGTCTTCTACGCCTTAGCTTCCGCTGATTATTTTGGTTTGGCCCATGAAGGCACCTATGTAAGACTTGGTCTGTGTGACCATTTATGTAAGACTGTAATCCGGTATTGTAATGGATGTAAACTTTGGTATCCAATTCGGATTATGTGCAACGACAGACTGATCACGGGATCGTTGTGTTAAGCATAATCGGGTATTTCGGACAGCTAGTCCGGGGTCCCCACAGAGCCAGCACGCGCGCTGGACGCGGCTCGACGCGGGCTACCCGCGGGTGGCTGGGCGGCCGCATCCGGTGGCCGGAGCGTCGCCGGCGACGCCGAAACGCGGCGGCGACCGAAACTCACGCCGGCGACGATTCCGCCGTTGGTGCAGCGTCCGGGCACGCATCCGTCGTCGAGGGCGAAGAAGGGTCGACGGCGAAGCCTCCCGCGTCGGTGGATCCGTCGGGGAAGGCGCACAGCGGCGCCTGCGCGCGTCGGCGGCGGCGGCAGCTCCGGCGTCGCGCGGAGAAGGAGGAGGGCGTTCTGGATGTTTTTGCAAAAACATCCGTGGGTTATGTTGTAATTGCGCGTAGATCCTTTTCTTCGTAAAACTGTGGACTGCGGATTTATTTTTTGGTTTGTGAGGGTTTTTTTTTGCAAAAACGTCACGGGGGTGCGGTTAGGGCCGTTGGATCGCCGGTCGACGGTGCGGATCGCAGCACTGTTGAACACTGTATGTTACTGTAGAATGTACAGTACCCGAGCGCTCACAGCTCGCTGAATTGCTCAGCTTTCATATAGTTAGGGATATCGGACGAGAAAACGAAAACCTCTTCGGGATAACAGGAACTACCACAGTGTTCACAGGCATGAAAGCCAGCTAAGGCCTTGGTTGTTCTCCGCAATAAAAAGAAAAGCTACAGCCTCGGTCGTGCTACCATTTCCATCTTCTTTTTGGCAATGTAGCAATACTTCCATGCAGTGGGCTATTTTTAAAAAATAATATACTTTTTAACGAAATTCTAGAAATAATACGCGTTTTGAACAAATTGCAAAAATAATGCAGCCTCGGCTACGGATGTGACCGATAAGCCCTTGTCGGCCAAGGCCTAGTCGAGAAGCTGGTCGGGCGACGGCCGCGCATGAGCGCATACCTGATCGGCCGTGGCGTGGCCGACGGGTCCTGATCGGCTGCGGCGTGCTGGCCGTGCGTGCTAGCCAGCCGTGCCGTGCGTGCGTACTCGCCGGCTGGCCGGGCGTGCTAGCCGGCCGTGCCGTGCGTGCATGCGTGCTCGCCGGCTGGCCGAGCCAGAGAGGCTGAGCACGGACCAGCGACGGCCAGGACAGGCACAGGCGGTGGCGACGGCCAGGGAAGGCGCGAGCTAGCGAGCGAGATGTGCCGGATGCATGCGAGCTAGCGAGCGAAATGCTCGCCAGATGCATGCAGGGACTTATCGTCAGCGCCCTGGCCGATAAGCCTATGGCAATGAAGTGGCCGATTACTGCCACGCTTGAGGCCTGCGCGGTTGGCCGATAGGGCCTGCTCGGCCACGCTGTGACCGAGGGTCTATTAGTTTTGAAATTTCTTGAAAACGCGTATTATGTTTGGAAATTATTAAAAATTAATAAAACGCAAGGCCCCCATGCTTCGGCCACCCCCAACTCTATGTACCAGGGTCCAGTAGATATATAATTGCCCAGCCAGCGACTATACCAGCCAGCTTGTTGTAGGAGCCGGAGGTTGGGCTACATCACATTATGTACTCTAAACTCTATCCTTTGAAAGAATACAAGTTATATAGACTTGGTTCCTAGGGCTACAAGATCGTTGAGTCGTGCGGTGTTGTGTCTCGTGGGCGGTTTTGGAGCCAAGTGATGTAAGTCGGGGTTGCGGCCTCGGAGCCGACGGTGGGTGTGTTTGTTGCATTTGGTGGACTTTTTGTGGTGTGGACGACTGGTCTACTCGCTTGTGTGATTTTTCAGCCCTGCTTTCTTATAAACATGGTAATGTATATATTTTTGGGCTAGTCTTCCATATAAACTAGGGTAACACTGTTTTCCTATACGAATTGCAGGAACGTTCATGCGCTACTCGGGGTGTTACTCGAAAAAACCGAGAAAGAAGAATGCAACACGTGATGTAGGTAAATGACTACTCCCTCCAGTCCAATAAAAATATCGCCAGTTGTACGTGTAAAGTATGCTGAATCAATTCATCTCCAGCGACGTTTAATCCGGATCGGAGGGAGTACTATCTATAGGCCACAAGATGATTTTGAAAAGGACCTTGGGTCTTGCCTCCCGCGAGCCCTACTGATTCCTACTACTACTTTATTTTTTGAGATAAACTACTACTCTCTCCGTCCTAAAATAAGTGTCTCAAAATACACCCATTTTTTGACAAACTTGAGATACTTATTTTTTGACGGAGGTCTGAGAACGTTCCTACTACTACATAGTTCCCGTGCTCTGGATGGGCTAAGGCCTGGTTACATACAACCAGTCGGTTTGAACTTGGAGCAAGTGAGAGAGATGGAGAGAATGATGGCACAATCCTCCTGGTGGGCTCACTCACTGGGTTCTGGCGTCTCATTCACGAGCCCAGCCCACTCTCTAGACAGTCCTCATTCAGACCAAACCCTAGCCACGACCCCTATAAATGCCTCGCCCACCGCCGCCGCCGCCTCACCTCGGCCAAAATGCAGATCTTCGTGAAGACCCTCACCGGGAAGACCATCACCCTCGAGGTTGAGAGCAGCGATACCATCGACAATGTCAAGGCTAAGATCCAGGACAAGGAGGGTAAGTCTTTTCTTCTCCGATGTTCTTCATTCTCCGTTCCATTCATTTTTGGCTCCTGCCGTGGGTAATGATAATCCGGTGTTTGTATTGAAGGAATCCCGCCGGACCAGCAGCGGTTGATCTTCGCAGGTAAGCAGCTGGAGGATGGCCGCACCCTTGCGGACTACAACATCCAGAAGGAGTCCACCCTCCATCTCGTCCTCAGGCTCCGTGGAGGCATCATCGAGCCTTCCCTGCAGGCCCTCGCCCGCAAGTACAACCAGGAGAAGATGATCTGCCGCAAGTAAGCCTACTTGCCAGTCCTTTTCCTCACACTTCAACTCCTGTTATTGTTCATACTTCATTTCTGTTCAGGTCGCGATTATCGATCCGTTATTGTTTAGCTTTCATTTCTGGTCAGGCCATGATTATCTACTGTTGGATGTAAATATATGGTTGCAGTGTTTTAGATTATGACGTAGAATTGCACAACATACAGCTCTTTCGTATGCCTAACTATCTGCATGAACTTTTATATCATTCATGCACAATAAGAATTTAAATCCTAAGATTGCACTCATTAGAATATGTACTCGATGGCATGATTTTGTGAGTAACATTAGGAAATTCTACATTCCAGTTGTGCTTATTTCAACACGTCTGTGCTGTTTAGTTCTAGAATGAGTTAGTGCTCCTAAAATAAACTGTAACAGTAGGAAGTCTTGACTTGGTTTATCAGATTATGCAGACATTAGATCCAGTACATAGGTCCGTTCAACTCTGTAGCAGCCATTTCAATATTTTCATCATGAAAACGCCATTGAAAATTTTACTATATATCGTGCCTAGAAATAGATTCAGGGTTTTAGGTTTGCTATCAAGATAACCTAACGCTTTTTTTCATTAAGAGTTTCTACCTATTGTCTGATGAGAACGTTGTTTTGTTTATAGTAGGTGTAGGTTCTTGCATTTTCAGTATCATGCACTTCTGTATATATCATGCACTTTTGTATTTACTTTGAAGTTTTGTGGCTTAAGAGTGCTGTATTTGTTACAGCTAGTTTGACTACTCTTTGCTTTAACCACACTGAATTTGAAGACTGGAGGAAGTGATTTCAACTTTAATCTGTTGTTGTCTGCTCTTCTGTCTTGGTGGTTCCTTGTGAAGTCTGTTCCTTTTTGTGAAGAACTGTAGCGGAATTTAGTTTCCCTAACTTTGTTCTTCATCAAAAGGTTGAGATAGAAGGACCCAATGAGATTTGGTAGCATCAACTATAGAGAAGGGGGAAATCTCTTCTGAAGGATCTTCCTATGTGGAAAAAACTGGCCTTGACTGAGAGCCTCCATTAATTCCTTTTTCGATGCTGATTCGTGGTTATTTTTTCTGTTCTGTCAGAGATTTAGTTCTTGTTGTTTGCCCTTATGGACCTTTTCCCTTCTGCCAGTTTTTGAAATGTTCCACCGCAAACCTGACTTATACAAATCTATTGAATCATGTGATTAATTAACCATGTGTTTCCCCGTTTTTCTATTTCGAATATCTTACAATCTAATAACCTGTTTGATCTTCCACATGCTAATCTTTCCATTTACCTGTAGGTGCTATGCACGTCTGCACCCAAGGGCTGTCAACTGCCGCAAGAAGAAGTGTGGTCACAGCAACCAGCTGAGGCCCAAGAAGAAGATCAAGAACTAGAGTGCTGCCACTAGTCGGTTTCATGGACCGGTTATAAATCCATTGCCGTGTCAGAGTTTTAAGCTTTATTATCATCTATGGTTGTCGTTGAACCTTATTTATTTTTGTTTGGTCGTCCCATCGTTATAATGATACTTGAGAGTATTTGGTATATGTTAGCAAAACTTTATTGTGAATCTTCTCTGTTTGCTGTGCTATCTTGTGCCTGTATATGTTAGTTGTTGGTGTTCCCTCAAATATTGTGGTTGTTGCCTTCTGCTATCCTGGCAATTGTTCATGGGCATATTCGGTTCTCAGGGCGGCCGCCCTGGTTGGTTGAGGTTGCGGCGCTGGTTGCACCTCGAGTTCTTCATGGTGGTAATGGTTGAAGGTCAGCGTGACGAGTGGTGGAGCAGCAAGCAGCAGGTGTGGTTCAGCAGTCCTCTTGTGGCTGTCCAGCCACGCCCACGCGTGGTTTCAGCTGGGGAGTTTTGCCGGGTGAAAACCTAAACCTGTTTGTCGGGGCTGGTGGCAGCGACTGCCATGGGCGCTCTTCCCTTCTTGAAGGCGCTGTCGCTGTGTCTGCTGTCTTGGAATCCTTTGCTTCTCTCTTTGTCGGCGGCGGTGATGGTGTTGACTCCGGGTGGAGTTCTGTCTGATGATGGAGTTAGGGGTGGCTAACGGCTAGTGGTAGTAAGTTTTTGCGTGGTTGCCCTGTGTTTGGTTCCGGGTGTGGGGTGGCTGAGGGCAGCCACATTTTAAGCATATCCTCAGAAAGGTGGTTGAGCTCAACTACCACAAAAGCGGTGGATGAAGCCGTTCTGTCTGATGATGGAGTTAGGGTGCGTTTGGTTGGGTGGCCAAGCCTCGAGGGCAACCACATTTTAAGCATATCCTCAGAAAGGTGGTTGAGCTCAACTACCACAAAAGCGGTGGCTGAAGCCGTTCTGTCTGATGATGGAGTTAGGGTGCGTTTGGTTGGGTGGCCAAGCCTCTAGTGGTTAGTGGTAGTCAGTTTTTACGTGGTTGCCCTGTGTTTGGTTCCGGGTGTGAGGTGGTTGAGGGCAGCCACATTTTAAGCATATCCTCAAAAAGGTGGTTGAGCTCAACTACCACAAATTTAAACCCTTTTAAATATTTAAACAAACTTTTCTCTTTTAAAATATATCAAGAAATTTTTACCCCTTTTAAATATTTGAAGAAACTTTTCCCTTTTATATATTAAGAATATTTGAAAAATCTTTACTTTTTAATTATTTGAACAACATATTCCCCTTTAAATATTTGAACAAACTTTATGTCGCGTGTGCTGATATTTTCCCTAATACATTAAGTAATTTTCCTCACCAAATTATAATACAAATATTTGAACAACCGTTTCCTTTTAAAATATATATTATGGGGGTGATTTGAATAAGTGTGACCATATCACACTATTTTATAATCTATCAAAACAAACATAAATATAAATATCACTACCCCTAGCCACTTTTTATCACTTCAAGCAAACAAAAACTTAGCTCAACCAACCTATACAACCAAATATGAATAATGGCTACCACTAACCACGTGGTTAGGGTGCCATAGCCACTCAACCAAACGCACCCCTATCCTTGTCATGGTGTGCAGAGTCAAGGGTATTGACTCTAGAGTGAGCTCTGGTCCGTCAAGCGGCATCTTTGTTCGTCATTGAGCAGGGGTGACAAAGATTGAAGGTGACACGACTTTGCCCGTCTAGCAAGTGCATCCTCCTCGGTGTAGCTCTCCTTAGCCATCGGTCTTAGCCATCGGTCTGTGCTGTGTTGTGTCCTGTTTTATGACCTAGCTTACTTTTAGTGCCTTATTTTCTACTCCCTCCTTATTAAAAGATAAGGTGTTTTAGCCTTTTCTGTCACGCACGTATCTAGACTTGTTTTAGTGTAAGATGCATATGAATCTACCTACTAAAACGCGTCTAGATACGTGCAGTCCATAAAATGGTAAAACATCTTATTTTTTATACTGAGGGAGTAGGTGCTTTTAACTTTTCATATGTGGCATTGGTAGCGTCGTTGGCCTTATCCCTTCCCTCTCCCGTCACTGTTGAAGAGGCGAACAAGGCGATTTTTGGGCGACCTTCGCCGAGCCACCGCGTCCGTGCCGCGGAGACGCGGGATTCCTCCCCTCCGTCGGCCGCTTCGGCGGCGGGAGGGTGGGGGATCCCCGTCTCGGGCCTGTACATACGGTAGGTTGGGGTGGAGTCCCCGTCGGCGGCGCCTTGGAGGTAGGGGTGCGGGCGGTGGAGGTTTTGGTGTCGACGCGGTCTTCTCCGGCGGCGGTGTTCTTCGGGGCCAGCCGTCGTCGCGCTCGACTTGTGGTGGCTCGAGGCCCGGCGTGGTGCTCGAGCCCATCATCTCCCGTCAGATCTGCGGTGACGGCGGAGCTGGCGGCGGGAAGGGAGGATTCAAGATGGCGGCTTTGCAGGTATGTGGCAAGAAGGTGGAGGATCTGGGGCGCTGCCCCCGGATCTGGTGCAGTTTGAGCTCGGGGGCCTCCCTCGGCCGATGTTCGTTCATCGCCTCCAAGTCCAGCTCCTCGGAGACGGCGATTATTGCGGCTCAACAACGCCCCAGGGCTAGGAGTTCTTCTGCTCCACGGGTGGTTGATCTTCTCGGCGGTGTCCTTCGTCGTCTCCGGCGTCGCAGGGTTCGGCTGGTGGTCGATCTAGAGGTTGAAGAAGGAGAGTGCGAGCTGTGCTGTCCTCTGTTTTCTCTGTTTCTTCCTCGTATGTATGCTTGTCTGTACGCTGTACTCGTTTTCGTTTGAATACAAGTATGTACATTACAAAAAAAAAAAAAAAATGTGGCATTGGTTGTAAGTTGGTTTTGTGCTCCGTATCTTCTGTCATGAAGCGTTATTATTTTAACATTGTGCTTCGGCCTTTAATTTAAAAAATGTTTACCAGTTCTATTTCGATTTTGTCATGAAAATATAATCCAGTCTGGATATATTTTTTCATGAATATCTGTCTGAATTCATAAAATGGATTACAGATTGATAGCATGCCACGGCCCATGTTGGAGGTAGGACAACAGATTTGCTGTTGCTCGAATTTCAACAGATCCGGGCTACTCAAGTTAAGAGAAATATTGTTGTCCAAAGTTTGCGAGAGTGCCTGCTCGTAAGGGCATCTCCACTCGCACCCCCAGGGGCCCAAAATAGCGCCGTTCGATGAAAATAGCGCCGTTTTCTCCCACTCCCCCCCCCCCCCCCCAAGAGCTCAAATAGCGCCATTTGGGCCATTTTTTACGCCGGCGCTCCCAGTCCAAACCCAGGCCGCCGAGGGGCAGCTGGGGGGCGAAAGCGCGCGAAATAGAGGCGGGCCCGTCCTGTCAGCGAGCAGACGAAAAAACACGCGAAACCGCCGTCTTCATCTTCATCTCCTCGGCTCCCGCGCCGGTCAAAGGCCTGCGACGCCCGTCAGGCGGCGACCGACGCGTCCAATCGGCGGCCACGCGGCGCAGTAATGGCGCGCCACCGCCCCGCCGTCTGGTATTCCCCGCCGCTATAAATGCAGAGCATCTCGCCGTGGCCGAGCACACTCATCACTCGCCTCCTCTGTATCCCTCTCTCGATCGCTTTCTCGTCCAAGAATAGAGCCATGGCGGAGAGGTTCCCCGGCGACGATGCGGCCACCAATGGCTTCGGCCGCCGCCACCTCCACGACTGGGAGGCGCGGATGCTGTACGAGGCGGACTACCCGGCGCCTCCCGACATGCGCGTCCCCGGCGCGTGGAGGCTGAGCGCAGGCGGCGTCCCGATGCCGCCGGCGCCTGAAGGCGTCGACATGGTGGACGAGATCCAGCTCGTCCTCGCCGGCCTCTCCGACGAGAAGCGGGAGGACCCACGCTGGGATCCGGCGAACCACCGCTTCTGGACGGAGTACTTCCGCCGGCGGCGCACCCGGGAGCTCGCCGACACCAACAACAACGGCGCCGTCTCCGGCCGGAACAACGGCGGCGGCCGCAGGCTCTGGTGGGGTGCGCCAGGGCGTACGCTCACCTTCGTACTCGAGCACATCCACGCCGGAAACAAGCCGCGGCTCACAATGCCGCCGCGGGATCTGTCGGTCTCCAGGCGCCGCGGTTCTTCGTGGATGCCGAGGAGGATGGGCGGCGCCTCCTCCTCCTCTTCCTCCGGCCCGCGTTCGTCATCAACGCCGGCGTCCTCCTGCAGCACGCCGCCGCCGTCGCTTGCTCGGGTCAAGCCCGAGCCGGAGGACACGCCGCGAGGAGGGAGGTCAAGCGGCATTATCCTCAACAGCGGCCGCCTCCCTTCGCCGCCAAGGGGCCGCCTGCGCCTCGTGAAGCCGAAGAAGGAGCCCGGCACAGGCAGCGCCGCCGCTCTGAGGAAGCCGAAGCCGGAGCCGGAGTGGACCGCGCCGCGCGAGTACGTGCGAGCGGCCATCAAACAGGAGGCGCCCGACGACGACGAGGAATTCCTCGGCCAGAAGTGTGCCGAGAGGAATTCCTTCGACGACGTGCTCCCGGCGGACCTGGCGTTCGCCTGCGCTTGGTCCCAGGCCGAGCACGAGCGCGAGGAGGTCGAGCGCCAGCGCCGCCTGCTCGAGGAGGCCGAGGCACGGGCAGCTCACCGCCGCGCCCGTCAAGATTTCGCCGCTCGTTACGGCGTCATCGTCATCGACTCCGACGACGACGACGAGGTCGGAGGCGGCCGCAACGACGGCGAAGCAGCCCCAGCCGCGCCCAAGACGCGCCGCCAAGTGACTCCGACGGCGACGACGGCGGCGACTACACGGTGTTCTACAGCCAGCTGGGCATGTAGAGCGCCGTGTTTTAGTTTAAATTTAAGTTTTTTAAGTCTTTATATTTGTAATCGCCTGAACTATGCGGATTTCGCCTATATAGTATGAAATTCGCCTAAAATTTGCAAATTTGACCCAAGTTTGTTTTTTTACATTTTTATGGGCCTGATCCTGGGTTTGGTCACGGCTGGGAAACGCACCCCCAGGACCCAAAATAGCGCCGTTCCCCCCCAGTCCGGCGAAAATAGCGCCGTTTTTCGGCCCTGGGGGAGGCAACGAGTGGAGTGCCCTAAGTATCATGCGGTCATGCCTTCCTACAATCCTATCTTCTCCAACAGAATGCCTCAGTTTTGCTGGTGCCTGTCTCAAACATCCTCCTCCTGTCCACCACCTGCTGGCCATGCACCGTTTGTGGTTTAAATGTCCACGATTTCGTTTCTCTCCCTTGTAGTGATGCTCTAGCAGATTTGACATGACATTTGTACCAATGTTCACAATTCTGCAGTTAGGAAGGCTCGCCATTACCACGGTCCTCGCATACGACCTTGCAAAAAATCATTTCTTTCTCCCCGGTTTCGCGGACTTCTACCTAACAAAGATTAGATAGACAAACAAACCATATTGTATTTCTTCTATAAGCTTAAGCTCTAGAAGTTTTTTTAGACAACGTTCGAGACAAAATGTACTCACCATCATTGTGCCATGCAGTTTGTGCCGTCGTTCAAAATCATAGTTGGTAGTTTGGACTGGTAAATGTTTAAAAAGCAATCTGAAAGTACAGTCTCATCAGATCATGTTTTGCTGGCTTCACAACATCATATATACGCACAAATTTCGGCAAGCGCCGAATAGGTTCCGTATTTGTTTGAGGGAGCCGAATAGGTTTATGAGCGCACGCGTATAAGCTCAGTGATCGCTACCGTTTTGCCATATACTTTGCTACCGTTCAGTGAGCTAAGATCGGGAGGGGAGGCCCCTACGACCCTACCTAAATTTTGCCGTATACTTTGCTTCCATGTTCTGGGGTCATCAAAATCTTCAGTTCAAACCTCCCCAGCCTCGAGTGCATACGCTGGATAGGCCGTCAGGAGAGCCACCCGCAGGCATTAACTGGTATGGAGCACGATGGAGGCCTTTGAAGATAGCAAATGCAGCAATATCAAATATGTGCTGTCAACGGATGAATGATCGATGTTTGGCTTTATAGGCGATCTTTGGTCTACATGTGTTTAGATCATCTTTCATTTATATCGTGCATTTAGGCACCCTTGATCTCTACTCAACGCTTTCTCGCCGACATGTGTCGTACCCTGAGCTGTAATGTTAATATATTTCCCTGTTCAAAAAAAAAAAAAAACTAGTGACTCTCACACGTATGATCACTGCAACTGCAACAACAGGCCCTGGCAAGCCCAGAGAGCCGAATGCGCAAAGGAGAACGGGCCACAGAAGCTCCTGCCCATCGACATGCCAGCCATCGAGCTGAACAACATCACCGGTAACTTCGGACAGAAGGCCAGTTCTACAGGGCCGCCCTGACCTCCGGCTCCGGAAGAGTGTTGCCATCAAGAAGCTCGACCCCAGCGTGTCCAACAACTCCGTTGCAGACTTCTCCGCTCAAGTGATATACAGTACTCCTACTGTACAAGACTTCTTTTTTTTTTGAGCTGTCGACGGTTTCGAGGGTGAAGAACGAGTACTTCATCCAGCTGATGGGGCAACCGGACAAGTACAAGACTTGCAAGAGAGCCACAGGATCCTGGTCTACCAGTTTGCAACGAACGGCTCACTGCACGACACTTCACACGGTACGTGCCACTCGTCGATCATCGTCAGGAATTCACGTGAAAATATGGCCTCGATCGAGTACCTCCACGAGAAGGTGCAGCCCTGCGTCGTGCATCGTGCGGTTCAGCAACGTGCTCCTCTGCGTCGATCATCGTCAGGACTTGTACCTCACCACCCAGCCGACCTATGAGATGTGCTGAGACAGAGATGCACACTCTCGGGTGTCCTTGGGTGAATTATCGGTTCACGTGTGTACATTGCCAAAATGCCAGCAGTTGTAGCATGCACAGATCCATATCTGCAAGCAGCTCATAGCTTTGGCCTTCAGATTAATTGGCGGCAGATATTCTCCCATGGTTCGGTGGGCGACAGGCGACAACCGCTAGTAAGGCAGAAGACATAATCAACCATGCATATCTCGACAAAGATTCCATTCAGAGAGACAGCTTTGAGGAACTGTTTCACAAGAAAACGCTAACATATGGGAAAGGAGACAATGCTTTCAGTGCAGTCCCTGTCTGTGACCGCCGTAGTTATCTATATTCAGACTGTCATGAGCAGATGAGGCTGTCTCGAGTCGCGAATATAGAAGATGAGATGATCCTCCTCACTTTCTGTCCTTCACGCTCGGTTATCCCGCATCAGGGTGAACTCGATCTGTGACTGTGAGACAACGTTTCAGTTCAGTACCTGTTCGTGAGCACCCTAGTAATTTATCTTCAGACTCTCTCTTGTGTTATGGGCTAGCCTTGCTCACGGATATAGAAGATGATCCTGCTCCCCGGTGTCCTTTTGGTGATGCTGCAACTCCAGTGCATCGTTGCGAACTAGCAGCAGCGTTACACGTCCCTTTCGGAATCTCCTCATAGCGTCGGAACAAGAAGAAGAGAGAGAGCGGAGGTCCCATTCGGAGTTGCAATAGAACGCGTCGAGCTTGCAAAGAGTTGGGGTTGCTCTCCCATTGCTCCAAGTGAAACGCTGCCCCCTCATGCTTGCCGATGACCGTGGCCCTCGCCGGCCAAGAACCTTCAAGTTTGAGAACTTTTGGACTCGCCTTCCCGGCTTCTCCGAGGTGGTGCAACATGCGTGGAATGAGCCAACAACCCACACGGAACCTTGTCAAGTCCTTTTCCACAAGATGCGCACCACGGGCATAAGATTATCAAGGTGGAGCCGGGGTCTCTTCCCCAACACCAAGGTGCTTGTGCATGCCGCACTCCTTGTCATCCTTCACTTTGACTTGGCCCAAGAAAGAAAGACGCTCTCGGCAAGCGAGCGTGACCTTAGAGACCGGCTTAAGAGGAAGGTGGTCGCTTTGGCCGTGGTTGAGAGAGCTAGAAAGAAGCAATGCTCCCGGATTACGAACGTTAAAGAGAGTGATGCCAACACAAAATTCTTCCACATGAGAATCAACTCCCGGAGAAGGAAAAATCACATTCACCGGCTCAAGCTTAACAACGGTTGGGTCACCGACCATGCGGCCAAGGAAGGAATCGTGAAGGACCATTTCACTTCGATGCTAGGCCGTGGAGAGGCTAGCACTCGGGATCTTAATTGGGAGGGTATGCACTTTGAGGAAACTAATTTAGAGAGCCTTGGAGACCCCTTCACCGAAGAGGAGGTGAAGAACGCTATCAACCAAATGCCACCCGACAAGGCTCCAGGTCCCGACGGTTTCACGGGGGCTTTTTTCAAGAAATGTTGGGATACTATCAAGATTGACGTCATGAGGGTGATACACCTTTTTGGAAACCTCCATGCCGAGAACTTCCATTGGCTAAACTCCGCAAACATTGCCCTTGTGCCAAAGAAAGAAGGTGCGGAGGAGGTGGCCGACTTCCAGCCAATTAGCCTCATCCATGCCATTGCAAAAATCATAGCCAAAGTGCTTGCTCTCCGTCTTGCGCCGCTCATGAATGAGCTAGTCTCCAACGCCCAAAGCGCCTTCATAAAAAAGAGAAGCATCCACGACAACTTCCTCTACGTCAAAAATCTTGCAAAGCGTTTCCACAAGAACAAGATCCCGGCGCTCCTCTTTAAGCTTGACATCCGGAAAGCCTTTGACTCCATTCGTTGGGAGTTCATCTTGGATCTCCTCCAACGACGGGGGTTCCCTAGCCGGTTCCGGGGTTGGATTGCCGCCTTACTCTCCACCGCCACCTCACGTGTGTTACTCAATGGTGTGGCCGGCCCTCACATCAACCATGGCCGTGGTCTTAGGCAAGGGGATCCGCTTTCCCCTCTCCTCTTCGTGTTGGCAATTGACCCCATCACACAAATCTTGGAGATTGCCACTAGAGAAGGTCTCCTCCACAAGCTTCGGGGGAGAGGGACCATTTTGCGGACCTCGCTCTACGCCGATGATGCGGCGGTCTTCGTGGCGCCCATAAAAGAGGACATTGCAAACTTTGCTTCCATCCTTCTCGCATTTGGCGAGGTCACCGGCCTATGCACAAACTTTGACAAGAGCTCCGTGGTTCCAATAAGGTGTAGCGCGGTCAACCTTGATGAGGTTCTTGAGGGTATTCCGGCAACAAGGGTAACTTTCCCATTACGCTACCTTGGGCTACCCCTTTCTATTTGGCGGCTAAAGCGCTCGGATTTCCAACACCTCGAGGACAAGTGTGCCGGAAAGCTTCCGACTTGGAATGGGAGATACATTGCCACGGCCGGTAGAGCGGAAATTGTCAAATCGGTTATTGCCTCCCAAGCAATTTACTATTTGACACCGCTTGTTATCCCGCCCGGTACTATGCTATTCTTGAAGAAGCTACAACGCGCTTTCCTTTGGTCGGCTAAGGATACTACAACGGGGGCTAAGTGCAAAGTTAATTGGGACCTTGTTTGCCGCCCCAAGGAGCTTGGTGGGCTCGGCATCCTACACATGGAAAAGTTTGCTTCGGCCTTGAGGCTTCGGTGGCCATGGCTTGAATGGAAGGACCCCTCCAAAATTTGGGTGGGAAGTGGAAACCCTTGCACAAGAGATGATATGGACTTGTTCTATTCCGCAACTAAGATTACCGTTGGAAATGGCCTCAAGACACCTTTTTGGCATGCCCCTTGGTTGGAGGGTAGGAAGCCACGTGATATTGCACCGCTAGTCTTTGAGTGCTCTAGCAAGAAAAATTGTTCGATCGGTCTCGCAATGCTTGACTCAAGTTGGGTTGGCAAGGTGCGCCTCGATGAGGACTTCTCCGTAGCCCACTTTGAGCAATTCGTGGAGCTTTGGATTTTGCTCTCCGACATACACCTCAACGCCAACGTGGATGACACCATCACTTGGAAGCTTACGGAAAATGGAGAATACACGGCTAAGTCGGCCTACAAGATGCAATTCATGGGAACAATCGCCTCCTCCATGTTCACTTCGGTTTGGAAACCTTGGGCCCCTCCCAAGACCAAGTTCTTCGCTT
This sequence comes from Poa pratensis, assembly GCA_947311845.1. Lineage (NCBI taxonomy): Eukaryota > Viridiplantae > Streptophyta > Magnoliopsida > Poales > Poaceae > Poa > Poa pratensis. Next base: position 74,991,911 of record CAMZMU010000033.1, read on the forward strand.
GGCTTGCAAACCAAAATAAGATTTGGACGGCGGATCGCTTGGCAAGGCGGGGATGGCCAAATTGTGGGATGTGCCCTTTTTGCAAACAAGTCACGGAGTCCACCACACACCTCTTCGTGCATTGTCGCTTTACTAGAAGGATTTGGGACCTCATCAAAGGTTGGCTTGGCTTGCACAATGTTGACACGGCGGCTTGGGGAAACCTCAACTTCAACGAGTGGTGGCTCGCAATGACTATCACTCCTCCAAACCGGAAAGCCATCGCCTCGCTCACCTTGCTAGCCACTTGGGAGCTTTGGAACGAACGAAACGCAAGAGTTTTCCATAATAAGAGCGCGCCTTCATTTGTTGTCTTAGATAGAATTAAGAAGGAGGCTCGCATTTGGGTGCTCGCGGGTGCCAAGTGTTTGGGCATTTTGATACCGCGAGAGTAATTCGCGTTGTATTTGTTGGGTGGTTCGTCACAAACTTGCTGTTGCAAGCTTCTTCTTAATTAATATAAGGGGCAAAGCTTTTGCCCCACAGTTTCAAAAAAAAAGAAGAAGAGAGAGAGGGGAGAAGCAGCCATCGGAGCTGCAACCGCATGCCGTAGAAGATGCGTCGCTTTGCTTTGGATTCGTACTGATGAGGCGTACGTGTCTCATATTCCTTGATCGGCGATACCACTAGGTTTTTCATCGACGTTTCATTCTCTCCTTTCTTAGCCGAAGAGCAGATGGTCTTCTGAATCTGATGACACAGTTTTGTTCTTTGGATCTGATGAAAAACAGCGTGAGACCTGCAGGGAAACATCACAACGTTCATCTCTGAGTACGATAGCTAGCTCGATCGAGACCCACACTAGTTTTGTTCTTCCTGATCATTTATTTTCTTCCTCATTGTCGCGACTCAGGCAGCAGCATGTGTTGTTAGGTGACGGCAGTGGAAGGCATGTGAGGTGCCGAGCTTGTAGATCCCGATCTGCGCAGATAAACCTACATATATGGTATTTATCCCTTGCAGTGAGATACCAACGTCAAGCATGCATATCTCAGAAGATTTCCAGTTGACCAAACAAACCCCTGGTTGTTTCTTCCAGTCCGTCGATTCTAGCTCGCTGGCGAAACCAAACTTTTCTTTGTTAGTTTTCTTTAGATTATTATTATTATACAGGCAAAGTTGGTGCGGCGCCGAGCAGGAGTGGCCGGCGTCGGCGGTAGCAGCAGTGGGGCGGTGGGGAAAACAGTGATCGATTCAGTAAAAGTTGGGACGGAATAGATCACGTCTCCCATTTCTTTCCCAGGCGGCCCAACAGGCCAGCCCTCTAAGGCTCCAGGCCCAGCGCCAATGCCTGACCCATCATTATGTTGGGCCCCCGGCTCCACATCTGGCCCAGCTGGGACCCTCTCCATTCCAGCTGGCGCAACGGTCAAAGGCTCCATTGCCGCCGCAACAGCTTCTGCACTGTCTTGCTGCCTGTATTCAGGCCGCAGCAGATCGAGGACAGGGGACAGAACAAAGACATGAGAAAGGCCATCCCCCGTCCCTGCAACCTCGGATCCACGATTTTCAGGCACTAAAAGCGTGCCCGAGAGCTGACCAGCGCCCATGCTCTGCACCTCCACCCGAGGCGCAGCATCGTCCATGATAGGCTCCACGCCTGCGAATGCGAGCGAGCCCTCACGGGTTCCTTCTGCGCCCTTGCTTGACGCCACCGCTGCTGCAGACACCGGCGCAGGGTCAGCACCGTTAAGCTCCAACGGCACCAACGCATGCACCGTTGACGCCACGTGACAACGCGGACGCCATGTACCCGTGACTTCCCCGACGTAGCCGTTGCCCGGCCGGCGAACTTGGCGCTGGAAGGAGCCACCGCCACCGCCGCCGCCCAGCTCTCGACTCGCCGCACCAGCGACAGGCTTGCGTTCAAATCCATGGCGGGTCTGAACACCATCGAGCGCGCGCGCCGCGTCCTGCGCAAGAAATGGGGATTGCCCATGGAAGACGAGGCAGGGGAGACAACCTCGGAGGAGATCCTTCTTCAGCGATTCCTGGGTCTCTTCAAGGATCCAATGTCCATGCTGGAGATAGATGCAATTAGGGCTCTCCTAGGCGCGGTTGGGTCGTCCAAGGCCAGGGTCAACACAGCTCGGCGCCGCTCGGCTAGGGCGGCGGGATCGCGCGCATCCCGCGCTGTCGCTTAGGCATTCCTTGCCTGCACCGTGTGTCTTTGGTTCCCAATGTTAGTACAACTTCCTGTGAGGTTTGGCTGGGCTCCAGATGTCTGGTTCGCCAGTGAGTTTGCTTGTCAGTTCTGTGGTGTGTTATTCTGTTGTTGTTCAGTTCAGTATGCGTCTGTCCGTCAGTCAAATGTTGGTGTTAGTTTGCTCAGTGATCTGTTAGTGTTTCTGCTCTGCTTGCTGTCTGTTTCTGAGTGTTTCAAGTTTCCTTATGGCTGAAGAAAATTGTGTCATTATGAATTGGAATCCGCGGGGGCTAAATAACCCGGCAAGGCGGAAGGTGTTGTGTGATCTTGTTCGTCAGTTCAGGGCAACAATTGTGTGTGTACAGGAATCCAAACTGGCAGTGGTTGATTCACAGGTGGTGGCTGAGACTTTTGGTCCTCAGTTTGCTGACAATTTCTGTTACCTCCCGGCTGATGGAACAAGAGGAGGGGTAATTATCGCAGCATCAGCAGATTATTTTGAGTTGGTGCAGATTAGCAACACACCTCATACCATAACAGCCAATATTAAGCTGCGGGCAAATGGCCGTTCTTGGTCACTGTCAGCTGTCTACGGGCCGCAAACGGTGGCGGACAAGTTGTTGTTCATAGAGGAATTGAAGGGACTGAAGGATTCTGTGTTGCCGGAATGGATGTTACTAGGTGATTTTAACCTGCTGCTTAAAGAGTCAGATAAGAGTTCGCGCAATGTCAACCGAAGGCTGATCAACACTTTCAGGCTGCTGTCAATTTCCTGGAACTAACTGACATACGCATGCATGGCCGTCGCTTCACCTGGACATGCGCCTCGGCTGCCCAAACGCAGTCCAAAATTGATCATTGCTTCTCTTCCGTTGCTTGGAATTTGATGTTCCCACAATGCCATCTTCAAGCAAACACCTCCTCTATGTCTGATCACTGCATTTTAATGCTCACGGGCCAGCTGAAGGTGCCAGTTTTCCGAGGTTTTCGTTTTGAGGATTATTGGGTTAAGCAGCAGGGTTTTTTGGAGACTGTTGAAGAGGCCTGGACAAGACCTGTGTGCCAGGTGATCATATTCGTATCTTGCACATCAAGCTCTGTAGGGTGGCAAGGCTCTGCGATTTTGGAGCAGAACTCGCATCGGCAACATTCGTTGCTGTCCACAATTGCTGAACAAGTGATCCTAGGTTTGGATGTGGCTCAAGAGGGCAGGGACCTAACCATTGCTGAGATTGCGCTGCGACAGTTTCTGAAGATTAAGCTGATGGGTTTGGCGGCAATTGCTCGGTCCAGGATCAAGCAACGATTTAGAGTGCTTTGGGTGGGGGCGGCTGCAACTAATTCAAAGTTGTTCCACCTTAGAGCAAATGGCAGGCGTCGGAAGAATTACGTTCCTTTCTTGGACACTGATGCTGGTCAGCTGACTCTTGAGCATGATAAACATGCAGCTATTTTCTCCCACTTTCATCAGGTGCTAGGGGAGAAACAGCCGAGGCCTACAAGCCTTAATTGGGATGAGCTAGGTATTCATCACAGTGATCTTTCATCTCTTGAGCAGCAATTTTCGGAAGAAGAACTTCGTGCAGCGGTGTTTGGGTTACCTAATGGAAAGGCTTCAGGCCCTGATGGCTTCACCTCGCTCTTTTACAAGCGGTGCTGGACTGTGCTCAAATCTGACCTTCTTTCAGCCATCAATCAGTTGCATGACCTGCGAGGACGGCGGTGGCACCTTCTGAACTCTGCTCATATCTCACTACTGCCTAAAGGTGAGGATGCCTGCAAGATTAAGGACTACAGGCCAATTAGCTTAATGCACTCTATTGCTAAGTTGGTCTGTAAGATGATGGCAAATAGATTGGCACCTTTCCTGCACAACATGATCCCACATAGTCAGAGTGCCTTCATTAAATCTCGCAGCATCCATGACAATTACTTATATGTTCGGAATGCAATCAAGGAGCTCCATCAGAAAAATAGGCCCTCTTTATTCCTGAAACTTGATATCGCTGGTGCTTTTGACTCTGTTTCTGGGAATATATGCTTGAGGTAATGGAAAAACTTGGTTTTGGTCCTAGATGGAGGGATCTGCTTTGTTTGATCTGGAGCTCATCGACTTCCAAGATTTTGGTCAACGGAAAGTTAGGGCAGCAAATCTTACATCGAAGGGGCCTTCGACAAGGGGATCCACTATCTCCGATCCTGTTCACCATTGCTATTGCTCCCCTTCATTGGATTATGCAGCGGGCTGATTTGATGGGGCCCTGTCGCCGCTGGACCTACCTGGTGCTCGTTTTCGGACAAGTCTTTATGCAGATGACGCTGGCCTCTTCATTAACCCCACTGTTGATGACATAAATCAAGTGGCACAACTTCTGACACTCTTTGGACAGGTTTCTGGGCTAAAAGTGAATCTGCAAAAGTGTGCCATCTATCCAATTAAGTGTAATGCTGAAGATATCGCCCCTCTTTTGGCTTCACTTCCTGTTCCTATTGCTTGCTTTCCCTGTCAATATCTGGGCCTGCCGCTGCATCATAGGAAGCTTACTAAGGCTGAAATTCAGCCCATGATTGACAAAGTTGCCCGTCGACTACCTCGGTGGCGTGGCAAACTCCTTGACATGGCATCCAGACTGGAATTGGTCAACTCAGTTCTGTCATCCATCCCAATATATATGTTGACAGTTCTACAGATTGGAAAGTGGGCTCTTAAAAAGATTGACAAAATTCGGCGTGACTTTCTATGGAAATCAAAGGCTGATCAAAATAGGGCCATTTGTTTGGTTAACTGGCGGACTGTGTGCCGGCCAAAAGCTGCAGGGGCTTGGGAGTCCTTGACCTAGACTGTTTCAGCCGTGCTCTACGGCTGCGATGGCCTTGGTATGAATGGAAGGAGAAGAACAGGCCGTGGGTGGGGACAAAGGTACCATGTGATCACACCGACTTAGCACTATTTCATGCCTGCACCAAGATCACCATCGGGAAGGGTGACACAGCTCTTTTTTGGACTTCTCGATGGTTGGGTGGTGTGGCACCAGCTGACCTCGCTCCCAGCCTATACAAGTTAACGAGGCTAAAGAAGTTAACTGTCCAGCAGGCCATGCTTAATAGCAAGTGGATGACAGGTTTTCAGAGGATCAACTCGGAGGTGCAACTAAGGGAATATACAACCCTGTGGATTCGTTTGCAAGAAGTGGCTCTAGGTAACGAAGATGATCAAATTGACTGGACACTGACTTCCAAAGCTACCTACAGCTCTGCCTCAGCTTACAATGTTCAGTTCGCTGGGACTTTCTCCACCATTGACTTCACAAAATTGTGGAAATCTAAAGTTCAACCCAAGTGCAAAATTTTCATGTGGCTATGGCTGAGGCAACGAATCCTAACGGACGACAAGCTACAGCTGAGGGGAATCGATCATGGGGATTCCTGCACTTTCTGTGATCAGGAACAGGAAACTGCTGGCCATTTAATCCTCAACTGCCCTTTGCCATCTCAGTTTGGCACTTGCTGGCTCAATGGACTGATCAACCTTACTTGCGATCCATCCGCAACAATTCTCGTCACCAGCTGAGTGGTGGCGGTTCATGGGAGGGGCGCTCTCAAAAGATGAACTCATGGTGGCCATTTATGGGGTATGGCATGTATGGAAGGAGCGTTGCCGACGCATCTTCCAGAACGTTCTTGCCACGGAATCGCAAGTTCTCGACCTCATCAGGGATGATCTTCTTCTCCTGGGAGCATACCTAGCGGGATCGCAAGCTGCACAAGTTTTGGAGGCGCCTTTGGAGGCAAGCGAGGGCGAGTAGTTGGGTGTCGTCCTTAGCAGTTTAGACTGCTTTCATGTTCCCTGTTTTCGTTCTTTTCTCTGTTGTTGTTGCTAGACACTCTCTAGCTTGTAACCGCACTATATTTCTTTTCTCCTGAAATGCATTGGCAGAACACCTGCCGTAAAATCCTCAAAAAAATTATTATTATACAGGCAAACTCCAAAATGAAGTTCTGACCTGCAATCTGTTCTTTTTGGAACGACACTACCGTTTTAGTTCAACTTCTAGTTCTTGTTTAAGTTAGGTCACTGTCTGTGTGACTATGTCTCAGTCTCTCCCAGAATTTCATGGCTCATATCAACAATAGCTGTCAGCAATAAATCTATTATAAGAGGTGCCGGCCCACTTAAGCCAAGTAGACGACTGCCTAATCAGGGGATGTCGCAGTTTCAAACCCGAACTGATCGGTATGAAATGAAAGCCGCCCCCGGTTTACTAGATCTGCATGCCGGAGTTTTGGCTGACGCTAACTGCGTGTTGGTGACTGGTTACGTTGAACGCTAGCTGCTACTCGTCCAAATGTTGATATTTGGTGATGCCGTCTACCGTCTACCGTCCGGGATGATCCATGGCGACATCGACCTGAACGAATCCCTCTTCTGTTTTCCAGACTAGTTGCATGCGATTTTTCGGTATGCCGCCTACAAGGCTGCACCTTGTAGAGGCTGCAAATAGACAGGGACAAGGGATACAAGAAACTTTCATTTCGGACAAGGCGCGCGTGCAGCAGACAGCAACAACGCGCATCGCAATTGCGGAATCTTTTGGCTGAGGTCGTGTGCAAACAACAAAATAGCTGGACCTGCAGCTTGGAATGAAGTCAAGTTCAGTCAATGAATCAAAATTGATGTATCCTATCCGATGAAGAGATATTTTCTCGGCAGAAAGGACGAAAACTCTCTCTATCAACTGAGGAACAAAATAATTAATACGACTATTTAGGAGTAGAGTACAAAACTACCTCCAACGAGGGAAACTCGATATATATTATTTTAAAGACGATTGCTAAATGCAACATCCCCAACTTCGACTTCACTACCATATGCCACACGATGGGTACAACACAGATCCATTTAGCAGAATGACATTATGAATTTTGAGAGAGGATTTCTTGCTCCCGAGCACCAGTGTTCCCTCTGTTTGAAAAAAAATTCAAAACAATTATTTGAAAGTTTTTGAAAAATCTGAAAAAAAATTCTTGCAAGTTGTCAATGATGTATTCTACATGCATGCAAAATCACAATGTGAAATACACTACACCACGGTAGACACTTGCCGACAGATCCATCTGTCGGCAAAGGCCCCCTACGCCGACACATAATCAGTTGGGAAGAGATACGCCGACAGAAGATAAAGAGTCGGGGCAAAAGCAGTCGGTGAAAGTTTCGCCGACACATAATTAACATGCCGACAGACTTTATGTCGCCGTTTGTCACACCTACGCCGACAGATAGCATGTCGGTGACCAGCACACCTATGCCGACACTTGCGCTGTTGGTGTGCACTACCTATGCCGACACTTAATCTGTCCAGAGACACCATAGCAACGTCGACACCAATGATGTAGGTATACTTTTTGCCGACCCTAATTCTGTTGCTACACCTGCATACAACCAAACACACATTGTGTATATATATTGCTCCAATATCACATCGATATCAAAATCCATATATCATGAACAGTTTACAAAAAAGTAGAGCAACAAACATCGCACAAGTACATATATCCACAAATATCATCAATATATTGATCACACGTACACAAACATCCACTTCTTGACATAGCTACTGTTTTGGCCAACTTATTATATAAATAGCTAAAGATTCTGGCCTATAGATTAGAAAAATACAACAAAGATTTCTGCTTGTCACTTCCATGAGCACAAGGTTGCTGGTCAATGACACTTCAGACACACATTGGTCCAAACCACTTCAAAGTCATGACATCCATGTGAGGCAAAGTACCTGCAAATTGATCACACAAAATTGTCATACTCTAGTGCTTTCAAATATTGCTAAATGACCAAAAACTATAGCAGACACGGCATCAGATGGACTTATAACTAAATAGCATATCAAATGTTCAAGCAAATTGTCACAGGCAAACAAATCGTAGGTACGAGGTAAGCTGCCAATCAGGCCATGTGATGGGGATGAAAAAAAGGGACAGAAGTTCTTGAGAAACCAGTGCAACTAAATTGCCATTACCACTACACAACTTCTTTTTTATCGATGAAAGTCTATCTACTTGTTACTGTCAGCATTGAGGCAAGCAGAATGTATACATTCTTCTTTACGAGCAAAATTTAGCACAAATACGCTTATAAGTGAGGTTTCAGTTGCTTGTCCAACAATAGCAAAATCTAACTACAAGTGTACAAGAAGCTAGTCTTTGATTCAATATATTAAAAAAATGAAATATCCTATAGGCATATCTTTACAAAGCGAAATTCAGCACATATATGGTAAAACAAGTGAGGTTTAGTTGCTTATCCAACAATAGCGAAATCTCGCTACAAGTGCACAGTAAGCAAGGCTGTGATTCAATATATATAAACAAAATGAAATATCGATCCTATGGCATCTACTGTCAACTAGGTCAATTGATTCAATATATGAACATCCAAAAGGAAAATGCATGCACTACTTGAGAAAATCTAGCTACCTGCCCCATTGAAAAAAGGATAAAAACAACCAATGAATCATAAGTGTGTGACCCTTGTAACTAGCGGGAAGTAGTATACCAATAAAGCATGCATTGCTGAAAAGAATCATGCTGAAAATAGAACAAGTTAAATCATCAATTCGATTATATTATGCTGTACAACATGGTTGCCTTTTGTACATACCCTACAAAGTCACGAAGTAAAATGGAAAGGTTCAAGGACATGTTAAAAGATGCAGTGGTTTTTTGTGGTTTATCTTGTTCATCAAGATGAGATTCAATGGACCGATATTGCTATTAAATACAACGAATGTCTTATTTAAGCATCTTAGCCACGTTGAGATAGTCAAAAGGAAGTATAAGACTGCACAATTGCATTAAAACAAGCACCCAGCCAAGCAGAACACAACCGAAATTAGTAAGTCTACCGTGTAGATACTATCCAAGAGAGATAGCCCATGGAACAATTATATTTGAAGTAAATGGAGGCACATAATATTTCCATCCACAATAAAAAGGAAAAAGGCTGCAGCTGCTAACTTGGCATATGTACGATCAAACTAGTCACTGGTAGCTATTTATTTGTGGCATGTTACTTATATGACAGATTGTCTATTGCAAGTTAACTTTAACCCATAAGAAGTAGTGGAACAAAATTAAGCTAACAAATGGATATATAGGTACAATAAGAGAGATGGACTAAATACCTGGATAGAGGTCAATATTGCTCCAACATCATATATAGGCTCTACTGGTTCAGTAAGACATCCAAGCAGATGCTTCCGTCTCCATAAACTGAATAGATAACATAAACATTAAACCAATATATGTCAGACCTTGAAGGCTTCAAACTCTGAGAATGGTTTAGAATTTCAGTTACTGAAAAAAACATAAAAATAACTAACTATTCGTGTGAAAAGCTCCTTCAGACAAACCGAACAATTTGTGGCTTGTTGGGATAATCGTCTGTGAATTGCAGGGTCAGCTTGGACGTACCTATAAAGTATAACAAAATCTATTTTAGCGAATATGTTTACTGCAAACCAATATTCGAGTCTAAGAAAATCTTGTATATTGTAGAACTATGCACATCTCTTGTACTTAAACGTAAGCAAAGATTATACTCTATAAATAATTTCAGTTGGTGGTTAGAACATCAAAATAAATCTGCAACTATGCAAATAAAAAAACTAAAGACATATTTAGCCAAACCTTTCTTGAGCAGCATGAAGTCACAAACAACTTATCATTCACGAGTAGACTTTTACTGATAATCTGATGATCAAAACACCAGGATCTGTAACACACCTTCAACAATAGCAACATATATTATCAATACAAAAATCGAATCTCAATCATCACAGCTTTCATGATACTAAAGGAAAACAAATAAACATTACAATACTCTATTGACTAGCCAGTTTTACCTAACCACGAGATCGATAAAAATCCTCTACTGACTAGCTCGAACTACTGTTCTCCCAAACAATTTGTACCAAGAGCAACACATGACGCCGGGAGAGGTATGGGGGCAGGGGCAGGCGGAGAGATGACTCACAGTTTGCGTGCTTCCCTCCTGAAAAACGAGGAGCTGGCGTCCCGCTGCTCGGGGGTAGCGGCCTGCCAGGGCATGGGGGAGGCATCCTGTAGCGGGAGAGGCCACCGAGTTGTCCGGTGACTGCGGGCGGCGTCTCATCGCTGGGAGGTAGTGCCGTGGTTGGGGCAGTCAGGGCGGCGTCCCGTCCCTAGCTCCTGGTCGACGCGGTGGTCGGCAAGGACAGGGACAGAGTAGGAGCCTCTGTCACAGGCCGGCGATGTGGAGGCGGCTGCCTGAGTAGGGGAGTTGGCGATGGTAGGGTTAGGGTTGCAGGACGAGATGGGCCAGGATGCGGTGGACCAGGGGCGCTGGTGGTGGGAATATGAGCGAGGCGGTGGACGGAGATGGCGAGGCGTCGGTCCCTCGGCGGTGGCGGTGGCGGTGGGCGGCGGGATTTGAGGAAGGGAGCTGGGCGCCCAGATTGGAGAGGGGATACTATTTGAGATCCGGTGGGAGAGGATAAGGTCTTTCGATACTTGTCCCTGAAAACTCACGCCTAAGTCCTCCAGTTTCGCTCCGAAATTTTCCAATCGCGCGCCTATTCTCCCGCGATACTGAGCGTTGCTCGTTGTCCGCCACGTGCAGACCTACGCCGACACTTTCGCTGCCTGCATAAACATCTGCCGACAGTTGAGCAGTTGGCTATATAGACGCCGACACATAATCTGTAGCTAAGTCTATACCAACAGATGGTAGGTCGGCATATCTCCTTCTCTGCCAACACACAATGTGTCGGGATAGCTCCACACATACGCCGACAGTTGTTTTGTGGGTATAGCTATGCCTTTCCCTACAGAAATGTGTTGGCAAGTTCCTACCGTGGTGTAGTGATACTTTGCAGTTTGAGCTAGACAAAATGAGAAATGTACATACCTGAGTATAGTCGTTTCATATTTCCAAAATGAGAAATGTACTTTGCAGTTTGTGTAGCCCATTATACAAAGATTCCGCATTGTGATTTTACACGCTTGTAGTATACATCATTGAGAATATGCCTGCGTTTTTTGATTTTTTAAAATATTTTATTAATTTCTTAAAACATGGGGAGCAATGGTGCTCGGGAGCCAAAGTGACTTTTAGTGAATTTTTGCATTGTAGGAAATGATGACTCTCAAGTCTGCACATGAACATGATAACTGGTCGTCGTTAGCAAAGAGAATTTATTCATGGATCCGTCACTACACTACGAGTGGTCGATAAAATGTTGGAAGGCATAACTCTTCCGAATTAACCATGGGAAAATGCATCTAGGCCGACTGGGTAACGGGCGGTGTTCAAAGTGCTCTTCTTAAAAGGGTCGACTAGGGGGAGGAGTCGGGAAGGCGGTTGCACAAGAAGAATGACACAATATACTAAGCTTGGTACCCAATTTAATTGCCTCTTTGTCTCACGCTTGTGGGGTAACTATATGAATGCAGGCATATGCAGCCAAAAATCCGGGCTCGGGGGAGAAAGGATGGCGCTAATTCAAATTCATTTTTAGTTCGACATAAGATGGTCTCACAACCGGAATGCCTCCAAGAAAACATTGTGCTAGAGAACCTAGCTAGGAAGCAGTTCCAACCCTACCATGCCACCAATGACGACTTACTATAAGTTTAGGGCTTGTTTGGTTCAAAGGAAGTTCATAAAAAGTTTGGAGGAATCCATTTGTTATGATTTTTCCTATAAACTTTTTTTTGGTTTGTAGGATTGAAAACCATAGGATTTTTTCTATGGGCTACTTTGCATGCAATTTCACAAGAAAATGTTCCTTAGGTCAAATCTCATGAAATTTTACCTTTGTTTTTAACAACCATGTCATGACCTATTTCTTCACACAAATTCCTACGTATTTTTCCTGCAGTGCAACTAAATAGTTCATATTACGGATTCATGTATCATGTATTCATATATGATTCACTATGTAATGCTATCTTAATCTTGCGTTTTTGCTATTCCTACGTTTTCAAGATCCCGTGAACCAAACATGCCCTAGTGCTCAAGTATAGGCACACATCGCATTAGTTGCAATTTTTCTCAATTATATGTTGCTATACTAAGTTTGTATGATGATTGAAGTGCCTGGGTGGTTTCGAGTAGCGCGCGCCTTCAGTCATGAGGCACACCATGAGCACCACACAATGGCCACGCCATCTCCCTCACAAGGGTCGTCTGCTATTGCACCATCTACCCTGCAAGAACACAGCCGTAATAAGAGGCCTTGCCGTTGCGTTAACCGATGGCCACACATGTTTTCCCTTCTGTCCTTCTCAAGCAATGGCAAGGAGGAAGGAAGTGGGAGGACTGTGGCACCACGGTGGGCTCTTCTTGGTCGTTTAGCATCCAGATGAAGTGTTGTTGGATTCTCTCTTGTCACGAAGATACAATTGACTTTAAGTGTACATATGCATCAGCAGGTGAAATACTTATGAGTAAATGAACCAATGCTTTAAGCATTTTCTAGGTAGTGTGCATGGCATGATACAATGGTAGAGGTAAGTGTTCTACCATCATCTTAAAACACGCTTTAAGCATTGCATGGCAAAGCTAGCATGACCTTAAATACCAAAAGGAATGAGCACACAAAAGCTCTCAAATACGCCATTTATATGTTGTACAGTAAGGACATATTCGGTTTGTAGGATTTGAAAAACATAGCAATAGAAATATCGCAGGAATGTAATATCATGACACTTGAAATACTACGTGAATCGAAAACGCGGGAATCAGTATCAGGTGGTTTTGGTTGCACCGTAGGGGAAACTTAGAAATTTTTACATTGATTGAGTATCTGCAATATTTATCATACACACATATGATTTTTTCCAATATGTCTCACCTCTCGCTAGGAATCATATAAATTTGTATTGTAGCAAAGAAATTCATAACTTTTAAAAGGATTTATTCTTTTAAACCAAATAGACTCTATAGAAACAATTCTTATGGATTGAAATCCTATACAATTCATTTGAAAATCTTTTAAACCAAAGATGCCGTATTTTTTTTTTTTTTTTTTTGAACAGGGGACGGTCCCAGAGGGACCTAGAAGCATATATTCATAGCAGTGGCAAAATACAGAAAGGACCATAAGAAACTGGAAATTACAAACAAGTCCTTACAATTTGCACCAAGGACCCTAAAACTAAAATTGGGAATGCAATCAGGTCCGGCTCCATCTCCACTGCTGCAAACGAGGATAGCGCAGCCAAGCGCATCACCGCCGGGGACGCACCACTTGGGGTGAAGCACCGGGAGCCAGCTGCACCAGAGCCGTAGGGCCTCCGCATTGGCATCATGGCCTGGAGGTTGGTTGTCGCCGTTCGTCGCCAGCCAGAGAGATCCGTCGCCGACGAAGAAGGGTTGGAGGAGTCGCCTTCCGACCATTTGAGATGGCAGCCAACAGAGAGCTGCCATGGATAACCTCCGGAGAGCTTCTACCGCACACCCCTGGCGCAGATCCAGAAGACATCCAGCAAGAGGAAGGAGATCATCTATTGACTCGCCTCCACGGCGAGGATCAAGAGAGAATTCCACCCTCGTACCTTTGCCACTGTATCTGCAGAATTTATCGAGCATTATTGAAGAGGATGACGAATCGACACCAATCCCGGCCACAGGCTCTGACCTCCAGAGCACAAACCGCAACGACATCATCTCCACCTGCTGCAAGTAGTGGCTCGTGCACTCCCACAGCAATTCCTCCGTGCCAGAAGCAGATCGAACTCCATGAGCACTTATCCATCTCTTCCCCTCGCCTCCTCGGCCGGCCGGAGAGATAGCAAGAGCGTCACTTCGCCGGATCAAGATCTGGCCAGCAAGACGCTTATTGAAGAAGGCCGCCGCAGATCCACCACCACCGTCCATCCCCCGCCATGGAGGCTTGACGAGAGAAATCACCGCGACGAACTCGGCACCGCGCCATGGCGCCAGAGCTTTAGGCCTTCGGGGGGAGAAGGACAGCATAGCGCCAAGCTCCACGAAGGGTGAGAAACAACTAAACCTACTATTTATAGGCCAAGCTGCACTTCTGCATCCACACCAAGCGGCGTCGCCGCCGGGGAGGAGCAGAGAGCGAGCCGGCGAAGAGGAAGGAAGGAGAAAGACGACTCTCAAACTAGAGCGGTGGGGAGATGAGCTTGGGACTTGCAGATGCCGTAAATAGCACCTTTGCACATGATGACACGAGTAAACAACCAGCACATCCCTGCGACCCTGCCCATACGCCTGGCTGCTGGAGCTGGACCAAACGGTATGCACACATATGCCAAACATTAATGAACCGCAGTACTCTGGACTGGCTGCTAGCTCAAAACATTCTCCCTGTAATTAATACCGTCATCTGAACCGTCCGCTACATGGCAGCATGGACACGTGGCCCGATACTGAGCGTCACAGCCGCACCGCACGCCGTATATACGCCGTATCGCTGGCAGACAGACGAGACGCCAAAAATAAGAAGCGGCGAAGGAGACGATTAAATCGCAGACACGGGAAGAGAGAGGAGGATAGAGGGGAACGGAGGCGGCGGCGAAGGGTGGCGGGGATGGACGAGGCGGCGAAGGGTGGCGGGGACAATGACACGCGGACGCCGCTGCTCGCCGGCGGCGGGCCCGGGTGGCGGCGGAACTCGGTGGGGTCGATGCGCGGGGAGTTCGTGTCGCGCCTGCCCAAGAAGGTGCTCGACGCCGTCGACCCGGAGAGGCCGTCCCACGTCGACTTCTCCCGCTCCAAGGGGCTCCTCGAAGGTTTGTTCTACAACCCTCCTCCGACCTCGCATTACCACTTCTTGTACCGGAGATTTTTTTTTCTTTGTTTCCTTTTTTGATCTGTATTTGGCATTCTGCTGGCGTTTTGGATGGCCGCTTTAATGTCGCGACGGAGGTGGCACTTTTCTGGGTTCTCTTGTGGCAGTCTCGTGGTGGTATCTCTGGTGGCTGTGCTTGTGATCCTTTGATTCTGGAATCCCACGGATAATTCGATTTTCTGTTGAAGCGGCGATCATCATTGGGTTATTATATAGCTGTATTGCTGGTAGAACCATAGAAATTAGCAATTTATTCTCTATTCTTGGAAAAAAATGAGCTACTTATCATTGATTATGTATGTTATCCTTTTTTACTTTATGATGGAAACAGTTCTTGGGTTTGCTATCTTTCGGTCCTTGTGGCTGTTTCCATGGTTGCAGGTTGTAACATAACCCAGTATTATGTATTGGGTGACATTTCCACTTTCTCTTTTGTTGTCATGGTCCTGGCCAGTGGTCACCAACTGGTCAAAGTTCATTCGTTTTATGCTCTTCAAAATCGACTAATGCTTTTGTCCTTGATTTGGTCAGAAGTCCTTCCAATTATTTTGATTATTTTTGGAGAATATATAACGCATATCAGTAGGTGCGGCAGTGTAGTATGGCGTGGTGCCTCTGTTTACAGTTTACCTGAAACTACAGATTTTTAGTGTGCTTGCTTATTGCTCAATTCATTTTTGTGGTGTTTGGTCCTTGTGCTTCTTTCTCTCTAGATCCTTGGTCAATTCATTTTTGAGTAAGAAACATCAAGACAAAACAACGAATTTTCAAAGGGAAGGAACATCTAGAATCTAATAGCGGTCGGCCTAGCTTTTTAATACCATTATCTTTGTCAGGACTCAGGACGTTCTGTATCTGCGATGTGCTCTTTTTTAATAACTATGCTAGCAGGGAAGTTCGAAATTTAGACTTTTCTTGATTGAAAAATTAATCGTGCAAGTTGCAACTTGCAAGGGATGAGAATTATTCCTCTACACTTCGAGAGTAAGGTAGAACCGCAGAAGTGACTTGGACCTCGCAACCTCGTGAAAGCACTGAAACACCTCAGTTTTCTCTCGGATGAGATACCGAATATGCACCTCTTTCAGACAAGTCACAAAACACAGTGTTGCAAACTTTCAATGTCAGATTTTTTTTATTCCATCGGCTATACGTTTTGATTCTTTAGTGGCTCTCGATAGGCTACTCATACTGACAACATACAACCATTTTTCGGAAGCTCGTCTCCAAAAAACATCTCGGCCAAGCGTGGTTGGTTTGGAGTGCTTGGGGCAATTTGTGGATGGGTGACCTCCAGGAAGCGTGCTTGGCTAGGGGCAATTTGGGGATGGGTGACCTCCAGGGAAGAGTACTTGGCTAGGGGCAATTTGGGGATGGTGACCTCCAGGGAAGAGTACTTGGCTAGGGGCAATTTGGGGATGGTGACCACCCGGGAAGTGTGCTTGACTTGGGGGATGGGTGACCTCGTAGGAAGTTCCCAGGGTGCGCACGAGTGAGGATAAAATGCCCTGGAAGAGACTAGTGTTGGTTTGTAGGTCCAGTTTTGGATCCTGGAGAGATGCCGAGAGTAACTGCTGCAAGGAGTAGCCGGTACAGCTCGGACACGGCGTTTCGGGTCATGGGTGCAGATGCACCCATTATGTAAAACATTTTTATTTATTTTTCAAAATATCAAAAAATTGCAGAAAAAAAATTCGAATATACGTTAGGACATATTGTGTTACCACAAAAAGTTTCATGGAGAAAAAACATTTTTTTATGACCTGTGCAAAAAAGATAAAAAAAAGTCTCGTAAAAATCATTTTGGAACGTCCGGATTTCTCTTTTGTGCACAGGTTACAAAAAATGTCTTTTCTTCACGAAACTTTTTGTACTAACATAAAATGTCTTGAAGTATATCCGAAATTTTTATTTTGAATTTTTTTACATTTTGAAAAGTGTTTTTTAAGCAGTGGGTGCATCTGCACCCATGACCCGATATGGATGTCCCGTAGAGCTCCTCTTATTCTATCCATAGTTGGATCCAATTCAAGATAGATGTCCCAGGATGTCCTTGTCTATTCTTTGCTGTTTCTCGAGGCAAAAATAGATCTTGAACAGTGTATGCGATTATATCGTTCATAATCTCCACTCCAATTCATTTTTGTTGTTATTATTCCTATTGTTCCTGTTTTATTCGGTGTTCCAGTTTTATGTGTTTTCCAGATGTTCCAAGTGTTACTCGAACATATTTCTTACCTGGAAACTGTTAATTTTTTTTACTGTCAAGATAATTATGCCATAGCTTATTGTGGTGGAATCTACAAGCATATCACATATGACCAATCCCTAATATTTCGTAGTTTTGGATGGTTCCCCATGATCCACAAGTAGGATATGGCCTATTAATTTCTCTCTTTCGATATTCACAACATGCACTCTTTTATTAGTTTAACGCTCTAATGTGATTACCTTTTGGTCTTATTAGGAGAGAAAGAATACTATGAGAAACAATTTGCCACCTTGAGATCATTTGAGGAAGTTGACTCAGTAGAAGAATCCAATGTAATAAGTGAAGAGGAAGAGCTCATGGAGCAAAGACAGAGTGAATTTGCCATGAAGATATCAAATTATGCAAATATTCTTCTCTTGGCACTGAAGGTTGTCACTTCTCCTTTGTTTTTAGTCCACTTGGTTGAACACCTTTAGGTTGATTACACAATTCTTACTCTCTCTTTCTCTTCAGATATATGCCACAGTTAAAAGTGGGTCGATTGCTATAGCTGCATCAACACTTGATTCATTGCTGGATCTCATGGCTGGTGGTATTCTTTGGTTCACACATCTCTCGATGAAGAGCATCAACGTCTACAAGTATCCCATTGGTAAACTCAGGGTGCAGCCAGTAGGCATTATCATCTTCGCGGCTGTTATGGCTACTTTAGGTATGTTTGCTCCTTGGAAAAGAAGATTCGTCGAGAATCAAGTGATGCTGCTACTTGTTTGCCTTTGTATATGGACGCGTACTGTTGTCTTCAATATTTTAAGAATAATCATTTTAAATTACCAGGATTCCAAGTATTTCTTCAAGCAGCTCAAAAGCTGGTTGTGAACGAGACTCCAGATAAATTGAACCCAGTACAACTTCTATGGCTGTATTCAATCATGATCTTTGCAACACTTGTTAAGCTAGCTCTGTGGTTCTACTGCAGGACATCTGGTAACAACATAGTCCGCGCGTATGCTAAGGTTTATATCTTGCTCTGTTCCTCGATTTGACTAGATTCAAATGAAAAATGTGCATATGTTTGGCAAAACTAATGTGACAGGTTGGTTTCCGCAGGATCATTATTTTGATGTGGTCACGAATGTCGTTGGTTTGGCTGCTGCTGTCCTCGGTGACAGGTTCTACTGGTGGATCGACCCAGTTGGTGCGATCATTCTTGCAGTCTACACAATTACAAACTGGTCTGGAACAGTGTGGGAAAATGCAGGTTTGTACTACTAGTTACAATATTAAAAAATTGGCAGATGAAACATCACTTGCACTTGCATATAGTTCTCCAATCATATGAATATTCTGATGCCACAGGAAAAGTTTCGGGACAAGAACATCTGCTAGGACAAAATGTTTGTAGGCCTACTGAACATGGCCACCTCAAATACTCAAACTCTAAGAAACATTTTATAACTGAAATCAATGCATAACTTAAACTAGTTTATGGCTCTGAAATATTTGGGGTTGACCTACAAGGAAATTGCTTCCATATGACATCAGATTACTTGCATGCTACAATTTACGGATTAGGTTACCCCGACATGTAGTAATTTGGTTCGAGGTCATGCGTAGTTTGGGCTGCCCAGCCCTTACTCCCTCTCGTACAGTGCCCTTGGAGTCTTGGTTGGTTGATGCGGCTCGCCGCTGGCCCGCCAAGGAGGCTTCCAAAGTCTGGTCACTCATGCTGCTTGTTCTCTGGTCGATCTGGATCGAGAGAAATAACCGTCTGTTCAACTCCAAGACCAATTCTGTAGCGTTGGTGCTTGATGGAATCGTTCAGGAGGTCTAGAGGTGGAAGATTGTAGGTTTCCTGTGAAGTGTAGTCCTAACTTAGCCTTGTGGTCTCCTTTGCCTCTTTCGTTTTTCTTTCTTCTTGCCGGCTTTGCCTTGTTGTGGACCTTTGTAAAAAAGTGCGCATTCTTTCGTGTTCCTGAAAAAAAAAAGTTTATATAGTAATACATATCTCTATCCTGGATGCAGTATCGCTAGTTGGTGAATCAGCTCCCCCGGAAGTGCTGCAGAAGTTGACATACCTAGCTATGAGGCATGATCCTCAAATTAAGCGTGTTGATACAGTTCGGGCATACACCTTTGGGGTGCTTTACTTTGTTGAGGTTCGTATATCCTTTTTTCTTTTGCTCTTTTGCATATATTGTTCTTTTAGGTGAACCATTCACTTCCCTACAATATTAGCCAAGAGATGAATATTATCTGCATATGTTTGAGACCCTGGGCGCTGGGCTGATTCTGAATGAACACTTTTACCGCTTTCATTTATTACTATGTATTCACTTAACTAAATGCATAGTTTGAACTTTCTTTTTCACGAAGCATGTAAAGATTTTTATTCATTAGAGAAAAGAAAACAGAGCCATACCAAGATTTTTATATTCACTCGTTCTGTTTGGATTTTGAATGGGATGGCTAAGTAAGTATGAGGCGCTTCCTTGCGATGTAATCAGACAACAAGTTGCTCATCTATGGGACTTTGACTTCGCTTTGGTCTCTGACTCAGTTGTATAGTAACGAGTACATACTTTCTCTTGCGACGATAGTAGTATTTTGACAAAAAAAAGAGTGAACATGCACAGTGTGTTAGAAACTGGTAGTGGCTTCGTACATGTATTGATGTATACTCTTTACAAGTGATATTTTCAGTATTTTGATGAACTTCACCACTCATGGTGTTAATGGACTGGCAGGTTGATATTGAGCTCCCAGAGGACTTGCCGCTCAAGGAGGCGCATGCCATTGGAGAATCCCTTCAGATAAAGATTGAGGAACTCCCAGAAGTCGAGCGGGCGTTCGTTCACCTTGATTTTGAGTGTGACCACAAGCCAGAGCACTCGATCCTCAGCAAGCTTCCTAGCAGCCAACCCTGATTACCCTTCAAATCCCACCCTGGGGACGGAAGATGTCGGCTATGTTGCTTGCAGTGCAGGATCTGCTGCAGTAGTTGCTGTCCTGTGCTATATGAAAGAGCTTAAGGGCTGAAGTTGGGCGAGCATTGCTGGTCATGATATTCTAGTTTAGGATATCTAAGAGATATCAGTACCAGCACTGGAAACTGTATGGGCTTTCTTTGCCAAGTCATCTATTTAAGCATCGTATTTTGAGTAGAATTAGTTTTTCTTGCCTGGAAGCTGTCGTTGTATTTGTGTTACTAGGGCTGCGGTGTGGAACCGCTGGGCAGAAAAATGAAGCGAGCAAAGCTCAAAATCAGTTCAGTTGTGAACTTAGTATGATATGCACTGCTTCCACTAGCATGGTTTCTTCAACAATATACGGAAATTATACTCCTATAAAAACTATGCCCTTTCAGCCCGTGAGCCCAATATGTGGTCCAGCTATTGAATAGAAGATCAAGCCCATCAAGGAAGTAGATCGGCACAGAGGAAAGCATCCGATAAAAAATGAACACAAATAATAGGAAAACTCTCCAGTCCAGGCAGAGGATTCCGCTAGCGCGGCCTCCGCCTCGAGCGCGCCACGCGTCTTTTTTTATTTTTGACAGAAAAAGGCATTTTATTTATATCAAATAACATCAATACAAAGAGTTGGTTCCGGGCGCCCGCCCTCCCAGCCCAGATCTGGGCCCGCTGGGCCTCATCTGGGTCTGGGCGGGCTGCCTCCGGCGTGGTGGCGGCTCTCCTGGTGGTCGAGCGTGGGGACTTAGGCTGGGACGACGATAATGGTGGCGCCCTTGCTGCAGTGCGGCGGCAGAGCTTTACGGGCCCGGCCGGGCTAGTGAGGGCCTGGTTTGCTTTGCTGCTGCATCCGGTCGGCTACTGCCTTCCGGTGGTGGAGGCAGATCCCTCTCGCGTGCCACTGTGCCATCGACCCTCGCCGGTTTCCTTACACTCGGTCCCTCCGGCCTCACGATATGGACCACGGCAAGACGACGGGGATGACTGCAAGATCGTGGTGGCATGCGCTGGTGGGCGGCAAGATAGGCGGAGCTATACAGAGCGTATGAGGATGTGGTTTTTTGGGGGAAGGGAGATATCCTTGTCCTCTCGGCACTGATGTGGTGACGCCTGCGGGTGTCACCATCCTTCCTGCGGTCACCTCCTGCGGTAACTGAATACTTGAAGGGATCCGAAACTACAATAAGCTTCAGCAAAGAGGACCACCCTCCATCGGTTGTTCGCCCAGGGCACTCTGCTCTGGTACTCGACGCGCAAATTGGAGGCTACGCCATGTCCAAGGTCTTCATGGATGGTGGGAGCGGCATAAACATCATCTTCGCAGATACGCTCCGCAAAATGAACAGGTCAGTCGAAAACCTGCCAAGATCTTCAAATACCTTCCACGGTATCGTTCCAGGGAAAGCAATAAGCCCAGAAGGCACCATACAACTCGACGTGACGTTCGGGGACAAGCACCACTTCAGGACAGAGTCGATTGAGTTCGAAGTGGTCGACTGGAAGTCACAATACCATGCTATACTTGGACGCCCGACGTTCGCTCGATTCATGGCGGTGCCACATTACGCATACCTCCAGCTGAAGATGCCTGGACCAAAAGGAGTAATCACAGTCAAGGGGAACTTCCAAAAGTCTGACTCTTGCGACCGAGAATTCAGCAAAATCTCTGAGATGTTTGGCATGGAAGCAACACTCGCTGATCTAGCGGTCTCCAACGATCGAACACTTATGCCAGAACAAAAAGGTGGCAGTCGACAGAGCATTCAATGCCACCAATGACACAAGATCGCATCAGGTGCACCCGACTGACCCGACCAAGACAG
The DNA here is from genome assembly GCA_947311845.1 of Poa pratensis. NCBI lineage: Eukaryota > Viridiplantae > Streptophyta > Magnoliopsida > Poales > Poaceae > Poa > Poa pratensis. The sequence continues at coordinate 75,013,978 of CAMZMU010000033.1, forward strand.
TCAATGTCTCGTCGAGTCTGCCTATCGCATAGGAAAGCGCGCTCGTCGAATTCCTCCGTGAGAACTGGGATATATTTGCATGGTGTCCAGCAGACATGCCAGGTATTCCCAGGGAATTCGCCGAGCACTCTCTCCAGCTACTTCCAGATGCTAAACCAGTCAAGCAAACAATGCGCCGCATATCCGGCCCAAAAAGAACTGCAGTCGAAGCCGAAGTCGACAGGCTACTCGCAGCAGGATTCATCAGAGAGATCAAGAAATCACAATGGGTGGCCAACCCCGTACTCGTAGAGAAGAAGCACACAGATATCCTTCGGATGTGTGTAGATTTTACAGCACTCAATAAGTGTGTCCAAAGGATCACTTTCCACTACCTCGAATCGACCAGATCGTCGACTCCACCGCCGGGTGCGCTCGCTTTCCTTCCTGGATGCTACTCGGGTTACCACCAGATAAGGATGAAGGAAGAGGATGAAGAGAAAACGGCGTTCATAACCCCACTCGGGGTCTACTGCTACACCACAATGCCTTTCGGGCTCAAGAACGCAGGCGCAACATCAGCGCATGATGCAAGATTGCCTCAAGAAGCAATTGGGCGAAACGTCCAGGTCTATGTAGATGACATCGTCATCACCACAAGAGAGGAAAACACACTACTCGATGACTTGCGAGAGACATTCGCAAACCTCAAACGCTTCCACATCAAGCTCAACCCGAAGAAGTGCACGTTCGGCGTGCCAGCCGGGCAACTCCTCGGGTATCTAGTCTCAGCTCGAGGAATCGAGGCGGACCCGGAGAAAATACAGGCCATCTTGACGATGCAAAGGCCTTCAAAGCTCCATGACGTGCAAAAGTTGGCGGGTAGAGTAGCAGCACTCAGTCGATTCATCAGCAAGCTAGGCGAAAAAGCACTCCCGTTCTATCGACTGATGAAGAAGCAGATAAATTCGAGTGGACGCCAGAAGCCGAAGCAGCCTTCACGGACCTCAAGCGAGTCCTCACAAGCCCTCCAATCCTCGTAGCACCAAGGGAACGCGAGCCACTATACCTATATGTCTCTGCAACTAACAGGGTGGTGAGCACTGTTCTAGTGGTCGAACGCAGAGAGGAGGGACACGCCCAAAGCATACAACGTCCAGTCTATTACTTGAGTGAAGTGCTCTCCACATCAAAGCAGCGGTACCCGCACTATCAGAAGCTGGCTACGCCGTGTTCATGTCCTCAAGGAAGCTGACGCATTACTTCTCCGAGCACCCGATCACTGTAATCAGCACTCAGGGATCGGGGACATCCTCACAAACCCCAACGCAACTGGGCGAGTAGCAAAATGGCTCATCGAGCTAGCACCAAGAGACATCAAGTATGATTACCCGAAGGCCATCAAAGCACAAGTTTTACCTGACTTCCACACCGAGTGGATTGAAGCTCAGCTCCCAGGAGCACCAGATGTGTCCAACTCCTGGACTATGTACTTCGATGGCTCGAAGAAAAACGAAGGCGCAGGCGCAGGTGTCATCCTCATATCACCAAAAGGCGACAAGCTCCGCTACATCCTACAAATGGGGTTCGAGTTCCCGTCCAATAACGAAGCAGAATATGAGGCTCTGATCCATGGCATGAGGATGGCCAAAGCCCTCGGGTGCACTCGACTGATGATCTACGGCGACTCGAATCTGGTGGTGCAGCAAACAATGAAGGCCTGCGACGCAATCGCAGATAACATGATCGCCTACCGTGACCTGTACAACATCATGGAGGGCAGCTTCGAAGGCTGCGAGTTGCGGCACATAGGGCGTGAGAGCAATGAAGAAGCAGATAAGTTAGCCAACATTGGTGCGACCAAAGCACCAGTGCCACCTGGTGTCTTCTTCGAGCGCATCGAGCACAGATCAATCAAAAAGAAGCGGGCAACTCCTATCAGCCGCACCAGCCAAGAGCAAAACACCTAGCACAGAGGACCCACCAGTCGAGGTACTCCTCATCGAGCCAACTTGGACTCAACCTTCCTCGCATACATACTCCGCGGCGAGGTACCCGAAGACTTCACAGAGTCAAGACGCGTCACTCGACGATCTAAAGCATACACTGTCATCAACGGTGAACTTTACAAACGCAGCATATCAGGTATGTTCCAGCGTTGCATAGCATTTGAAGATGGCCAAGCCATCCTTCGTGATATTCATGCAGGTACTTGCGGGCATCACGCCAGCAGTCGATCACTCGTAGCCAAAGCCTTTCGCGCAGGCTTCTACTGGCCCACAGCACTCAAAGACGCGGAGGACATAGTCAAAAGGTGCATCGGCTGTCAAAAATTCGCCACAAAGCCGCACGCACCCGCATCGGCGTTGAAGACAATACCATTGGCCTGGCCCTTCGCCCAGTGGGGGCTCGATATGGTTGGGCCACTCAAAAAATCCTCCCATGGAGGGCATACTCACCTTCTGGTGGCGGTCGACAAGTTCACCAAGTGGATTGAAGCAGTACCCATCACAAGTTCGACTGCCACTACAGCAGTCAATTTCATAAAATCCATCATATACCGCTTTGGTGTGCCAAGTAGCATCATCACTGACAACGGTACAAACTTCACGGCTGAGGAATTCAAATCCTTCTGCAAAGAGCAAGATATCACGCTCAATTATGCATCTGTGGCACACCCGCAATCAAATGGCCAAGTCGAAAAGGCCAATGGGCTTGTGACAGTGGAATCAAGAAGCGCCTCCTGGTGCCACTCAAAAGGGCGCGGGTGCTTGGGTAGAAGAGCTCCCGTCTGTGCTATGGAGCCTACGCACAACACCCAACGCCTCAACGCAATTCACTCCATTCTTCATGGTCTACGGCGCAGAGGCAATCCTGCCATCAGACGTAAGGTTCAACGCACCAAGGGTCGAAGCATACAATGAAGACGATGCAGATGAAGCACTCGAAGATGCAGTCGACTTGCTCGAAGAAGCACGCAACACGGCGCTAGCACGCACAGCTGTCTACCAGCAAGATCTACGCAACTATCACAGCCGTCGACTGCGTACCAGGTCCTTCGAGGTGGGACTTGGTACTTCGACTGAAGCAAAAGAAGGTGCATAAACTTGCTTCTCCATGGGAAGGACCCTTCATCATCACCGAGGTCATTGGTGGTGGAGCATACAGACTGAAGCACGCGAAGACCGGCGAACTCTCCCACAATCCTTGGAACGTTGCGCAGCTGCGCCGTTTCTATGCTTAGATTGCTCAGTCGCATAATGTAATAGGCTCATATGTCGGATGGCTGCAGGTTTCAGACGCGCTCTTTTCCTTACCAGGGTACCTAAGGGGACTGGAAGGTTTTTAATGAGGCGGCCTGCAGCCTAACATTCATAAATGGAATATAGTCAATAAATTCCTCATATTTTTCCTGCTTACTACTCGCATAACTTATCAGCACAAACTTAGCCTCACCCGTATGCTCGGGGGCTGAGCTGCCTCATAACATAAAGCTTTCGCTCCTTCAAACATAATACTCAGCCACACTCGAATACTCGGGGGCTGGATCATAAAACTCAATACATAAAGGAAAAAGTTGCTCAACCCCACTCAATTACTCGGGGGCTGAGCCTGCAGGCATAAGTTGAAGCTTCAACTCTCATAAAATTCATAGCCTCACTCGAGCACTCGGGGGCTGTATAATTCATGATCTATGTAAAGTGTTTTTCATAAACCCCACTCGATACACTCGGGGGCTGCATACATACAAGTGAACAAATATGTACCAAGTGGCAAAATTTACACTCGGGGGCTGTTCCTATACAGAAAAACCCTAATCTTCCGGTTCGTCCTTTGCTGGAAGAACAGGGCCCATAAGTTGCGCATGATAGCAATCAACCAATGTCCTCGCATGATCGAATGTATCGTCAAGATTCGACTGGGACAAGGACGATCCAGGCGGGTGGACGTAGCTGCAAATTTGGACGTTGACTTCGGAGATATGCCATGGTTGCGTTGGCGCCATCCACAAGCTTCTGGGTGATAAAGCCTCGAATGGAACCTGTTGACCGGAAGAGCTCGAGTAACGCGTGGATTCCTTGAGGTTGCGGCCCAGCTGGAAAAAGCATCTGGTTGATTCGACTGAAGGCCGACCTGCATAACTCAAGGAGCATAGTACTCCGCCACACTCGATCCTGCAGGGTCGCGAGTATCCGTGCTCGGTGCTTATCCAAGCGAAAGTGCTGACGGCCAGTCGTGGGTTCGTCAGTTGCCATGTTCAACTGCTCATCCACGCGAGCCTGCTCTTGCCTAACAACACAAGTTGGGTGAACAAAAAGGAACAGGCTGTGAACTCACAAGATCAAGGCAGTCATGCTTACACTCGAGCTGTCTGTTCACGATCTCCATCTCGCCAAGCACATACTCCTCCCGTTGGGTGGGTAAAGCAGGCCTTGCCCTCATCCTATCCAGCTCACTTCGGGCACTCGCCAGCTCTTGCTCCTGTTTCGCGAGTCGAGCCTTCATATAACGTATTACTGCGGCATCGTTTGCCACCTGAGCTCGAGATCGAGTAGGGGCACGATGCCGCGACGAACTGGATGAAGTGGCGGCTGGCCGTTTCTGTTCCAAGCATCATAAAAGTTTCATGAGAAACTAGTCACAAAGCTCAGACGAGCAACAACATACAGCCTTACAAGCAGGATCATAATGAGGAAATATATTCATACAAAGGTAGCAAAAGCACATGCATACTCGCATGATCATAAGTTTAATTACAAGGCATAAAAAGGCGCGGCTGCCCTACTTCTCAGACATCGACTCCGACCTAGCCCTACTCGCACGGGCGGCGACCTCTGCTGCCCGGCGTCCATGGTAGCCATAAATGTTTCAGCCAACTTTGCGGCTGGCTCGTTCACATGCTTTAGGGACACCAGCTTCCCGCCCGGCTTGCGAGGAAAGTCAGACAGAGCGGCTTTGAAGTCACCCTCTATCCCATGACCTAAAAGGAGTTTGAGGGTGGTCTCTGAGCCGCGTACCGTCAAAGCGCGAGCAAAGTTCGTCATAGTCGAAGTTCCCGGGCCCAGGACGTCGGCGAAGCCATCCACAGTCGAAGGAGGTTGGCTAGACGGGAACACGTCCTTGAACACGGCGCCGAGGGTGCTCGTAGACTTGGCGAGTGCATCCTTGGCTTGGGTGGAGACGACGTCCAAATCGCCTATAGCGCGGTCAAGGGACAAATCGCCACTCGACTGGTCTACACCTAGCGGTGCGCCAACAGCTCCTGCAAAAATCAGACAGAACACAAACTTTTACACAACCTTCAGTGCCAAAAGAAGGGGACAAAAGTGGCAAATTCAACTTACCGCCCACGTCTCGGGTGAGGCTAGCCAAGCGCTCAGCAAAATCTTTCTCGCGCAGCGCAGCGGAGTTCTTGGCGTCATCCAAGGCCTTCTTCGACTCCGCGGCTCCTTGGCGAGTGCATCTTCTAGCTCTTTAACCCGGGACTCAGCAGACGCCTTGTCACCTGAGATAGATAGCCAGATGTCATTCACAGTCGACAAAGCAAAGACATACAGAAACCCAACACACTTACGGGTGAGCTGCTCCATAACAGTGCGCAGATTATCCCTCTCCTGTTCAACCTGGACAAATGCTTTACCTGATTCCACCAGGTTGAGGTAAAAGGGCTGCACGCACACGAAACCAACATAAGCTATACACAAATAGTCCCAGAAGGAAGACTCGACAAAAGACACTTACGTGTTCAACCCAAGGCGCAGGCTTGGCAGCAGAAGTCCCAATTTGCGGAGTCGACGTACTCGCAATCTTGGCGGCCTCAATGGAAGTGGCCGTGGCTACTGTTTGCACAACCTCAGCCGCAGCAGGAGAAGCTTCAGGCTGATCTGGAGTCGAAGCTCTCTCGGTTGGAGGGGTTGGAGGTCGCGCAGTCTCAGCACTGCGAGTGACCAAAAGACATACAACATAAGAAACAGTACTCAACTCACAAAAATTGTAGTACAAAAAGGAGCAAACCTGTGCTCTTCTTCATCATCAGTGTCGAGCTCTTCAAAGTTTGGGCCTCCAAAAAGGAGCTCCCCACCCGACTGAGGAGGAGGAGGAGCCGAGCTCAACGGGCTCACGTCCAAAGGAGCAGCTGTGGTCGTAGGAGACGAGCCTGAGTCTCCATCATCTCTCACATCTGATCCCTTGGCGGGTGAACTCATGGAGGAAGACACAACGTGAGCTGCCCGACGGCGCTTGCGAGTGGGGATCTCGCTCACATCATCAGTCGTGGCACGCTCCTTGTCATGTGCTTCTTCAACCTCTTCTTCTTCAACCTCTTCCGTAGGAGATGTAGTAGCCGAAGGAAGAGGTGATTCATCTCCTCCCTTCGCTTCTACTGTCACCTCTGTTTCAGGAGTTGGGCCATCTTCAGGAAGAGGAGGAAGGGTTGAGGTGGTCGAGTGGCCCTGCACACAGAAAACAACAGTCGAATATCACAAAGATGCATAGCAGAATAACAAAAGAAGGAGATCATAAAATCGATAGATCACTAACCTCTGGCAAAGGCTTTTCAGCCCCATAAGGATCGACGGGCAGTCGACGTTGCAGGGCTCGCTGGACTTTGTGCTGGTGATGGACCGCACGTGCGACACTAGCTCGCTCTTCGACAGCTCCTCCTTGCTCATTCGGGTGGCGTCGAGTGCACCCTCGTACTCCCACATTGGGTGGGCGCGAGCGCGGAGTGGCCACACCCGCATCTTCACAAAGGTGGCAATTAGATGCACACCCGTGACGCTGTTTAGCAGCCCTCCAATCGTCTCCAGCAGAGGCGCTGCTTCCGCCATCTCTTCAGTCGAAAGCTCATGGTCCCAGGCCTTCGTCCTCGCGGCTATACCAGCAGTCGAAAATGCTGGGACTCCTTCTTGGTCGACGCGCACATAGAACCACCTCTTCCTCCACCCTTGCGCCGAGTCGACTGGCTTCAGGGCGAAGTAGCGGGTGTCGCTGCGCACCTGGATCTGGAAGCCGCCAACAGGATACGTGCGGCCGCCTCGATTGTTGGGTCTGACCATGAAGATCGACTTCCAGAGAGCCCAGCTGGGAGACACACCCAAGAAGCACTCGCACAAGACCATAAAACAGGCAATGTGCATAATGCCATTCGGGGTGAAATCATGGATTTGCACCCCGTATGCGTACATAAGTCCACGAACGAAGTCGTGGAGAGGAAACGAAAGACCTCTAGGCAGAAACTCCGCGAAACAGACGCGCTCGTTAGCGCGAGGCTCGGGAAGTACCTCCTTGGGCGAGGGTGCGCGGACGAAGAGTTGGTCCGAGGTGGCAGCATCCCTTCCTCGCGCAGCTTGTCCAGCTGCGCCGCCTTGATGGTGGATTTCATCCAATCACCATTGGTCTTCTTGAGATCGACGGCGGCCGCAGATGCGCCAGCCGCAGTCTTCTTCCCCTTCATCGCCGCCGCATCGGGCGCGGCAGCAGCAGTCGAGGCAGAGCGCTTGTTCCCCGCCACTTTCTTCATTGTCAACGAACAGGTGGTGGAGCGCGCAAAACTCTAGCGCAGGAGCAATGGAGGCAGAGCGCGAGGAAGACGATGGAACAGGGGCGGCGCGCAGAGCAAATGGCAGGTAAAAAACAATGCCAGCGCCGTTCCCCTATTTACCACAAATCAAAAGAAATCATAGCCATCCAGATCCAAATCGTGCGTTACGCACGCAATCTCACCATACACGTGTCAAACGCGGAGAGCAACCGTCGCCGGCCACTCCGCCCACTACGCACGCAAAAAGAGGAGCCATAATCACCTCTCCGTCAAAAAGTGGGCCAGAGTGGTCAAATCAAGTCCAAACTGTGCCGTTGTTCGGTCAGCTCTGCACAAACGGGCCCACCTATGTGTCACGTCCCATCCATCGCAGCGTAACGCACGCCACGCGTGTCAGAAATTGCAGTCGAAATAAACGTCATCCCTGACGTCATTGAAGCATCTGTTCAGAAATACATTCGAGTCTGCCCAACGCATATTGGTCACTCGATTGGCTTGTTTAGTTCGGGTGTGACAAATCCTCAACGCAAAATGGGTCACTCGAACGTTCCTTCGACTGAGTCATATTACTCCCATCGGGAGCATATTCAAAAAATTCTTCGACTGAAGATGCTCAAGACAATGATTGAGATTATCCTCCATTTACAAGTAATACAGCATAATCTCGGGGGCTACTCCCATCGGGAGCACTGTCGTGCACCCGATAGAATTACGGCACAAAATTATTCGATTAACATATGCAGAGTAAGAGGATTTTTGAGATTATCCTCCATTGCAAAGCAATGAAGCACAATCTCGGGGGCTACTCCCATCGGGAGCGCTGTCGCGCACCCGATAGCATAACAGCAAATATCAGTCGACAAAGGGCACGACTCGTCCAACAAAGTTCAGAAATCATACTCGAAACATTCCCGAGTTGCGTCCGTCGCAAATACCTCGGATGCTGCACGCATAGTGCAAAGGTAAGACCCGCCGAACTTTCGAGCTGGGCTAAGGACCGTTCCAGCAACGTCAATCCTTATACTTTCCGTGTCAGCAGACATGATGAAAAATCCCGACGGACGCGTTGGGTAAAATTCAAAGCTATACTGCAGATCGACTCAGTAAGACCTCAAGCGGCCTAGTCGAATCTGACCAGTTTGTTCCAGATTCGAGTCCGGGGACTTGAGTTTGATTGAAAGCTAGTAAGGTCTTACCCGAATGTGTAGTTAACCAGTCCCGATCCGTCGAGTGTACTGGGCCTGCTAAGCTATTATCCCTTGATCATCATAATCAAAAACCACAGTCGATGAAATACTCGACATAGCCAACATGTGCTACTCATACAGGAATTCCAAATTATATATACAGAATACAAAGCATATGACGTGCACTTACGAAAGAGTCCATGCCCGATTCTTCGAGTCAGCCAAGTACTCGGGGGCTACTGACATGGGTATACATCGGGTACCCTACCATGAGGGTACCTGGTGCACGTGACGACTAAAGGCCCAATAGCGAAGAGACTACTCGAAGCCCAAGGCAAGAGGCCCAAGAAGATGGAGTACCCTCCAAGATTAGACATAGGCATAGTCGGTTTAGACTTTCCTTACGTGTAAACTAGGTCGGTTACAAACTCCCGATACCCAGCCTATTTAAAGGCTGGGAGGGGTGCCGATCTGGGACCAAGCCATACTCGAACCACCAAAAGCTCTAGCGAGATCGATACCTCGCCGGAGCTCCCCTGTAATCGCATAATCCACAATCAATACCAGACAAGCAGGAAGTAGGGTCTTTACCTCCACCCGAGGGGCCTGAACCTGGGTAAACCTTTGCCTCTACTTGTCAGCCGACGAAACTACCAGTACTACCACGTTCTCTCCCCATAATCTCAACCCTAGGTCCTTAACCATGGGATTTGATGAGGGTACACCTCGTCATGCACTGTACTACATTCTTGCCGACCTCCTGTTTTTAGGGTTTCCATTCTAGGGTTCCTCACGACACGCACTGTACTGGATCTATAAATTGCAGGCCATGTGTCCAAGTTACACTCTCACACTCATATGTTCACCCTTTTGAATCTGTTAGCTTCATCATGCCAACTTTTGTATAAATGTAGACCCACTGTTCTTATGTTTGAAGTATCCATGTATGTTTTTATTTTCAATAGCGATCAGGGTTCCAGACCAGACCTGTTATTGTAATGTAGTTTTTATGTTCAATTAACCATTTGTCACACACGAATGTATGAGACTAAAAAAACAAAGTTCTGGAAGGGAACCGAATGCCGTATCTTACAATTGATTTGAAATTAGTTTTAAGAAAGTTGGGTAGAATAAAAGAACAGTCATAGTTATCCATGTCTACCATAGAAAAAAGAAATCTGACCTTACTTGCAGCCGGCCAAATCCATAATGACACAAATTGGTTCATGTAGTGTGTTACAAATTTAGATACACAAGTTCCCTGTGTTTGGAGCTGGATGCAACTGGCGCGCCAATTTTATTCTTTCTCCATGATTTAATTGTGGATATAAATAAACTCCATATGTACATTTTTCACTATCAAGCTAGTTAATTTTTTGCTGTGGCCAAAGGTAGTGTAGTTAATATACCTTTTCTAGCACGTATGTTTCGTTGAACAATGCACCTTCTAGCTCTTAGGGTTTTCACATTTTTTCAATATAACTACATTCTAGCACGTATGCAGAGCGGCATTAGGTTAAGGTCATGTGTTTTTCATGTTTAATAACCTGCTTACTTGTCATGTCATGTTTTCAAGCACATTTTAATTCCCTTCCTTTTTCCCCCACATCCTCAGGATGGCAAGCAACACAAAGGTGTGCATCCTGATCAACGACAGTGACGACGAAGATTTTCAGCATGAGCAGCCAACACTCGGCATCCAAGCCAACAACCAATCGCCACAGGAAAATCTCATATGGAGAGGTATATATTTTTATTTTTTCAAATTCCATTTGCAGTTCTTTTCATGATGCACCATCTTTTATTGACACCAATGCGTGGCATCCGTTTCTATCAGGCCCGTCGTATGGTGGCAACGAGCTCTTTGACCACCACTGCATTTTTGCAAACGACATGGGCCTGAAGCCTAAACAATGCGACTTCATGAATGACATTACAGCTGATTCCCCCCGGTGAGTACTACGTGTATCGCATGACTATTTCTTATGCCAGGAACAGCAAGTCCAAGATGGTGAGATACAATTCTACCGTTATGGATAGCTGCCAATAGTTCAATAGTTCCATCTACAACTGTGTTTCATTTCCATGTTATTTTTCCAGAAGTTTTCAACTGAATTCACTCAGTCCTACCTGAGACCATATCTCCGGAGGCCCCAGATGTTAAACGTTGAGTGTGGTGGTAGGGAGAAGGAACTTGAAGTAAAAATGAAGATAGAATCTGGTGGAAACAGCGCCATCGTATCTGCTGGCTGGGATCAAGCCGTCAAAGAGTGGGAGATCTCCGCGGGAGACGCAATGATTTTCTGCTTTTTCCCAGACAAGCATGGTGTACTTCACCTTCTGCTCATGCTGCTGTGAAGATGCCCTTCTCATCCGTGCGCTTAGCGATGTGCACTCCTGCTAAATATATGTCTGTCTTAACTTAGTACATGTCTCACTAGATGATGTTCTATCTAAACTGTCAACTATGTTTGTTAGATTCACGTCGACTATGTACTTGAAGATGTTAGCTTCGTGTTGTAGGAACTTAACTTTTATTTCTAAAACAATTGTGGAGAACATTCCACATATCGTTCTAAACAACCGTTTTGTTCGCAAGCTTCCAACCTAACTGATCGTATTTCTCAAAACCTACCACGAGATCATTGTTTTCAATTGTTTCTGTTGCCACACAAACAAAAAATTATTTGTGCACACTATCTTTTGTTATATTAATTCCTTATAAACATCTATGTTTCCGCTGAAAAGATACATTTGACACTGAGGCAAATTCCAGGTGACATTTTTTAGGACCATGTAATATCACCGACATTCGACTACCAAAAACATTGCTGTGCTAGCAGAGAATTTTTTTTGCCCACCGCAGATATTAGATGCTACACGCTTTTGTAATTCAACTACCAAACAAAATTGTCTACAAAAAAATTTCATACCCTTAACCCCCCACCCTCCCAAGGGTTCATCTATTAATCGGTACCCGATGTTTCTCTAACTTTCATTATTGATAGCCTCCATTTTGTGCTTATTTCGACGTATTGTTTCCCGCACGTGACCCGTCGACCTAACGCATAAATGTCAACACACATAGCTAACTGACGTTGTCCACGTGACCCAAAACTGTGAAATTACTCCGGTTTGTCCAATAATCGTGTTCGTTAAAGCGAACCACTGCGGTTTTGCATATAAAACTTGCCCTTCTATTCAAATTGAACTATTTTTATCTTTACTTCTCTCTTTTGCACGACACTTTTACTGCAAATGACAGTTATCCAAAAAACGACATGTTTCTAAATGAAACATCTTTTTTTCCGCTACACTTACGTTTTACACCGTCGTAATGGCAGGCAAGGCCCATGTACAACTTATTATGGGCCAAATAATCCACTGGACCCGCTGCACATTTTTCATTTCTTTTACAGCCCCAATCTGACACGTCGCTCATTTTTTTCCAGTGAAACCAACGGTCACACGTGAACAGTAATTCCGCCTACCACATACGCGTATACGCGTCCACCGCCGCCGTGTGAAACAGTGCTGCCCTTGTTCTCATCCACACACACACGGGCCGAAGTGGGGAACCACCGTTCTGCATTCATCTCCCCGTCTCCAGAAGAATCACCCCACCGATTTATAAGCTCATCAGGTGACGCCCCAAAATCGGTACTATGCAGATTTAAGCGATCCCGCCAAAATCCACATAATAACGATCTTAGGTCGCCCACCATACATAACGCGCAGGACGAAACATGCACGTTATGTGGGTAGAATTGTGATAACATTACAACAGTTCACGAAAAGAATCCATAACAACAACAGAAGGAGATATATATACAACGACTCAAACGAGTCAAGATACAACTGATACATTACAAAGATCCAAATCACAACGGAAGCAAACTAGTGTCCGACTACGGACGAGATACCAGTTTGGACTAAGAGTCCTGGAGATAACGATGGTGTCCATATCCCTGCCCAGGCCGAGCCGGAGGGATTCCCAAGCTAACGTCGTCGGACTTCAAACCTGTTGACTGCACATAAAAGTACAGCCCAAAGATGGGTCAGGTACACCAGCCTGGCAAGCAATGCTCACAAGATACCAACACAAAGACTACCAAATGAAGGGAAAGGTGGACTGAGGCGGCAGCAGCAGCACTAAACATCCTATAGAGACACTCTACAACTTTCGTCTACTGGAGAGGGATAAGAGAACGCATCGGAACCAACTAGCTTCTAAAACCAAACATAACACTTCCCAGATTCACCCCCTCAACCAAGTATGAGGAAGCAATTGAGGGAAAACTCACGCAGTTGTCAAATTTTAGTTACATCTTATTGTGAAAGTAAGTCTAACTTACTAGTCAAGTTAATTAGAATCATTAGGTGTAAGTTGTTTATGATCTTGTTAGCCAGCATCCGATCCAAGTTGTCCATAACCGCGGACTCGGCTTCTCAAAAAGATTTAACCCTGCAGGGGTGCACTATGGTTAACCCATACACGTTCGATCAACCCAGATAAAAGGTAGGGCTTCTCAACACGACTCATTTCCTTCACTACAACAAGTCCAGGTGCCACCCATCTGAGTTGTTACCCGCGTCCAGAGTCCGGCCGATACCTCCATAGCGGAATCAATCGTTTGCGACTACGCACTAGGTGGAACGGACCACAGTAGGAAAGTCCACTTCGCGTCGTACCGCACCTATATACTCCCCCATATCATCGAACCTCTCATCATCAAGTCACGTGCAGATGCGTATGAGCAAATGGAAAACTCGAACTACTTGTGGCGCCTGGACAAGCTTAAGTTTCGGTCAGAGTCGCAGGGGGTTCCATTGGACCTCCCACGAGTGGGTAGTGCGCTCGTACTTGGATAAGAGGACAAGAACTGAGGTCCTAAGGCGACACTTAGCAGAACAAAGCACGCACGAATTGGCCTTCCACCGGGTGCCTTATCATTTAGTTAATATCCCACAAACATTAACATCATTTTAAGTAAAGTTGAGGTAACCTATCATACTAAGCATGTGAAGCAAAAGATAGACAGAATTGCAACAACAGACCTAAGCATGCAACTACGACTCGCAAGGCTAACAAGTAAACAAGCAACAAGGCATTAGGATGTGGGGATAAGGCGGTATGTGGCTGCATGGTAAATATGAATGGGATCGAGACACAAGCATCGTAACATAAGGATAGCATAGATCAACGGCAAGAATGGAAGACAATGTAATGGTAGCAAGTGAACAAAGCTTGCCTGGAATCCAGCATGGAAGAAGTTCTTGTCGTTACTCACATCATCTCAACGTCCTAATCGCGAAGACGCAACAAACACTGGAAAGTGCAAAAGATGCATCATACAACTACGGCAAAAGATCCAGCATGTTCTTTAGATGATGCATGACATGGCAAGATGCAAGACAAGATGCAACTTAAACCAAATTAAGCAGAACCGGGATTCTGACAATTAATATTAAGATTCAAATTATTTATCTAACCACCATATTAAATGTTGATTAGCATGTGAGACATGGCATGGGTGAGCTACACAAAATTAAATGGAATAGGGACAATCTTTATATTATTATCCCACACATTCCATAATTAATTGTTTAGATGATTATGCAAAAGACCACTAAGCAACAAGCTAGATGATGCAAACATTATCAGGGACGACCTATTAATATTCATTGCATTTTTCTGATCAAATATATATATGTGCCTTCACTGGAATTCGAACACGAGATCTCAGAAACAGAAGAGCAGCACGGTAGCCACTGGGCTGGGCCAGTGCTTGTGATGTGTTTCATACGCAACTTTATATGAACAGAGAGGGTGATGTTAACTGTATTTGACAGCAAAAGCTTCAGACTTTGGAATCAGAAGTGATGGCGACGAACTCCGGGAGGGCTCCGGTGACGACGACCAGAAGCGGACGGCGCTAGGGAGCAGTGGTGCGGTGCTGGGTGCAAGATGGTGCTAGAGTGGTGTGGGTGCTGGTGTTTTTTTTTTTTATAGAAAAGGGAGCAAAAAGCCCCAGCCTCTGCATCGTGATGATGCACACAGCCTTTTCTATTTATTAAAAAATGCAACAAGTATCCAAGTAGCAAGTAACGTTATTACAACTCAAGGATCAGCCAAAGTGGCCACATGAATCAACCATCTAAAGAGAGCTAGAGTGGTGTGGGTGCTGGTGTGTAAAGGAGGGAGCAGGAGCAACACCAGCGTGGGCGTGCTGTGCAAAGACGTGCAAGCTCACGGCTTGCACGGGACGGCCATGGCGGACGGAAAGGGAGAGGAAGGAAGACGGCGAGGCTCACCGTGGGGAGGGTCGGCGTCGATATTGCCGGGGAGGTCATGGATGGAGAGGTGGACGACGACACGACTGTACACATGGACGAGACGAAGATGTGCGCTGCGGACGGACGTAGACGATGGTGACCTTGGCGTCGAGGAAGACGTGCTCGGCGGAGGCGCTCCCGGCGGCTCCAGATCCGGGTCCCTTCGGCAATCTTGACGCGGATGAAGCCCTGATTCCATTCCCAGCATCGGACGTAATTCTTGGTGACCACGGCGTCGGCTCGGTGAGCTTCAAGCTTCAGCCATGGAGGGCTCGGGTGGAGGTGGAAGAAGGCGAAGGGAGAGGGATGGCGACGGTGAGGGAGGGGAGAAGGAAGCTAGGGCAAGGGGAGGCGGTGCTGGGAATTATATGGAGGAGGGGAGGCATCAGCGGCCGTCAAATCAAGCCACTGTTGACGTGGAGGCCATGGATGGCCTGCCGTACAGGAGGTTGAGGAAGATGCGCATCTGCTGGAGCAAGGTGGGCTGCTGGGCCAGCAGGTAAGGAGGGTTTCGGCCTGATAAGAATTTGTGGAATTTTTCAATTTCCCAAGGAAATGAAGAGAGGAAGAGATAGATAAAAGAGATAGAAAAGAGGGAAAAAATTAGTGAAGAGAGGAATGAAAGAGGGCAAGGCTTTTACAAAATTATTTACAAAACTTAATTTTGATTTGAAATAGTTTTGCAATTATTCCCAAATATAATTTTGGGTTAATTAAAACAGAAAGAGAGGGAGAAAGATTTATTATTTGCAAAACAAAATAAGGTTTGCAAAAATAATATTCTTAGTTCCTTAGCAAAACATGCAAGGTGATAACAAGATGCATGATGACATGATGATGCAAAAAGAAAAACAAACAAGTCTAATTGGGGAAAAATCACGAGGCGTTACACATCCAATCTATGCCCATCTAGGGAATCACTGGCCAGCCGTCGATCCACACTCCATCTTCTTCCCTCCTGTCCCTTCTCCTTGCAGGTCTCAGCTCGGAAGAGATGGAGTTCCCCGACGTCGAGCCGGTGCTCGCCACCTACCCGATTGAGTTCATTGGGCCGCCAGCGTTCAAGACCGGGGATACTCTGATGTTCTACACTTTCGGGGGCACCTACCCCACTAGGCGCTGCGCTCATCTTGGGCCACCTCTACACCGACCACCACAACTTTAACATCAGGCCAGGAGCGGACAGCGGCGATGTCTACGCCGTCCTTTGGCAAGAAGGAGAAGCCGACCGCTTCCATGGAGACGTCTACTAGGTTGCCGACACGCTCTGTTGCTGCTTCAAGGTGAACCCATGGCTCCTTTGGGATCAGACTATCCCCAATGTCATCCCCACCGTGCGCGTTATCAACCAGTAGTCTAATCCTCCTTCTACTGCAGCCAAGTTCATGTAATCTCCCTGTCACCGTCGATGTCCTTTTTATGTAACCGAACTATCTAGTAAATCTATGTGTCCTTGTACTCAAATTTCTAGCAAGTGCAAATTTTCTTGTTTCTCAGTGAAGGCATGAGCTGCGTGCGCTCCATCTTCACAATGGTTTCGTGATTCAAAACCCTCTGCGATTTGAAATTTTCCCACTTAAAGCTACACTAACTGAGCGCAATCTGTAGATCACGTTTCCTCCTGTCGGCGTGACGTATGGCCGGCAACATTACCTCCCCTTCTTATCGCTAACCACCGGCCTAACCACACGAGGGCTACTTTGTTCCCGAATCACGACTGTGTTTTCAACCGTACGATACACTCCGCGCGCGTCCCCAAATGACAAAAGTCCGGGTCAAGGATTTAGCGTGCTATTTAAAACCATGCTCTAGACTGCTGCCGCGTCAGTTCCTAGCTGAGCCCGAGATAGGGGAAATGGGCTTGTAGTACTTCTTTTTTATCTTGCAAAAGAAAAGAAAGAGTGGACGATACGAGGCATGTGGCCTTTACGCAAAATAAGGAGCCACCACATGTCTAGGCACGCACTGAATAGATGTATGTGTATACGTGTCTTTCACTTCCACGTGCCTACGAAAATGGTGAGACCCCAAATGATGGTTTACGCGATGGAAGATATTCCATTTCTGGGAAATAAAACACCACATTAAACGAGACGCTTGTGGAGCAAACTTAAGGCATCGTTGGAGTTGTTAGAGCCTTAACTCAGATCGTACCGTGGAGATGATCCTGCATAGCACGGAGTAACACCATTCGTCCATTCCATTATCTCTACGAGTACATCTTGTGTCCACCTCCGATCTGGTACTGGTCCTCACTCCATGAATTCATAATTCTTTTCTCGTATAAAAAACGATGGCCATTGTGTCGTTTCGCCAAATTGCGAGTATATAGCATAAAACTACCACTTTACAGACTTAATCACAAAAACATATCACTTTTGGCCGCAATCGCAAAAACATACCACATTTCGTCCATTGCTAACAAATCGCGCCAAATCACGTTTGAGAACGAATTGACACTGAATCTGACATGGCGGGCCCACCCGTAAGAGCTTACGTGGCAACCGATGAACTGGGACCCACTTGTCAGCTAATAAAAAAATTAATATATCAATTTTTCTAAAAAAAAAAGTCAAAACTCCACGGATCGGGTCAGCTCCACCCATGGCCGCCGCCCTCCCATGGCCGCCGCCGGTGCCCATGGCCGCCGTCTGCCAATGGCCACCACCGCCCGCCCATGGCCGCCGCCGCCGGTGCCGCCCGCCAATGGCCGGAGCCGCCCATGGCCGCCGCCCGCCCATGGCTGCCGCTGCCACCTCCTAGATTTTCAGTTTTTTATTTTTCTAGAAATTTGGATATAATAATTTCTATTGGGCTGACAAGTGGGTCCCACTCCACCTCAGCAAATTGCCATTTTTCTGCCAGCTCAGCACTGACAAATGGGTCCCACCTGTCAGATTCGGTGTCAATCTTTGTTCAATTCACGATCAGTGCGATTTGCTAGCCGTGGACCAAAAGTGATAGCTTTTTGCGATTAAGTATGTAAAGTAAAGTGGTAGTTTTATGCTATATACTCCCAAATTGCTAACCGAAACAATGTCATCACTCCTGTCCTGTGCCTGTTTCGGAGATAAAGGAAGCACATATACAGCCTAGATCGGTCTTCCCCGGCGATGACGACATGATGGCAAGAAGAGCTCTGAACCGTGCACGGACGTTTGAGCCACCACGGCCGCAGTACAAAATGCCGGAACCCAGTACAGATGCTGCCTGGGATACATTATTTTGGGACTTTTCGAATAGCTCCCGCTTGTTTCCGGCATTTGGTGCCATGTACCGGCCGGAGATTTGGCCCCTAATCCTGCACCGAAATGTGTGCCCAAAATCACGAAGTTCCAAGGATGACCGGCCGGGTGTTGCAAAATATGAAAATGGGACGCAGTTCTTGACTCCACTTTGCCGAGTGTGTGACCTCTACGGTAGAAGTAGAAAGACATCGTGTACCTTTCTTTTCCTGCTTTGCTTTGCTCCACTGAACGCAAAGATACTGCACACTAGCGCAACTTTCGCGAAGCGGTGGCGCTTTTCTGCACGGGGCACAGTATTCAGGCACGCTTTACCGTCAAGGGAGAGAGAGCCGATGGGAGAGAGGGCAACGAGCGCCCGACTAGGCGACTACACCAAGCCAGCAGCAGCGCCCGATCCAAAGAAGCGTGACCCTTTTCGGCCACTGATCCGCTGTCCTTGATGATCTTTCGAGTCTTGGTCCTCCGCAGCTTTTCATAAGTTGTCCGAGGATGAGATTCAGAAGTTGCTTTTGTTTATGCCTCGAACTCAAGGAAAAACCAAGCATTGCCACTCAAAAAAAAACACCCCCCCCCCCCCCGCGTCGCCTCTCCTCTGGCTACACGGGGAAACCCCGCCGCCGCCAGAGGAGGGCACCAGCACAAAGCCGCGCGCTCCCCGAGGATGGTGGCGGCGGAGCGTTTCTCTCTCGTCTCCCACGTGGAGGCCCTGCTAGCGGCGCGAATCGGCGGAGCCGGAGCGGACGATGGTGCGGCGGCGTGGGCTGACGCGGCGGCGCGGAGCTCGGTGCGGGACCATGGCGTCGGCGTGATGGCCCCGGAAGGTGGTGGTGCGTCGAGGCGGCGGCCTCGGTCTCTGTTACAGTGGCGGTCCTACGGGGCAGGACCGTGACCTTGCACAGGTTTGGGTGACAACCTTCGGCTGCGAGGGCAGCATGTTCGTCGACTCGGCTGGGTCACCTCCGGGCAATGCAAAGTTTGATCTGGTTGCTACGCCGGGGCAGCGGCCTCGGATTTGGCGCGACGTTGAGGTCTGCGGGCGGTCGTCTTTAGCGATGGTAGCAAGGGCTACGTGATGGCTGGGTCGTGTGGCGTTGTGGCTTGTGTGCGGCTTTGGTGCTGAGTGGTGTACGTCGGGGCGGCATCCCCGAAGTTGATGGTGTGTTTTGTGGCGTCTGGTGGGCTAGTGTCGTGTGGGCGACAGGCCCCTCGCTTGTGCTGTTTTTCAGCCCTGTTTTTCTTATAAACAGGACATTTCATTGTACATTTTGTATGGTTTTTTGACCCGGTTTTCCTTATAAACTGGATCATCTCTTATATCTATTCGGGTAGTGGATGTCGACCACTTTGAGCTAAAAAAAACGAAGTATTGGGTGGAAAATATTGTCTTGAAACTTTTCATATTTGATTAAAAAATATAGGTAAATCTAGCAAACTAACCAATGAATTTTGAGTCCCTATACATTTCACATTTTCTCAGCAGCTACATATTATAATTTTCATGGTATATTAGTGTATAAGTTTAATACGATACATAGAGTTAGAGGTTGTGCATTACAAAAGATCGTTAAATTCACCGAGGCCCCTATTTGAGGAAAAAACAAATACGAGCTCATAGTCATCTTAATTTTCTTTTTAGGAGTCCAACATGTCGTCTTATAATATTATCTATTGTTCTGTATGTGTGTATTACCCATGAGACATACAATTGGAGTTGTCAAGTTCCTATATTTCGATATCTTATAAGAATGAATCACACATGACATCTTTGCCATTCTTGTTTTATTTCCTACTCTTGCATTACAAAGGGACTATAATGTCTCAAGTAGCTGTACACAATAACCAAATATATGTTTCACTTTGGTTGTCTAGAGAGATTTTTTTGTATATTTAATGGATTTATTATTTGCTGAAAAATCTGATCTTGTGAGAGGACATGAAATAGGTTTCTTATGTACTTATGTAAACCATTGCTCGCCTATGTAAACTATACTATGCACTCACCTTCCGGGGTGTTCATGCAATCATTTTATGGGCACCAATCAATATGAAAATACATTGATTTTATGGCACTAATTAAACTGTTGTAGTCTTGTGCTCCATCCGTCCCCAATTATTTAAAAGATCATGTTTTGTCCTAAGTCAAAACATTTCATTTTGACCAAGTTTATAACAAAATAATCAATATCTATAATGCCAAATTAATTTTATTAGATTTGTCATAGAATATATTTTTGTACTATATATACTTGAAAACGTACATATTAGAATATCTTACTACACACTATTTCAAATTTAAAGAAGTTTGACTTAGAACAAACCCAAACCTTCAGTTAATAATTAGGAACAAAGGAAGTATAAAATATCAAGGTCAACTCAATTTTCCCACTATTCAGAACAAGTACTATGTGGTGTCTAGTCATCCCACATATTTAACACGTTAAAGTGATAAGATTATGTTTCCCTTCTTTCAGACTTTTTTAGTTGGATGTCAACTATTTCTAGCCTTCGGATCTATTGGATTTTTTAATCAAACTTTGGTGTGAAAATCAGCATTGGTTGAAGGAGTACACCAAAATGGACCATCCCAAGTATTTTCCCTTCATAAAAATGCAGCCACATTATACAGAACTTAAAGATGATAAGTCATTATCATATTATGTCGGTAAAAAGGTATGTAAATTTTAGTTATGAACTTTTGTTTCCTAAACCAAGCAGGAGCGCTGCATGTATATATAGATGGAAGAAAGAAAACCAAAGAATGGCTATAGTCTTACAGAGATGGCCTACAGCCTGTAGAAAGTTTTCTTTTTTCAAAACACAGTACAACGCAAACGTTAACATATACGTGCACACACTCATCCCTACGGTCTGAAGAAAGTTATGAACTTATGATGACACCATGTGTTGCCTCAAAAAACAAAACATATGACACACTATGTGAAAATGTGACGCCATATTTTGAACGCCAGCAAACCATCGCGGCTGTTTCAACCAGATTTACAACAAACACCCCGACAAAAATTGCTGAAACCGCTAGAACCCATCAGAAATCGCTGCGCGGCCTAACCGTGGTGGTTAAAAAACGTACGACGTCGTCGCGTTCCCTCCCCCTCTTCCTCCTCATCTTCCTCCTTTTACCCCACCCGACCTCGCATCACCTCACCTCGCCTCATCATTCCCCATCTCGCCAGCAAAACCCCCGGTGGCGCCACCGCCGCGGCCGATACGACCCGGCTGCGCGACCGCGTCCTCGTTCTCCAGCTGCTGCGCGGCCGTCGTCGTCGGCGGCGGTGGATCGGGCGCGAACGTGTCGCTGCGTTGAGGGCGGCGGGGAGACTTGATGACGGGGATTGCGGCGGATACGGCGGTGGCCTCGGCCTCGGGATCGGGGATCTGGTCGCGGCGGCGGGACGAGATCACGTTCGATCGCCTCCAGAAGGTATGGTCGCGTGCGCGTTGTTTTGGTACCGTGTTTGGTTTGATTTTAGTGGTCAAAATTGGGATGCTATCCCTGCGAATCTGCGACTGAGCTAGCTGCCCCTAGTCGTCTGCCTTGGATTGGCTCGGTTTCAGCGCGTGATGTGAGTAAAAGCTACCTGCAGATGGCTTCCGGGAAAACGAGGTGTTTGGTTGGCTAGGATTATTTTCCCTCCATAAGCTTGGTTTGATTGGGTATTATTTTCTGAATTTTAGTGGTTAGATTCAACCGGATTACTCCTGTGCCCCTGACGAGCATATGCACTGATATTGACTTTGTGAGCAGCTCTATTGAATTGACTTTGAGCTGATATTGGTGGCACATTGCTCTTAGAGACCCTAAACCATTAGGTTTGCGCATTCGGTTTGGTGTGCTTAACCTCGGAAAACATGTTGGGCTCATCGTGACTTCTCTATTATGAGTTTAAAGTCCTCGGCGTTGGAGTCGTCTGCAAAGGCTTGATACACTTGATTTGAGATGCAATGAGGAAGTTAAATCCGGTTTTGATTCTTTCCTCTTTCGAGTGGGATATAAAACATTGCTCTGTCGATAATTCTGATGTCAAAATGCTCGGTCGAGTTAACAAAACAAAATTCTGCCGGAACACTTAAATTGCCTCAAACAACTTGCTTATGCAGTGGAATATGTAATTCCGAAGCTTTCAAGTTGCGATGATTCGGTTCATTTGAACTAATCATGTACTTAACTCTACAATCATAAGTCTTCATGGTCTACATCTTTACTTCCTTGCATAATAAGAATGATAAGCTAGCAAGCTGCAAGTAGAATTTAGTTTGGATATCAAATGGTGATACAACTAGAACAAAGGTTGCTTTGTTTGTATTCCCATCTCATATATTAATATGCCATCTCATCTATTACTGCGATTTTCTGCTATAATTTTTTACAATGAACTTAAATTTTTCCTTATAACTCTCCTGAGGCACCTCAAATTCGAAGCACTCCCAACTTAGTATGAGGCTGTAAATGTGGTGTTGCAGTACTCTTGATTAAAATTACAATTTACTGCTATTCTGTTTCATAGTTAATTATGGAGCTGTTTTATTCTCCTCACATTTCGGGGTATCTATTTTCCACTGGAAACAAGCCAGAATGCATATTTAAGTGGTAGCATTTTTTTATCTTGGAAAATGGAAATTCAAGTTATGTGCGTTTCATGATAACTTTATTTCAAAGGGAACTGATGGTTTTGTGGTGGTGGATTGGATTTGTTTCAGTTCTGGAATAACTTGCCTCCACAAGCACGACGGGAGCTCCTAAAATTGGACAAGCAAACTCTCATTGAGCAAGCACGCAAGAATTTCTACTGTTCAAGGTGCAATGGGTTGCTTCTGGAAAATTTCAAGTCACTGCAGCAAGAAGTTTCAGATATTGATTATCTCAGCTCAACTGGTGAATCAAGGATTAGTCAACAAACTGAGCAGGATCCAGCTGCTCATCCTTGGGGAGGCCTTGCAACAACAAAAGATAGCATCCTTACGCTTATTGACTGTTTTATAAAAGCTAAGTCATTACGGGTGCTCCAAAATGTGAGTGTAATCAATTATGAAGTAACTTGTGGATTGCGTACCTTTTGTTTTTTGTTCTCTGCATCGGTGAATATGATTAGGAACCACTTTGATATGTTTAGCATACTGAATTACTGATCCTTTGTATGTCTGAAGTAATCATTCTTTGTTCATGTGAGGAATCTCCAAATCATGCACGGGTTTTACTCAAAATATTAATTCTAGATTAGGAAAAGTTTGATCACTCATATTTCTTAATGCATTTGCCATTTGTGTTAATCAGGTGTTTGACAATGCACGAGCAAGAGAAAGGGAACGAGAAATGCTTTATCCTGATGCATGTGGTGGGGGAGGCAGAGGATGGATTAGCCAAGGGATGGCTAGCTATAACAGGGGTTATGGAACTAGAGAAACATGTGCTCTACATACTGCCCACCTTTCATGTAATACGCTGGTGAATTTCTGGTCAGCGTTATGTGAAGAAACTAGATCTTCTCTTCTACGTATGAAGGAGGATGATTTCATTGAAAGATTAATGTATAGGTGAGCATAATGAACATGTTGTTTGTTTCATTCAAATTCAAGTTAGGGACATAAAGAAGTACTCACTGAATAGGCATTCATCATGTGAACAAAAATACCTGAAATCTTAACTCTGCTTATATCCACCAAATGGAAGATGGCCTAGAGAAGAAACATAGAAAGTATTTTAAGGTTTTTATAGTTGCATAGACTGATGGGAAACTGGAATGTGGATGGCCAAAAACTTGCTACTCAGCTGTGAAATAATATATGTTGGGTTGTCTTATTTAGTATAGATATGCTAAGGTAAGAATCTGATGAGTTCAACTATTGACTGATTAGTTTCTATATAATCTTGCTTTGTGTTAGACTTTTAAAATTTCCTACAATGCTGCCATTTGTTGGTATTTTCTGAGAGCTGTTAAATTGCTAATAGAAAAGTTAACAATATGGAAAAAAACATTAACAGGTTTGACAGCAAGAGATTTTGCCGAGATTGTCGAAGGAATGTTATACGTGAATTCAAGGAGCTAAAGGAACTCAAACGGATGCGAAGGGAATCTCGCTGCACTAGTTGGTTCTGTGTTGCGGATTATGCCTTTCAATGCGAGGTCAGAGTGACTTCCTCAAAATGTTTACCAACAAGATCTTAATTTAATTGATCAGGACATGGCTTCTAATTTCTATGAAGTTAATCCGGCTCCTCTTATTTGCAGGTGTTTGAGGATGCCGTCATGGTTGATTGGCGCCAATCTTTATCCGTGACAGATGGATCTTATCATCACTTTGAATGGGCTATTGGGACAGATGAAGGACAATCAGATGTCTTTGGCTTTGAAAATGTTGGGATGAAGACCCAAGTCCATAGAAGCGGGATTGATCTTGACCAGTATGAAGATTATTTCATAACTTTGAGAGCTTGGAAGCTCGATGGCCGCCATACGGAGTTGTGTGTCAAAGCGCATGCATTGAAGGGCCAATCTTGTGTCCATCACAGGCTGGTGGTTGGGGATGGTTTTGTGACGATGACAAAGGGTGAAGGTATAAGAAGTTTATTTGAGCATGCTGAAGAGGCCGAGGAAGAGGATGTATGTGGCATATCACTCATGGTGTTTTACATTTTTAAGTAAGATTTGGGAGTATTTATTATTCTGACTGATGAACACATGAGCAGGAAGATGATGCCATGGAAAGGGATGAAAATGATTTTGACGGTGATGGCTCTCATCCACAAAAGCATGCCAAGAGTCCTGAGCTGGCAAGAGAATTTCTTTTGGATGCTGCTGCGGTCATATTCAAAGAACAGGTAATTTATTGTCAAAACTCAAGACTTATCCAAAGCTGTACAAAGAAGAAAAAGAAATATACTTTTTTACACTGGATAACGTCTACCAGTATAGGCGTCTTAGCCGTATATTCCAGCTTACAAGTTTGAGGTCAGTAAGATATGTTAGCCTTTGGTGTATGTCATCTGATTTCTCCGCCTCGCTAAATAATATTTGTATTGTTTTCTGCTGATCAATGAATGTACAAGGATTGGCAGCTTTAATCACTACTTAGTGTGATAAATTTTTTATCGACTGCATTCACATAGTTTGCAGACAAGCTCTTTTTCCTGCAATACTATTTGTGGTTCATGTTGCTGCCGGCAACTAACTATTCAGATTTATTCAGGTTTTATTGAGAAATTTAGACACCCATACACCTGGTCTTAATTAATCATATAGTATTAAATATGATTTTCTTTGCAGGTTGAGAAGGCCTTTAGAGAAGGCGCAGCCCAGCAAAATGCACAAAGTGTTTTGTGTCACTTGCACTAAAACTTTTGGAGGAGCGCGTCCATGTAGCATGCAAAGAAATTATTACGTTGGAAAAACAGGTATGTGCTATACTTGCAAAGAAAATTCAGAAAATATATGCTCATTTGTATTTGTGACTATCAATTTATTGGGCACTTTGCAGAACAAGCTTCTTGAGGAAGAGGAGAAAGAAAAGCGTGAAGAACAAGAACGCAGAATGAGGAGGAGAATAAAAGAGAGAGAAAAGAAGATCAGGAGAAAAGAGAGGCTGAAAGAAAAGGAAAGGGATAAGGGGGAAAGCTACTTGAATTCAAAACATCAGATGATATTTCATCTTCATCTCTAAGCAACTCCTCAACATGTGCTAACAATGAAACGGGAAATACTTTTGACTTGAGAGATTCAGCTAGTGAAGAAGAAGACAATTGCACAGTAGTGGATCTGTGCCACGCTGACACTGAATCTTCATGCAGAGAAATTAATGGTCAAAACAACGTAGATTGCTGCAATACAGTGACAAAATGTCCTCCAATTGATCGAAGTGAACCTTTCACATCCGAGTATTCAAAACCATCAAGAAGAAATCTGAGGTTGAGGAAGGACATTCCTCAAGACCAGTCCTCGTGTTGGCATGATGATGGCAGAGATGAAACTGGAAGTGTTGGCAATTTGCAGTGGCAATCAATGGAAAGAATGAGAAGTGGTGCTGGTAGCTGTAACTCAGTGTTTAGTACAAATAACAGAACAAGAGATCGGCAAGACTATAGTCAGGACAGAGCGGAGGACAACTATTTTTCGCCAACAGCTAGATCAGGTCGGGAGATGAAGATGGCAAGGAAAACAGGAGTTGATAAGCCTTTGCAGTACCGCCGTGTTGGTAGTACACAAGAGAGAGATGCAATTCCAAAGCAAGTATGGGAGCGAATGGATACCCGAAAGAAGACTTGCTTACAGGAAACAAATAATATGTCAGGGTCAGTTGACGATGTCGACTCACCCAAACCAGTGCACTGTGATATCAGTGGAGGTGAAAAGCTTGACAGAGGACCTGAACCACTGGGTCAGGTTTCTGAAAGGTTCAGGGATGTTTGTAAATCAGAAACAGATCAGTTACGTGAACACCGTGAAGAAAATAAATCTGCTTGTTGTGATGAAACTCCTATGACAAATACACAAAAATGTTACTCCACAAATAATGAAGGTTCTAGGCTGGATGAAGAGCTGATGACGAACTCTGCCAGTTCTGATGGTTCATCTTGTATGAGCGAGGCAGATAGAGAAAGCAGTTCAAGCAGTATGACCTCTTTGAGCACTCATAATCCAGAACCATCATCGTCTGACTCAGAGGAATCTTCTGAGAGAGTCGACAACATTACAGAAGCTCCAACAGCAAGAACTGCTTCACGCTCTTTACTTGAGGCATGTGCAGGAAAAGGTTTCAGAGAATACCACCCCAAAGTCACATGCCCGCCCCGCAACAACAGATTTGGATTCAATGTATCCCCCTTCCAG
The DNA here is from genome assembly GCA_947311845.1 of Poa pratensis. NCBI lineage: Eukaryota > Viridiplantae > Streptophyta > Magnoliopsida > Poales > Poaceae > Poa > Poa pratensis. Next base: position 75,041,111 of record CAMZMU010000033.1, read on the forward strand.
GATCAGCTATTGCGACACCATAACATGCATGCACCTGCATATTCGCCAGCCACAGTTGGGCCTCATAGTCATTCTTGTGCTGCTCCAACAAATGGATACTTCCAGTATGGTCAGCCTCCCAATTTCATTTCCAGTCCAATCGGATTCCGAGTACCTGGGAACCAATCTGCAGGTTTCCCGGTGCAGTACAATAATGTACATCATTACCCAGCTCCTGCTTTTAGTAGTACTCTCCCAGAGCAGATTGGCAAGATGTCAGGAAGCTTCGGAGTTATGCCTCCACCTCCACCTTACCGACATCGGACAGGGCCGATCAATGGTCATCCTGGTGGAGGCTTGAATCCAGATATGCATAGTTCCATGTTGAAGCCAATAGGCCTGAAGGATGCTGCAGAAGATGGGAACAAATTGCATGACAGAAGTGCATCCTTCTCGTTATTCCAATTCAACCTGCCCATAGCTCCGCAAGCACCGCCATCATCCAAAGATGGTAAGAGTGGGGACTTGGTTGCTAGAACGCCATTTGCTCCGGTTCAAGCCCAGCCTTGTTCTAGAGAGCAGACAGATATGAAGGAGTATAATCTGTTCTCCACCGATCAGAGCGTCTATTTTCGTTTGTCCAGATAAAACCAACACATGTGGGAGACGTATTATTCCCACTTTACTGTCAAAAAGAAAAAGACATGGTGAGTGATTGTATTCTCTGAACGAAATAAAATTGTGAGTGCTTTTTCCTGTTACGATTATGTGACTTCTCTCTTTATTCATTCTTTCCCTCTTGTTGTCCTCTTACGTGTATGAAAAGTTAGTTTATCATGTAGTAGCATTTTGTTTTCTAAAATGAGGTAAATATCCAATTTTCCTTTTAAGTTCATAGTTTGCTCCCGTAGTTTTTTTTTTCTGAAGCAGTTTGCTTCATTAGAGTTTGTGTTCAAGAATGCTGATGCTAACAATGCGATGCGAATGGGTTAGCTGCTGTATGATGAAATTGAACTAACACAAACTCAACTGAATTTGTGAATCTCTGCACGACTTGCCCCAAGACTGGAAGAGGAGGATGAACATGAAACACACAAGCCTACAGTGCGTTTGGTAGCACTGTATTTTTCAAGTTTTCTCAAAATACTCGGTTCATAAAACATTATGATTTAACATACTTTGAGGTGTTTCGACCTAACAAATGTTGCAGCTTTGAAAACCATGGGATCCTCAAAACTAGGAGAGACATGACTACTTATTCCTGAGTACTATCCCTTAACAATTTTATCTCTCTAACATAAACGAAAATTGAGCTCTTTTCATTCTTAGTTGTTTTGAGCAACTAGCGTCCGTAGAATAATAGATACTTACATCTCAAAATTGACTCCTTGGCTATATCATTATCTATCCTATGGCCTAAGTTCATCGAGGTTAATTCCCTAGCTCTCATCATCCATCTATACAAGTAAAAACAAATAAATAATAGTCTATAATGAACAAATCTTTTCACATGATAAATATACAAAGAAATAACTAAGGAGTCATTCATAACAAACACATTTATCATCTTCAACATCATCTATTTATCAGACAGTTGCATAGTAGGCGTGACAATATTGGTCGAGAGGGTTGAGAGTACAAGATGTATAGCTATCACCAAAGTGATAGAGAAACTTTTTTTAATAGTATTGGCCACTCTAAAAATGTAGTGAGCCGTGAACCTGCAAAATATGCTCGAATCGACTATCAAAAAATCATGATGAATTGTTCATGTTCACTGGACTTTACTGAGTTTTGATGAGACTGATGTGATTTTATCCTACTAGACAAAAGTGGTGAGCACTCTTAGCCAATTATATGCTAAAATCTTCTATACAAAATGACCAAGTTTTTGTTTCACCGAAAAAAGAGTTACGATTACTAACACTAAATTTGAGTACAGAGTGTTAACAAAATCTTGTCTTACGAAGCATTGAAAATTCATTTTACTTTTCCATGAAAATTCAGAGGGATATAACAGAACACAAACAAACATGTACATACTGTTAATTTTCTTAAAATAAAGTTTCAATAATTGTAATTCTTTTCCGTAGTGAGTTCAATAGCTTGCATCTTTTGTTTGGAACTTCATTTATTCGACAAAATTACCATAAAAATGCATTTTGGATTAAAGGAAACACATTTCGGATAAAGGCCTAACGGGGCATCGCAAGTAACTCGTTAAAAAAACATACGTTGGAGCATTCGCCCCTATATTAAGATGTAAGGAAAGATAAAGAAAAACGAGTACAAATACAAACGTACACCAAGAGGATACAACTGCTTCCACCAACATACACAAACCTTCAACCCAGGAACAAGAGAACCACCATCGTCGCATTGCTTTAAGAGAAGCGGTAGCCACCCACCTTTGAAGATGGGACTTAAATTTTTCACTAATACAACAGGACCAGGGACCCACCCCATACTTCTCTCTTCATAGTCGGAGGCCACCGACGAACGTCGTTCAACAAGACACCAAGATATGCCCGCCGCACACCCGAAGACACCACATCTGCTCCTCCTGAGTTTATTTGATGGACTGTCGCCACTGCACGAAGCCGAAGCATCAGATGACTACCGACTTGTGAACAATGTAGCAGATGCGATAAAGGACTGGCGGAATGAACCCTTCACATGCTCCCATGGGAACATGATCCAACACCGTCGGATCAGGGGTGGAGTGGGGGAGGAATTAATCCAATACGCGAACACCACCACCACCTCGCCATCCTCGCCAAGACAACATGACCTACGTAGGAGTAGGACCTTCTCCCGCCCGTCCGCGTGGAGCCAAAATCGCCACATCTCCTAAGGCCACGAGGGCCCCCGAATTCGAGGCAGATTGGCAAGCACATTGATGAGTGGGCACGACGCCCTAAGGCTAGAGTTTTGTGGAGGATATATGGGCTAGAATAACGTCACCTTTTATGTCAAGAACCTATTTTGTACTTCGAGAATTTTTGTTTGAGTATTCTAGACTTCTTGTTTATTAGTGAAACTTCTGGAGACGTGTGCAGTTAGGAGGTTGACATAGCCCGAGCCCAAGGCCAACAAAGGCCCGATTGGCCTAATCAACAAAGGCCCATTTAAGTTTCAGTTGTTTCGGACTTTCTGATGCGCTAACTTAGCCGCCAAGCGGATGGACAGCGCGTCGAACCTAATTGTATTGCCAAATGGACAAAATAGCAACTACAAGCGGAACAAAAATTGGACCATAGTTTTAGAATACATGGAACAAATCACGAGTACAAGTGGAACATAAATATAGACCAAGCGAAACTAAGTTTAGACGCATGTTGAAGAAATCACAACTACTAGCGGAACACAATTCAGACTATGTGCAACAAAATTTAGCTCTCATCGATAAAATCACAATTGTAGATGGAAAAGTTAGCGCATACTATAAGCAAAACAAAACTTTGGATTGAAATGAAAAAAATTGAAACGCGCGTGGAACACATCCTGGCTAAGTAAAACAAAAAACCATCGATTCAATTTTAAAGCGATGGAACAATAACAAAATAAATATAAATAAAATCTTGCATAAAAAAACATAAGAAAATAAATTTAAAAGGAAAAACAGAACAAAGAGAGAAAAAGGAAATCCAGAAAGAAGAAACAAAGAAATGAAATGAAACAAAACAAACAGACGAAACATACGTGATTAGCCCGTTTGTTTTAGGGGAACCTAATTAGCCAGTTGACGTTTCATGCAAGTCAAAAAAAAAAACGTTTGATCGCGCTGAGCGTCCAGACTAAACCTACTTTTTTTTTGAACAAACATGGGCGGCAGAGGCACCAAATTTCATTCATCTCAGCTGCATCTCCTCCTTACCTACTTGGGCCCTGGGCCGGTATCTCCTCCTTACCTGCCGCGAGCGATTACTGGCGGTACGGAGTCGTTTTCGGAGGGACAAATCATCCCGGGTGATTTCGTGAGAGAGAGCGAAGGAAACCGCCGCCGCCGCCATCGTCTTCCTCTTACATTACAGGTATGCTTCCTTGGTGTTGGTATCCTTTCAGTCTCCTTTTATGCCAAGAACATATTTTGTACTTCGAGAATTTTTGTTTGAGTGTTCTGGACTTCTTCCTTATTAGTGAAACTTCTAGAGACTTGTGTAGTTAGGAGATTGACATGGCCCAAGACCCCTTGCTCAAGCGACCCCTTGCTCCGGAATCCGATTGGCCTAATCAACAAAGGCCCATTTAAGAATAGCCGCCGAGCGGATAGATTGCACGCTGAACTGGATTGTATTGCCAAATGGACAAAATAGCATCTATAAGCGGAACAAAAATTGGTCCATAGTTTTAGAATACATGGAACAAATCACGAGTACAAGTGGTACATAAATATAGACCAAGCGAAACTAAGTTTAGACGCATGAAGAAAAATCCCAACTACTAGCGGAACATAGGCTATGTGAAACAAAATTTAGCACTCATCGAGAAAATCACAGTTGTAGCCTTTGTAGGTGGAAAGTTAGCGCATACTATAAGCGAAATAAAACTTTGGATTGAAATGAAAATAGTTGAAGCGCACGTGGAGCACATCCAGGCTAAGCAAAACCAAAAAAAAACACTGGATTCAATTTTAAAGACATGGAACAATTACAAAATAAATAAAAATAAAATGTTGCATAAAAAATATAAGAAACTAAATTTTAAAAGAAAAACAGAACAAAGAGAGAAAAAAGAAATTCATAAAGAAGAAATAAATAAATGAAATGAAACAAAACGAACGGACGAAACAAACCTGCTTAGCCAGTTTGACGTTTCATGCAAGTAAAAAAAAAACGTTTCATCGAGCGTCCAGTCTAAACCTACCTGGGCCCTGGGCCGGTATCTCCTCGTTACCTGCCGCCAGCCATTCCTGGCGGTACGGAGTCGTTTCCGGAGGGGCAAATCATCGCGAGCGATTTCGAGAGAGAGAGAGCGAAGGAAGCCGCCGCCGCCGCCGTTGTGTTCCTCTTACAGGTCTGTTTCCTTGGTGTTGGTAGCTATGGCGCTTCGCACTATGGCCGGGAAGCTGAGCCAGAGGGACGGAGCTGCCATATAGGCATTGGGTCAGCTGACCCAGCGAAAATTAGTAATCTCTTCATTAAGTGGTACTAACTGGTGTATATTTTAGCAAAATGACACCAGTGAAACAGAGATAACATAGAGCTGACCCCACTGAGAATTTTTTCTAGCTTCGTCCCTCCCAGAAGGCGGCCTCCTCTGTCATGCGCGTGCGTGCTCCGGTATGTTGATTCGTTCCGCATATATCTCTCCTACCTGGCATGCTATCTTTGTCTTCGATTCATGAATTCAATCGGATCACCATGCCGTCTAGCGCAATTGCCAATTAGTCCTGCATCTATTCTATCCTACCGCATGTAATATTTGCCTTTGATTCGTGCAATCGAGCGAATCACCGTGCCACGTCGCGCGATTAGTCCTGCATCCATGCTCATGCAATCTTTCTCTTTGGTTCATGAAAATCGACCGAGTAACCATGCTGCGTTGAGTTCTTAGTCCTGCATCTATACGGATATATTGCATTGTTTTGCACATTTGTAGGGATGAGGTTGATAGACTAGGGCCATCTTTTTTACTTTCAAGACGGCTAGAAGATGCTTCCATCTTGAAAAAGCCAGCCGCCAAATTTGGCCAGGATTTCAAACTAGTTTGCAAGATTTAGGGCTCGTTTGATTTGGAGGAAATATGGAGGAAAAGTGAAGGGTTAGGAAAATTTCAAGAGATGACACTGTTCATTCATTTGATTCATAGGAATGCTTGAAAGGAAAATCAAAGGAATTTTTCCTTTAGATCTCAGTTTCAATGCAAATGGTAGAGGAAAAAATAATCCACTCACACCTCATGTTTTAATTCCTGTGCACAAGGAACGATGCAAAGGATTGCACCGGCTATCCTTTCCTATTCCTACCTCTCTCATATTCCTTTGAATTTCCTACCCTACCAATCAAACAAGCCCAAACTACCAGGAAGCTATGGGGTGGGCAGCTTCCGAGAAAAAAAAACATAAGGGCCTAGATTAGATAGACACGTCTTTCAAAACTTTTGTCTTTAGTTATGCAGCCGCAGTGACTGAATGCCAAAGCCTTTTAAGAAATACCACTGATTTAAACATGCTCTACTTTGTAGTTGTTTCTTCAAATTTTGCATCGTCGATCATGTGCATTATCTTTTTTTCTTTGAAGAGGAACAGTAGCATAATGCTACTGCATGTATTCATATATGCAAGCTGGCTCTTTTAATCTGAGAGGTAAATTAATTGAAATCATATCTAATATACTTGTAGGCTGAGACTAGCATTTCGTTTGATGTCTTGAAGAACGCCGATCCAGGTGTCCGGTAAGCAATATCCACTTCTCTAGTTTTTATGATACTTTTGTCGATTCATGGATCCTGACGTGCATTTCCTTTCCTCTTTGGAAAGCCGGGATCTGGAGGAGCTGATGATGCTACAGAGAAAGTTGCAGAGGGATACGGACGTCGCTCAGGCTATTAGTGCCTGTCTTGCGTTGGGCACCTTGGCATACATAATTGAGCAAGGCCGCAGCTCAAGTAGGGCACGCTTTGGCCTCAACATGGATCCTTAAGCACGTGTACGATACAACGTGCTTCGAGAAGTGCTTAAAAAGATAAATCAAACTTTTCTTAAGCATCGGTGCTTATTTGTATAGGAGAGGTGTCTAGTTAAGCATTGCCTTGTATAAATAAGCACCAATGGTTAAAATAACCGGTTTATTTTTCTAAGCATTTATTTAAACACCCTGCATTGTACATACTCTAATGGGTTGACTGAGATATCTATATATTCTTCATGCTTAACTATGTACCCTGTATGTTCAACTATCCGTCCGTTGCATGAGCTATGTAAGAGCACTCTATCTATTATGTTGAGGGATCTATGTAAGAGCACTCTAGCTATGTAAGTATCTGAATCTGTGGTGGCATGGCAGATATAAGAGCACTCTATTTGTTATGAGAGATGTATGGGTGTATGGGGGTCAATCTGCGGTGGCATGAAAAGTTTAAGACCATTCTATGTTCTAAAAAATTCGGTTCTTTAAAATGTAAACCGATCGTTGCATCACCTGCCAAATCGGCCTCTTCCACAACATGATAAATCGGACAGAGTGACTCCTTGCATATCTACAAACAAGGAGCTGATAAAGCAGTCAACATAATCTGGCTTACAAAAAAGAGTATCATCCTTGGAATTGCAAAACAGCAAGATATAGCGCTGGCTCATCTACAAACTCAGCTATTTCATACTTACTCCCAGCTGCAGCCTTCTCCAGCAAAGATCTACTAGGCAAGTCGGCAAATACAATGTCTGGATGCTCTCTGCGGTGTTCCGCCAAGTTCTGCCTCCCTTGATCCAAGAAGATAACAACTCTTGCACCTACGTAAAGTGAAAAGAAAATTTTCAAACTATAAAACTGATCACGACAAAGGTTTTTGCATAACCAAAGCCCTCATGCAGTAAAACACTAAAACGTTGACATTTCAAAACTAAGGATTGTTTGGTTTATGATCTAAAGGACCTGAAGTAGCCTATCAAATGCCTGAAATTTGCCTCAATCAGAGGTGTGGCAAGGTTGACAAGGTTTGGAAGCCTTGACAGTGCCTAGTTTGCGCAATAAGAAATGCTTTTAGATAAGTCCTACTACTAACCAAACTGTCCAGTGAGAGCCACATAACTCATGAGAGGCGAGTCTGACAAATTTATGAAAGATTACTCAAGCACTTGAGAAAACTCTAGGTTGCTTTTATTTCTAACAACATATATCGCAGCAACAGGATTAGGCAAACGGGGGTAAGTGATGAAGTTAGCTAATGAGTACTAAGAATCTTTGATTTAGAATGAGCACCTGTAAATCTACTACTCCTAGGCTTTAAAGAAACCAGCCTAATGAATCAAAGTTACTAAATAGCGACAGCATACTGTTTGGATATTGGCTACACTTTAAAGGTTCAACATGCATAAATGTATGTTCCAACAAATTCTTCAACATTTTCCAAAGCAAACTAAATCGACAAAAATAAATCGAAATAATTTATCATCAACACGTTATGTAGGATACTGCATCAATAATGCAATAAATATACCTGCTGTTTCCTTGTAAACAACACTTATTGTACATAACCAAGTTTATCAATGTAGTTCAAGTATATGGCAAGGCAACAGCATGTCTAACAAGATTAATCTGACAGACCAATCTGACCATGACAACTCGCAAACTTCCACCAAATAATGTCTGTCCTAGCATCTTAAGCTCGCATACCATCTCGAAGGCAGTACTGATTAGACATTACTGAATACTGAAAACAGCAATAAGATCGCAGAAACATCATCTATAGCCATCTTTGTACAACAATCGATAGAACGAAATGACAAGTCTAAGCTTACACTTCCAATCAGGAAATGGCATTGATAACACAGACCCAGAAATAACAAACTGAAGATAAGGTAGCATTTCTTTCATAATGTGTCTCACCTTTGCAGCACCTCTTGGCGAGGGACTTGAGCAGCGCAGCAACCGTGACCCCCATCCCTGGGAAGTAGCACACGAAGACCACGTCGAAAGTGTCGAACCTCCCCGGCACGGCCTCCACCACGCCGCCTCCCTGCCCTCCTCCCCCTCCCTCCAGATGGAAGCACCTCACCTGGTCGTGCTCCTCCTTGATCCCGCCCAGCACGTACAGCGACTCGTGCGCCGCGACCAGGAGCTCGCAGGGGGACTCGGAGAGGAGGGCGCTGACGAAGGACGCCGTGGGCGTCACGGCCAGCACCCGCGACGCCGGCGACAGCGCCCCCGCGGCGAGCGCGCGGGGCAGCTGGGACCCCGAGGCGTTCAGGAAGGACCAGTCCTTCTCTACGATGTCGTCTATGGCAAAGCCGTCGGGGACGGCGGCGAGAGGAGCGGCGCAGGAGAGCGCAGGCGCAAGGCTACGGCGCAGGGGTTTGGGAAATTTGGGGTCAAAGTGCCCCAGTTGGAATTGGGGTTGGGGTTTTGGCCGGAGTGTAGGGGAGAAGGCAAGGGAGAGGGAGGCGGAGGTGGCGGCCATGGCGTGTGGGCGGAGGTGGCCGGAGGAGGGAAGTGGAACGAGGCCTGCGGCGAGGTTGTAGAGGAGGCACCGGCGGTGAAGTGGATGTGGGAGCGGAGAAGGCACCAGGATTTGTGGGCCGGGACGGCGAAAGTATGGCTTTATGGAAAGACACGGCCTCCGCACCCGTGTGGTTTTATTGATGTAGTTTATTTTAATTTTCTGTAATTTTTGTAAGGATGGAAAATAATCATATACATTTGAATATTCTGTAGCTGGTAGAAGTGTGAAAATACTCATACGTTTAAATTCTCCAAAAAAATAAACACATTGTGAATTAGGGAAAGTTTTGACATTTTAAGTATGGTTAAAAGTTGTTTAATTTTGTTATGTCAAATAACCATGGTTAATTTTTCCGAGCATTCGTGAATTCGATATAAATAAGTAGGATTTATTTTTAATTTTTTTTGGTATGTTAAACATATTTTTCCCGTGGATAATGAATTAGTTATGAATTTATTGGAAATTAATATAAAATTCTGCGGTATTACTATTATTTTTCGTTGGTGAATTAGTTTTCTGCAATTTGTGTAAGCATGGAAAATAGTTATATACATTTGAATGTTCTGTAGCTGGTAGAAGTATGGAATATACTCATATACGTTTGAATTTTCCAAAAAAAAACACATTGTGAATTAGGGGGAAGTTTTGGCATTTTAAGTATGGTTAAGAGTTGTTCAATTTTGTTATGTCAAATAACCATGGTTAATTTTTCCGAGCATTCGTGAATTCGATATAAATAAGTAGGATTTATTTTTAAAAACATTTTGGTATGTTCAACATATTTTCCCCGTGGACAATGAATTAGTTATGAATTTTTTGGGAATTAATCTAAAATTCTGCGGTATTACTATTATTTTTCGTTGGTGAATTAGTTCATATGGGAAATAAATTGAGAAAATAATATTGCAGTGCAATATGAAATATGTATGCTGCTAAAAATAATGTTAATAAATTAGTTTTGGAAAAGTTATTTGGTGGTGATGTTACTGCAATTAGTTTGTAATATCTGGAGAACGCAAGGACCTTTGCGTAAAAGAACAGCGCGTTTTTATTCTGGGAGGCCGATTTATAATTTTTGGAAAACGCGTGGTATTTTCTGTAAAAAGTGGTGAGCAGGGCTGTTTTGCAAGAAGTTTTATTCCGTAGGGCCGATTTATATTTTTTGGCCGGGAGGCCGATTTACAATTTTTAGGAAAACGCCAGGGCTTTTCTGCAAAAAGTAGCGAGCGGGAAAACTTTTGCAGAAAGTTTTATTCCGAGGGCCGATTTATAATTTTTAGAAAACGCGTGGGCTTTACTGCAAAAAAAACGCGTGGGGACTTTTATGCAAAAAGTTGTTTGGAAGGGTGATATGCATCTACTCTTGAAATGAAAATTGAAACGGATGGCTGAGCGCGGCGAATTGGACAAAATTTGTCAAATGTTTGTGCGAATCTGGATCCGAAATTAAGGAGCTAGAGTCGACCAACTCAAAAACCGATCACGGGAATCGAACCTACACGTCAGCGCGCATATATTTCATGTATATAATTTTCGGAGAACGCGATAAACACATTGTGAATTAGGTGGAAGTTTTGGCATTTTAAGTATGGTTAAGAGTTGTTTAATTTTATTATGTCAAATAACCATGGTTAATTTTTCCGAGCATCCGTGAATTCGATATAAATAAGTAGGATTTATTTTTAAAAACATTTTGGTATGTTCAACATATTTTTCTCATGGACAATGAATTAGTTATGAATTTTTTGGAAATTAATCTAAAATTCTGCGGTATTACTATTATTTTTCGTTGGTGAATTAGTTCATATGCGAAATAAATTGAGAAAAATAATATTGCAGTGCAATATGAAATCTGTATGCTGCAAAAAATAATGTTAATAAAATTAGTTTTGGAAAAGTTATGTGGTGGTGATGTTACTGAAATTAGTTTGTAATATCTGGAGAACGCAAGGACCTTTGCGTAAAAGAACCGCACGTTTTTATTCCGGGAGGCCGATTTATAATTTTTGGAAAACGCGTGGTTTTTTCTGCAAAAGTGGCGAGCGGGGCTGTTTTGCAAGAAGTTTTATTCCGGATGGCCGATTTACAATTTTTGGCCGGGAGGCCGATTTACAATTTTTAGGAAAACGCGAGGGCTTTTCTGCAAAAAGTGGCGAGCGGGGATTTTTTGCAGAAAGTTTTATTCCAAGGGCCGATTTATAATTTTTGGAAAACACGTGGGCTTTACTGCAAAAAAAACGCGTGGGGACTTTTATGCAAAAAGTTGTTTGTAAGGGTGATATGCATCTACTCGTGAAATGAAAATTCAAACGGATGATTGAGCGCGGCGAATTGGACAAAAAAATTCAAATGTTTTCATGTATATAATTTCATGTATATTTCATGTATATAATTTTCGGATCCGAAATTAAGGAGTTAGAGTCGACCAAACTCGAAACCGATCACGGGAATGGAACCTACACGTCGGCGCGCATATATTTCATGTATATAATTTTTGGAGAACGCGAAGTTTTTTTTTCGCAAAAAAAAGACTAATCCTAGCGCCGTACTGTAGCTCGAGCGCTCTCAGCGCGAGAATCCTTCGCGCCATAATATATAGTAGTATGATTTTCCTATCGGAAATTCCATTCAGCTTTCGAGCTCATATACTGCTGCCTAATTACGAAATTCAAAAATAGTAAAATAATCTAAAAATTCTGAAAAAATTGACAACAGAAATATGCAAAAATCTACATAGGTGCAAAGTTTCGTGTAGAAATGATATTGTGGTGCTCTGGGTGAAAAAAAAACAAAATCAGTGATGAACATGTGATTTAAAAATGTCTTTTATTTTATGGGAAGGCCTTTAGGCTAATTTTTTTTAGGGAAAGCCATCATGGCGATTTATATTAATTTTGGTAACACAGATGCATTGTTTGAAATTACATCAACTAGAAAATCAGGGGGATTATCTTTCCAAACAGTCGGAATTGGTCAAACTGTTCTACTAGCTAGCTTATCCGCTGCCATATTCGCCTCCCTAGGACAATGCTCGAAAATGACATCTAGAACTCCCGAAAAAAAAATGCAATCTTCGAAGATGGCTGCAGCTAGCCCGTAAGTGTTGCGGCCATTTTTCATAACTTCAATGACTTCTGAGCAGTCTAACTGCACAATAAGCCTGTTAGACTAACTTTATTAACTCAAATAACACTTACTCCCTCCGTTTTTTAATATAAGTGTTCTACATGTTATCTACATGCACATTAAAATGAGTGAACATGCACACTAAAATGTGTGTACATACATTTGTATACATGTGCATGTGGACAAATGGTAAAACATCTTATATTAAAAAACGGAGGGAGTAGTTGATTGGCAAAAGAAACTCCTTGGGGTTAACCAAAGATACAGTGATGCATTGATACAAGGATTGAATTAAACTGATAGTCGGTGGTGCCAACCAAAGATAGAGCGATGCATAGCATAACACTAAAACTACAAGATCAGAAACCATCGACGAAATATATAAAAAAAACGAAATATATAACAAAACGATACTCCATGGAGTAGATCAGTAGCAGCCACAAGCTCGATGAAATGTTGCACATCATACTTTGCCCCAATGAGCATCACCCAACCTACCAACAAAATAGATTCAGAGCACAAACTCGATTCGATGGCTTTTAAGGCTGCAACGTTTAGACTTGTGCTTGATCATGTGGACAGGAGCTTCAGCATTGTTTCCGGGAACCAGCTGCTCACCAGTGAAGACAGCGAGATCCTCATCAATCGTGGTCTTGAAGAAGGACACTATGCAAAACCTGCCTGAACGGCGCTGGTATGGCTCTGGCAGGTTAACCAGCTCAAGATAATCCCATGTATGCTGCACCACAGGTGGCTGGTCATGATCCATGGCAGATAGGTCGACACCACACAAGCAGTGGGGGCTGGTGCGCGAGAGGCCGAACCAGAGGTTGAGCTCAGGCACGAGTTCTGCTTTGCCATAGAAGGGCAACGGCCACTTTCCAGTTTGGCTCCATGCTCGGCTCTGCGTATCAAAACTGTAAGGGCATCTCCAGCCGTAAGGCCTTCCCAGGAGCAACTTTTCATCCTGCTGGGGTTGCGCCGGCGTAATTTGACGTGCTGGGATGTGAATTTTTCCAATCGTCCCTCCCCAATACGTAGGCTTTTTTCAGTCCATTGCTAGCTGTCATTTCAACAAACAGGCTGTGGGTGTGCCCCGGCTTCTCCACCGGCGTTCTGCTCCTCGTCGAGGTCGTCGTCCCCGTGCGCCTCCACTGCCCGGCTGCCGCCGCGCGCCTCCCTGGCGTGGTCGCCGCCCCCGCACGCCGGTGGACGGCCTCACCCGTTGATGACGTGAAAACACACGTTCGTTGGAGGTCCCAAGAGGGGGTATGATGTAGTGCAGCAGCAATTTTCCCTTGATATCTACTAAGGTTATCAATCCAGTAGGAGTCAAAAGTGCTTCAGAAGGTTGTCAACGGCACCAAAAAATATGGCACGGCGCAATGTCAGATGATTTAGTGGTTGACGTGGACCTGCACACAACACAATAAAACTATTTTGCCCAAATGAAACAGGAATGTTGTCAATCTTCCCGGCTTGCTGAATACAAAGGATTAAACGTATGGTGTGAGAATAATAATAAATGTAGAAAGTAACAGAGAACAAACGATTGCAGTTGGTGTTTTTATCAGTGTAAAAGAATGGACCGGGGTCCACAGTTCACTAGTGGTGTCTCTCCATAAAAGATAACATGCATGTTGGGTAAACAAATTACAGCTGGGCAATTGACAAATAGCAAGCGCATGACAATGCAATATATGACAAGATAGTTTATTGTAGTATTTATTGGGCATTACAACATAATACATGGACCGCTTACCAGCTGCATCCATGCCTAAATAATCCACTTCCGGGATAGCATCTGTGTCTCCCGTTAGTATTAAGTTAAACAACAGATTATTGCATTAAGCAAAGTGTGTAATGTAAACAAACGCATTAGACTTAACAGCAGTACCCTTAAGCTAAGCATTAGTTATTTTATCCCTAGTGGCAACAGCACATCCACAACCTTAGATGTTCTTGTCACTCACCCAGATTACTGGAGGCATGAACCCACTATCGAGCATAAATACTCCCTCTTGGTCACAAGCATCTACTTGGCCAAAGCATCTACTAGCAACGGAGAGCATGCAAGAACATAAATAAAATAGTAGATAGATTGATAAACAACTTGATCATAACATCACTATTCATCGGATCCCAGCAAACACAACATGTAGCATTACAATAAGATGATCTTGATCATGTTAGGCAGCTCACAAGATCTAAACATGATAGCACAAAGTGGAGAGACAACCATCTAGCTACTGCTATGGACCCGTAGTCCAAGGATGAACTACTCACGCATCACTCCGGAGGCGGGCATGGTGATGTAGAGCCCTCCGGTGATGATCACCCTCTCCGGCAGGGTGCCGGGAAGAGCTTCAGAACCCTCCCGAACTAGGGTTGACGACGGCGGCGGCGACGGAACTTTTCGTGGAATAATGCTCGGGTATTTAGGGTTTTCGGGACGGAGGCAATATATAGGCGAAAGGGCGGCGCGTGGGGCCAGCCGAGGGCCCCACACACCACCTCGGCGCGCCAGCAAGGGGGGCCGCGCCCTAGTGGTTTTGGCTCCCCTGGGTCGCCTCTTCGTGCGCCCTTCGGACTTCGTCTTCGTGTCGGTGAAAAACTGGGCTCCGTTGATTTTCGTCCAATTCCGAGAATATTTCCTGACTAGCTTTTCTGAAACGGAAAAACAACAGAAAACAGGAACTGGCACTGTGGCATCTTGTTAATAGGTTAGTCCCAGAAAATGCATAAAAATGCTATGAAGTGTATATAAAACATGTAGCAATATGTATAAAACAAGCATGGAACATCAAAAATTATAGATACGTTTGAGACGTATCAGCATCCCCAAGCTTAGTTCCTACTCGTCCTCGAGTAGGTAAACGATAATAATATAATTTTTGGAGTGACATGCTACCAACATAATCTTGATCAAATAGTAGTGTAAGGCACATGAACTGAATGAAGTGATCCAAGACAATTGTCTATAGTTGCTAAAAAGTAAACAAGGAGTAAACATAATATATCATACAAGTAAAAAAACTTTTCATGGATAGTACTTTGGAGACATGAGCTATGAGAATTTGCATAAAAGTTAGCTCACCAAGCAACATTTTCGAATTAAAAGTGTTTGACCAACACAAAGGAAGATTTAAGTTTCAGCATTTGCTTCAACTTTCAACATATTTATCTCATGGATATTGTCAACACAAAGTAGCATAATTAGTCTAATATGCTAACATATAACAATTCTTGTACCAAAGTTGACACTAGTGTTTGCTTGTGGAGAATAGACAGGAGTAGGAAAACTGACTCAACATAAAAGTAAAAGAAAGGCCCTTCGCAGAGGGAAGCAGGGATTATGTCATGTGCTAGAGCTTTTTAGTTTTTGAAATCATATAGAGAGTAAAAATATATTTTGAGAGGTGCATGTTAATGGTCAACGAATGGTAGCAAACAATACAGTATTACCCCGCCAACCAGACTTTTTAAGAGCGGCTCCCATTGAGGAACGTTATTTCTGCAGCAAGCAGATCATTCCTCTTTTCTCCTTTGTTTACACATGCAGATGTTTGACTGAATGCTCATGAACAAAATGTGAGGAGAGTTTATGATGAAAGTTGTAAATTAAGGGGGCTGGGCACCCCGCTGCCAGCTCTTTTTGCAAAATTATAGATAAGCAGATGTAAGCTGCTAGTCTGGAGTAAAGTCTGATTGACAAGTGTAATAAAGATGATCTACTACTTCCTCATGAGCTGGTAAACAGAGACACAAATAAGAAGTAGTAACAGTTTTGAATAATTTAAAGGTAGCACATGACAAATTTACTTGGAGTGGCAAGAAAATACCACATATAGGTAGGTATGGTGGACACAGATGGCATGGATTTTGGCTCAGGGTTTTGGATGCACGAGAAGCATTCCCTCTCAGTACAGAGTTTAGGCTAGCAAGGTTATTTTAAGCAAACACATAACGTCAACCGGTATAAAAAGAACCATATGATGAACATATAAGAAAAACTATAAGACTCCACACTGTCTTCCTTGTTAACCAAAGCATCCTCTTAACAGAAAATATCTAGACTTTGGAACTACCAATATGACAAATCAAATAACTTCAAGCTTTAACGGTAGTTCTTCACTAATGAGCCTTTACTTACATGATACACAAGTTTAAACATTACTTACTTGATAACTCAAAACAATTGAAAAGTATCAAGTTACTCAAAACAAATGATCTACAAGACTATGTAAGCATTTTCTTTATACCATTACCACATGCATAGCATTTTCTGTTCCAACCAAACACCAATCAATTTATTTAACAACTCTCCAAACAAATATAAGTGAAGCAAGAGAGTACTTTCTTCAAAAGAACTAATAGCTCTGAACAAGAGATACATGAAAAACAAGAGCTAGAAGCATAGCAGCGCTAGACAAGAATACTCAACAAGTATAAGTAGAATAGGAGTATTCTAATGAAAAAGCGGAGCGTGTCTCTCTCCCAAACAAGAGTGCTAGGGTCCAACTAGTTATGACCAGAGAACAAAACATAAACAAACTGAAAATAAAACACACAGACGCTCCAAGAACAACACTTAAAATGTGAAGAAATAAAAATATAGTCTCACTAGAGATGACCTGATAATTTGTCGATGAAGAAGGGGATGCCTTGGCATCCCCAAGCTTAGACGCTTGAGTCTTTTGAAATATGTTGGGGAGATCCAGGGGAGCCTCCCCAAGCTTAAGCTCTTCACTCTTCTTGATCTTATTTTATCACCCTTCTCTCTTAAACTTGAAAACTTCCTTCACACCAAACTCAGAGTAAACTTCATTAGAGGGTTAGTGCATCAAATCATAATCTCACTTGGTTCTGTAAAGACACATTATAAACATCATTTTAAACATTAGCTACTGTTTACTAGCCTTATGTGAAGCTCTTCCACCTTTAAAGAATTTCACTTAACACTTGTAAAAGAGAGAATGCAAAACTAGACAGAATCTGTCAAAACCAGAACAGTCCGTGAAGACGAATTTTTTCGAGGCACTTACGTCGCTCAAATCAGAAAACGCTGAACTAACGAAAGATAGGTAAAAAGCTCAGGCTTCTGCACAAAAATTTGCAGATTAAAATACTTTCCGTGATTTTTCACGAATTTTTACCGTGAGGCACAGAAATCTGTTTCTGGACAGCAAACTAAACTTTTAGTGCTATCTTGCTATTAGAGGCTCTTCTTGGCACAACAAAACGAAAATAAAAGATACAAAGGAATTGTTACAGAAGTAAGCTAATTCCTTGACTCAACAAAATAAAATAACAGAAAATAAAATGGGTTGCCTCCCATAAGCGCTTTTCTTTAATGCCTTTTAGCTAGGCACAAAGCATGAATCAAGTATTATCAAGAGTGGAAAAATCAAAACTTTTACCTTTGGACCTCTTACTCTTACTTTTACTTTTAACCTGAGGAAAAACATGGTGGCATTTTAACGAGTGAAACCTCAGAGTGCCCTTGTTCATGTCTATGACAGCTCCAAAGAGTTTCAACAATGATCTCCAAGTGTAATATGCCCTTCTCCTGCACACTCAATAACATAATAATCAATAGGTACCATGGCTCCCATAATTTTTGTAAAGACTCCTTCAGTAGTTCCTAAAGGAATTTTAATGGAATTATCAGCAAGAGTTATGTGATTCCCACATTTAGAAAGATCCCACAGATTTAAAGAGTCATAGATAGTCCTGGGCATTAAGCAAAATTCTGTCATAATATCATAGTAGGCATGAAAATTTCCCCATTAATTGCAATTTTTACCGAGGGAACCCATCCTGAAGGTTCGAAATTAAAAGGAGCATTCTCATGGTGTTCACGAACCTGGTTATAAGCTTCTCTTAAACTAGACATATCTGCCTCAAGAGCATCCATTCTTTCATAGATGCCCTCAAGGGCTAAATTTATTTACTAGTTGAGGAAGAGGATGCTGCTATTAATGTTTTTATGGCGTTGAAGGCTTGATCCCCATCATGACGAAGGAAATCCCCCCTACTATAGCATCCAAAGCATATTATAGCAAAGAACGAGACCGAAATAAAAGCTACTAAGAAACAGACTCAAGGTGATTCTAGGTTCTGTTCTTCCATAAGACTCAAAAATTCTAGACCAAGCATCTTTAAAACTTTCCTCACTCCCTTGCTTAAAAGTAAGAACTTCAGTTTCAGGTGACATAGTATAAGGAGCAGGACTAGACATGATAATTAAAACAAAAAGTAAAACTAAACAACCGAAATAAACTAAACGCAGGAATTTAATTTTTTGTGTTTTTGATTTTTTAAAGCAAACAAGATAAAATAAAATAAACTAAGCAAGACAAAAACAAAGTAATGAGATTGGAAGTGTGAGACTCCCCTTGCTGTAGCCTCTTGACTCCCCGGCAACGGCGCCAGAAAATGTGCTTGATGACGTGAAAACACACGTTCGTTGGGAGACCCCAAGAGGAAGGTATGATGTAGTGCAGCAGCAATTTTCCCTTAATATCTACCAAGGTTATCAATTCAGTAGGAGTCAAAAGTGCTTCAGAACGTTGTCAACGGCACCAGAAAATATGGCACGGCGCAATGTCAGATGATTTGGTGGTTGACGTGGACCTGCACACAAGACAATAAAACAACTTTGCCCCAACGAAACAGGAAGGTTGTCAATCTTCCCGGCTTGCTGAATACAAATGATTAAACGTATGGTGTGGAGAATAATAATAAATGCAGAAAGTAACAGAGAACAGATGATTGCAGTTGGTGTTTTTATCAGTGTAAAAGAATGAACCGGGGTGCACAGTTCACTAGTGGTGTCTCTCCATAAAAGATAACATGCATGTTGGGTAAACAAATTACAGTTGGGCAACTGACAAATAGCAAGCGCATGACAAAGCAATATATGACAAGATAGTTTATTGTAGTATTTATTGGGCATTACAACATAATACATGGACCGCTTACCAGCTGCATCCATGCCTAAATAATCCACTTCCGGGATAGCATCCTTGTCTCGCGTTAGTATTAAGTTGCAAACAACAGATTATTGCATTAAGCAAAGTGTGTAATGTAAACAAACGCATTAGACTTAACAACAGTACCCTTAAGCTAAGCATTATTTATTTTATCCCTAGTGGCAACAGCACATCCACAAACTTAGATGTTCTTGTCACTCACCAGATTACTGGAGGCATGAACCCACTATCGAGCATAAATACTCCCTCTTGGAGTCACAAGCATCTACTTGGCTAAAGCATCTACTAGCAACGGAGAGCATGCAAGAACATAAATAAAACAGTAGATAGATTGATAAACAACTTGATCATAACATCACTATTCATCGGATCCCAGCAAACACAACATGTATCATTACAATAAGATGATCTTGCTCATGTTAGGCAGCTCACAAGATCTAAACATGATAGCACAAAGTGGAGAGACAACCATCTAGCTACTGCTATGGACCCGTAGTCCAAGGATGAACTACTCACGCATCACTCCGGAGGCGGGCATGGTGATGTAGAGCCCTCCGGTGATGATCACCCTCTCCGGCAGGGTGCCGGGAAGAGCTTCAGAACCCTCCCGAACTAGGGTTGACGACGGCGGCGGCGACGGAACTTTTCGTGGGATAATGCTCGGGTATTTAGGGTTTTCAGGACGGAGGCAATATATAGGCGAAAGGGCGGCGCGTGGGGACAGCCGAGGGCCCCACACACCACCTCGGCGCGCCAGCAAGGGGGGCCGCGCCTAGTGGTGTTTGGCTCCCCTGGGCCGCCTCTTCGTGCGCCCTTCGGACTTCGTCTTCGTGTCGGTGAAAAACTGGGCTCCGTTGATTTTCGTCCAATTCCGAGAATATTTTCTGACTAGCTTTTCTGAAACGGAAAAACAACAGAAAACAGGAACTGGCACTGTGGCATCTTGTTAATAGGTTAGTCCCAGAAAATGCATAAAAATGCTATGAAGTGTATATAAAACATGTAGCAATATGTATAAAACAAGCATGGAACATCAAAAATTATAGATACGTTTGAGACGTATCAGCATCCCCAAGCTTAGTTCCTACTCGTCCTCGAGTAGGTAAACGATAATAATATAATTTTTGGAGTGACATGCTACCAACATAATCTTGATCAAATAGTAGTGTAAGGCACATGAACTGAATGAAGTGATCCAAGACAATTGTCTATAGTTGCTAAAAAGTAAACAAGGAGTAAACATAATATATCATACAAGTAAAAAAACTTTTCATGGATAGTACTTTGGAGACATGAGCTATGAGAATTTGCATAAAAGTTAGCTCACCAAGCAACATTTTCGAATTAAAAGTGTTTGACCAACACAAAGGAAGATTTAAGTTTCAGCATTTGCTTCAACTTTCAACATATTTATCTCATGGATATTGTCAACACAAAGTAGCATAATTAGTCTAATATGCTAACATATAACAATTATTGTACCAAAGTTGACACTAGTGTTGGCTTGTGGAGAATAGACAGGAGTAGGAAAACTGACTCAACATAAAAGTAAAAGAAAGGCCCTTCGCATAGGGAAGCAGGGATTATGTCATGTGCTAGAGCTTTTTAGTTTCTGAAATCATATAGAGAGTAAAAATATATTTTGAGAGGTGCATGTTAATGGTCAACGAATGGTAGCAAACAATACAGTATTACCCCTGCCAATCAGACTTTTTAAGAGCGACTCCCATTGAGGAACGTTATTTCTGCAGCAAGCAGATCATTCCTCTTTTCTCCTTTGTTTACACATGCTGATGTTTGACTGAATGCTCAGGAACAAAATGTGAGGAGAGTTTATGATGAAAGTTGTAAATTAAGGGGGCTGGGCACCCCGCTGCCAGCTCTTTTTGTAAAATTATAGATAATCAGATGTAAGCTGCTAGTCTAGAGTAAAGTCTGATTGACAAGTGTAATAAAGATGATCTACTACTTCCTCATGAGCTAGTAAACAGAGACACAAATAATAAGTAGTAACAGTTTTGAATAATTTAAAGGTAGCACAAGACAAATTTACTTGGAGTGGCAAGAAAATACCACATATAGGTAGGTATGGTGGACACTGATGGCATGGATTTTGGCTCAGGGTTTTGGATGCACGGGAAGCATTCCGTCTCAGTACAGAGTTTAGGCTAGCAAGGTTATTTTAAGAAAACGCATAACGTCAACCGGTATAAAAAGAACCATATGATGAACATATAAGAAAAACTATAAGACTCCACACTGTCTTTCTTGTTAACCAAAGCATCCTTTTAACCGAAAATATCTAGACCTTGGAACTACCAATTATGACAAATCAAATATCTTCAAGCTTTAACGGTAGTTCTTCACTAATGAGCTTTACTTACATGATACACAAGTTTAAACATTACTTACTTGATACGTCTCAAATCGTGGACAATTGTCCACGAGTAGCAGCTTCGCCAGTCCCGAATCGTGGACAATTGTCGTCCTTGTGGCCAAAATTGTTGCAGAGGAAACACTGCCTAGTAGGACCTCCGGCTTCAGATTGATCCATATCCTTACGGATGCGCTTGCACTGGCGTCGCCCTCTACCAGTACGCATTAGGCTTGGGTCAGTGATGTACTGCCTTTCAGCAGGATCAACAGTGTTAAAATTACCCATAGCGCGAAATCCAACCATCTCACCTGTCCAGGTATTGAGGACAGACTCTTTCAGAAAATATGGATACACAAACGAGATTGCGGCCATCCCTATCTGCCCGCAAGCAGCAAGTACATGTGAGCAAGGCAGGTGAAGCAACTTTGGTTTGTTGCATGTGCACTCACACGTTGGCCTGGCATCATTTCCAATTCTCACTTCATGCGTCCTCATAACATTTCCATAGCCGAACTTGTCATAAGGTAAGCGCACCTCGAACCTCCTTTCTTGATTTCCTATGGCGAGGACAGTGTGATTCGAGCTTTTGCCATTTTCTCATCCATGTACTTCATAATCTTTTCACAGTAAGGCGTGCTAGGGTTGTTCACAATATGCAAATGAGCTCTTTGGCGTCTATCTCTAAAATACTTCACGGTGCCCTGGAAAATACCCTCGACAATGGCTGTAAGAGGCAAAGCCCGGTTGCCTCTTAGGACAAACACTACTAGGAAACTAGCTATAGGTGGATCACCTTTCTGTGGCGCACCTTTTTAGCCGTGCGCCACAGAAATTTATCAGTGGCGCATCTGCTGTGGTGCGCCACACATATCAGTGACGCATGAGCTGCCCATGCGCCACTGAATATGCCCTTTCTGTGGCGCATGGGTCCAGCTGCGCCACAGAAATGTTGTGGGCCCCACCACCAACGTCTGGATACGATGCTCCGGTGCCTTTTCTGTGGCGCATGAGTCTGGATGCGCCACAGAAACCAACATTTCCGTGGCGCATCTGGACCCATGCGCCACGGAAATAAGGTGGGCCCCGCCACCAATGGTTGGGTGGGTGCACTTTGGGTCTGAATACGTCACAGAAACGTTTCTGTGGCGCATTCAAACCCATGCGCCACAGAAAGCAACATTTCTGTGCCGCATGGGATTTCATGCGCCACAGAAATAGTTTCCCAGATCTACAAAAGGTGCCAGCCCCTACCTACCACCCCCATTTGACCTTCTCCCTTCTCCCACCCAGCTCCCTTCCTCCTCCCTCCCATCCCATTTTGCCCATACTTTTCTCCATTTTTGTAGTTAAACCTACTTTGTTTGATAGACAATTGGTGAGGGCTTGGGACGGAGCCTCCATATATACTCTCCTCCTCTCGCAATACATCTCTTTTTCTCCACTATTTTCTCTCCAACACCACACACTCTCTCTCATCGATCACGGTCACGTCTCGGTAACGAATCTACTAGGTGAGTATTGTTGGATGGACATGCATATGCATGTTTTGTGTGGCCGGCGGTGTACATGTATGGATGTTTGTTGTAGGTGAAGCGCTTGTCGCGCGTGGGCGGTTTGCACGATGGCAAGACGATGTTTATACATGAAGCTTGTGTGGTGTGCATGAATATTTGCATGTTGTTGCTTGCGCTGGCGTGGTGCATGGATGTTTGCCGAAATGTTGATTCATTTCCATTTTGGCAAATTTTTGCACCACCCATATGTCCTACTTTTAGGAGAAGTCATGCCGAATTTTTCCGTCGAACATGCATGTGTGTGTATGTGTGTGTGCATGTTGCGGTTCGAATTAACGTACTCTCGTTTTCGGTTCTGCTCTATGTATACCGCGTAGGCAACCATGGTCGTCATGATGAGCTCCGGTCGAATCAGTAGATACAAGGAAGAAGTGAAGGCGGAAATGATTTGGTGCAACAGGCGCCAGATAAGATGTCCGTGTCGAAAATGCAAACTCGTGAGCTGGATCGACCCTGATTCCGGACAATTGGAGGATCACCTGCTCAGGCGCGGTTTCATGCTAGGCTTCAACCAGGCGCCGACAACAAATGGTGCGCATGAAGACGAGGGCGGGCGAGAAGACGAAGAGTCTCCCGGACATGGTTATCATGACGAAGGAGATGTCGGCGGACAAGATCATCATGACGAAGGAGATGTCGGCGGACAAGATCATCATGACGAAGGAGATGCCGGCGGACACGGTCATGATGAAGGAGTAGATGGTGGTGGAGAAGACGCGAAACGCAGAACCCGCTAATGTCGGCCTTGCGAGACTCTCATGTTCAAGAACTGCTCCTCAAGGAGACGAGCAACGCCAGAGCTGCAGCCAGAGAGAAAGCCAAGCTGGCGCAAATGGAGATAGACGGGAAGACTCCGTTGTATCCTGGGTGTGGCCACAGGATACGCGCTTGCAAGTAACGCTTGATGCTCTGGAGATGAAGGCGGAAAACAAATGGACCGACGTGAGCTTCACCAAGAACATGCAATTCATGCACGATCGTCTTCCCAGGGGAACACATTGCCAACTAGTATCGAGGAGGCCAAGAAAGTCGTGTGCCCTCTTGACCTACCGCACGTTAAATACCACGCCTGCATCAATGATTGCGCAATTTATCGGGGCGAGTACAAGGACAGAACCACATGTCCGGTGTGCGGCCACGGACGGTACAAGAGTACTGGGAACAAGAAAGTTCCTCGAAAAGTGGTATGGTACTTTCCTATCACTCCCCGTCTGCAGCGGTACTTCGTGGACCCTAAGGAAGCAAAGCTCATGCAATGGCACGCGGAAAGGGAGAAGCCCGAAGAAGATCCGGAGAAGGGCAGGATCCTGACACACCCTTCAGACGCTAGCCAGTGGGAAGCATTGGACATCGCCTTCGAAAATTTCGGGGGCGACGCAAGGAACGTCAGGCTGGGTATGAGCACCGATGGACTCAATCCGTTCGGCAACCAGAGTAGCACGCATCACGACTGCAGGCCCGTGTTTGTATGGCCTTACAACCTTCCCCCGTGGCTGTGCACGAAGCAAAGGTACATACACATGAGTATTCTCATTCAGGGGCCGAAACAACCAGGTGTCGACATACATCTGTATCTCGCGCTGTTGAAAGAGGAGTTAGCCACGTTGTGGGAGACGCCAGCCCGTACGTGGGATGCCTACACTGGAGATTATTTCGACATGAGAGCCACGTTGCTCACGACGGTGCAGGACTATCCTGGTTGCTCATATGTATCGGCCCAGGTAGGCCACGGATTTTGCGCATGTGTCAGGTGCATGGATGAGACCCCGCATCTCCAGCTACCAAGGGATCCCGGTTCTTCGAAAACCGTGTTCCCAGGGGCTCGAAGGTGGCTTCGCATGGATCACCCGTGGAGGAAACGCGGTGACCTGTTCAATGGTAAGGACGAGCTCGAAAGAGCCCCACGCCCGAGGAGTGGCACATAAATCGACGAGCTTTTGAAAAATTGGGAGGAGTGCCCTGCGCCGGGAAAGAAGCGACCGAGGGTAGATCCGCTGCTGGGTGTATGGAAAGCGAGGTCTGTTTTCCACGACTTGGAGTACTGGAAGGTCCTCCACACGCCCCATAGCCTCGATGTAATGCACATTACGAAGAATGTTACCGAGAGTCTGCTTGGCACTCTTTCCAACATGTCGGAAAAGACCAAGGATGGGACGAGAGCAAGATACGATCTGAAATGGCTTGGCATCAGGAAAGATCTTCAGGCCCCCGATAGTGATGACGATGATGATGATCAGACGGAAGGGACTCAAGGTCACCGCAAAAGGGTAAAGAAGAACGCGGTGGTGCTTCCCGCTACCTGCTTCACTATGAGTCCGGAGGAGCTCGAGCAGTTTTACAGGTGCCTCCTAGGAGTCAAATTTCCTCACGGTTACGCGGGGAAGATAAGCAGATATCTGGACGCGACGAAGAAGAGGTTCAGCGGGATGAAGTCTCACGATTGTCACGTGCTGATTACGCAGATACCTCCCGTTGCGATCCGAGGGATAATGGACGAGCACGTCCGTGATACGCTGCTTGCCCTTTGCAACTTTTTCAACGTCATCAACAGGAAGTCGATCGGCGTGAGGCAGCTGGACAGGCTATAGGAAGAGATCGTGCTGATACTATGCGAGCTCGAGATTTACTTCCCGCCCGCATTCTTTGATATATGCGTGCATCTCCTTCTCCATGTCGTTGATGACATCAGGCAGCTCGGGCCGACGTTCCTGCACTACATGATGCCGTTCGAAAGGCAGAACGGTGTCATGAAAGGATACGTTCGCAACAGGGCCCATCCAGACGCAAGCATGGCCAAGGGATTTCTAACCTACGAGTGCATCTCCTTCTGCCAGAATTATCTAAGCACTGAGAACCAGGATGTTGGTCTACCCACCAGGAAGAACCTCGGCAGGCTCGATGGATTTGGTCACCGCGAGGGCTACCGCTCACTCTTTGTCGGCATTCATGCTCGAAAAGCGACTTCGACAGGGCTCACCGGGTCGCGCTACAACACTTAAAATTGATAGAACCTTGGGTGGAAGAGCACAAAAGCTTAATCGAGCAGAATTACATCGACCTGGGCCGGCCGAGGAAGAAGGGAGACGTAACCAGACAGCACAACTCCAGCTTCACGCGTTGGTTCAAGAAAAGGCAACTGGTTCAAGCAGAGAGCATAACGCCATCTACGGAAGATGAAAAACTCATATTCTCCTTATCACAAGGCCCCGGGCACAACGTAAGGACCTATCAGTCGTACGACATCAGCGGTTTCAGATTCTGCACCGAGGAAAAGGACAGTAATAGCGAATATCAAAACTCAGGAGTAACTATGCTATCCTACGGCGATGACGAGGCTACTGTCAAGGAAAGATTCTTCGAAGGATCGAGGAGATATGGGAGCTCAACTACTGTGGAGAGTCGGTGCCAATGTTCCGTGTGAGATGGGCCAAGGACGTCGTCAAAGAAGGCCGGTATTTCACCACCATGGTAATGCCCGATACCAAATCGAAGAACGCCTCCGCGAAAAATGAGCCATGGGTACTCGCTAGCCAAGTTGAGCAATGCATCTTCATTACCGACCCGTTAAAGCCTAGCCGTGTTGCCGTGAGGAGGGGCAAGAGGAGCATCATCGGAATGGAAGGAGACGCCAACGAGGAAGACTTGGACAAGAACGGTGATCCGAAGATCGAGGAGGAGTTCGACAAGTACTTCGACATGCCGACTACTAGTAAGCAAAGAAGGAAGACCTCCCTACCTACTAAAGGTTGTCCGTTCACGCGAAGAAATCTCAAGGTGCCCGGCCTAAAGTATTCAACCGCGAAGAAGGGAAAGAAGAGAAGTTAGCTCAGAACCGGCCGGGACAAAGAAGACTTTTTTTGTGTATTCATTTGTGTGTGTGTGAGACAAGCATATATATATACATGTATATCATGAATAAAATAATGGTCTACTAAAAATGTGTGTATATTCTTTTCTTTAAAATGTGTGTCTGTTCTTTCTTTAAATATAACTATTTTTTTTTTAAAGACTAACAAATGTGAGACAACCAGAATAAAAAATGTGTGTCATGAATAAAATATCTTTTTAAAAGAATAAAAAATGTGAGTCATTCTGTGGCGCATCAAGAAACAGATGCGCCACAGAATCAGAGAATTTTGTGGCGCACCCCACCACAGATGCGCCACAGAATCACAAATTTCTGTGGCGCATCCCACCGGTGATGCGCCACAGAAAGTGTTAGGCCCACTTACATGTGGGCCCAACCCCGCGCCGGTTTCTTTCTTCCCAAATTTCTCCAAGACACGCGCGCTCCCTGATACGTCTCAAACGTATCTATAATTTTTGATGTTCCATGCTGTTATTATACCAATTGCTACATGTTTTATTTACACTTCATAGCATTTTTATGCATTTTCTGGGACTAACCTATTAACAAGATGCCGAAGTGCCAGTTCCTGTTTTCTGCTGTTTTTCTCTTTCAGAAAAGCTAGTCGCAAAATATTCTCGGAATTGGACGAAAATCAATGTGTGCAAATATCTCATCGTAAGACTCCAGAAGCCAAAGGGGAGACGGAGTGGGGCCACGAGGCAGCCACGCCACCCTAGGGCGCGGTAGGTGGTGGGCCCGCGCCCTGCCCTGGCGTAGCCGCCTCGGTTGCCTCCCGGCGCCGCCCTTTCGCCTATATATTCTCGATCACCCGACAACCCTAAAAACACCGATCATATTTCACGAAAAGTTCCGTTGCCACCGCTGTCGTTAACCCTAGATCGGGAGGGTTCTGAAGCTCTTCCCGGCACCCTGCCGGAGGGGAGATCCTCACCGGAGGCCTCTACACCGCCATGCCTGCCTCCGGAGTGATGCGTGAGTAGTTCATCCTTGGACTACGGGTCCATAGCAGTAGCTAGATGGTTGTCTCTCCACCTTGTACCTCCATGTTTAGATCTTGTGACCTGCCTAACATGATCAAGATCATCTTATTGTAATGCTACATGTTGTGTTTGCTGGGATCCGATGAATATTGATACTATGAGCAAGTTGTTTATCAATCTATCTATTTATGTTGTTTATGATCTTGCATGCTCTCCGTTGCTAGTAGATGCTTTGGCCAAGTAGATGCTTGTAACTCCAAGAGGGAGTATTTATGCTAGATAGTGGGTTCATGCCTCCAGTAATCTGGGTTCGAGATGACAGAAACGACTAAGGTTGTGGATGTGCTGTTGCCACTAGGGATAAAACAATGATGCATTGTCTACGTGTCATTTGCATTGTTTACATTACAAACTTTACTTCATGCAATAATCTGTTGTTTGCAACTCAATACCGGAAGGGGTGTGGATGCTAACCGGAAGGTGGATTATTTAGGCATAGATGCGTTGGATAGCAAGTCTATGTACTTTGTTGTAATGCTCAATTAAATCTCATAATAATCATCTTGTCATATATTGCATTGTCATGCGCTCATTATTTGTCAATTGCCCAGCTGTAATTTGTTTACCCAACATGTTAGTTATCTTTTATGGAGAGACACCACTAGTGAACTGTGGACCCCGGTCCATTTCCTCATACTGATAAAACCACCAACTGCAATCATTTGTTCTCTGTTACTTTCTGCACTCATTACTGTTTTCCACACAATACGTTTAATCCTTTGTTTTCAGCAAGCCGGAGAGATTGACAGCCTCTCTGTTTCGTTGGGGCAAAGTAGTTTGCTTGTGTTGTGTGCAGGTTCCACGTCAGTTGCACCGATGACAACCTTCTGAAGAACCTCCGTGTCCTCCTGGTTCGATAAACCTTGGTCATATTTCAAGGGAAAACTCCTGCTGCACTACATCATACCTTCCTCTTGGGGTCTCCCAACGAACGTGTGTTGTCACGGTCAACAAGCAGATCTTCTGGTGTTGTTGCTGGGAAGTAATAAAACACTCTACCGTTAACACGCCATCACTCCCCCCAGCTCTCGCCCCCGATCCCCTCGCCGTCGACGTCGCCACCGTGACCATCCCCGCCCTGCTCTCGCCCCCGATCCCCTCGCCGTCGACGTCGCCACCGCGCCCATCCCCGCCGTGCGCTGGACCGCCCCCACGCCTCGGTCTCGACGGCGCCACCATGCCCATCCGTGCGCCGCCGGAACTGCGTGCTCCTGCTCGGCGTCGGAGCCGCCGCGCCCTGCTCGGCGTCGGAGCCACCGTGCCCATCCCGTGCGCCGGAACTCCACGCCGCTCCTCCCTCCCCCTGCCCGAGGTACACGGCGCCCTGCCCTGCCTCCCCTCGCCTGCTCGTGATGTGTTCGACGAAATGCTGCTGTTAGTTGCTTGCTGTTAGTTGCTTGCTGTTAGTTGCCTATTCTACAAAATTGTATGCAAAACCCAAGTAGCTAGCTGATTCATGGTGATTAGGGTAGAGGACTAGGGTTTCTGCTGCTGTCCCCTGTCTGCAGTAACACTAATCTTCAATTTCGAGTACCTAGATGACCAAATCAGAGTGGACATATTCGGAGTGATTTGTAACCCTTGTTCGCACGATCATTTTGAGTGGTCAAACGTCTTAATCGGAGTTGTGAAGCTCCTGATGTGGCTGTTTCTTTGCAGCTGTCCAAAAAAAATTACAGTAAAGAATAGCGTTTTACCATGCGTTTTAGGAGATGTTACCCTTCATCTAAATTGAAGATTTGTTCTTTCCTAGCTTGTATGTGATGCATATGTTCTAATACAAAAGGATTCGATTAATTCCCATGAGCATTCTTGCTTCCATGCATCTCCGAATGTAGCTACTCTATATTCTGAAAACTGAAAGCAGCAGAGTAGTATTTGTCGATTTAAACCTTCGTATGCTCATATTAGTTAGTGAACCAATATTAGATGGCATTTTTAATTAACTAATGCATTATTTTGCCGTATGCAGGAAATTTAGAAGAACCTCCACGTTCTTTCAGGTGAGATGTGGATGTGGTGATGTTGTGTATGTGTGTGAGATGTGGATGTGGTATTGTGTTTGTCGTGCATGTGAGATGTGGTATTGTGTTTGTTGCCGGCCGGAGATGCCGGCCGGAGATGTGGATGTGTTGCTGTGATGTTGTTGGCCGGCCGGCGATGCCGGCCAACCTGATTTGTGAAATGTTTGCAGGTACCCGAGAAGCCCTTGAGATTGCCGGAACATATGATCATCAACGATACACGTTCCCGGAGCCGTTCAACAAAAAGGTGGACAGTTTAGCCATCACGAAGATGAGCACCGCCTTGAGCAGCTGGAAATCCCGAGTGAAGAAGAAGATTGATAAGGGTGACAGCTGGGAGAAGATAAGTGCCAAAGAGCCGATGCTCGACGAAGAAGAGTTCGAGGCATTCAAGTTGTCCTTAAAATCCGAGGAGGCTAAAAAATGGACCAAGTAGGGGAAGGAAATGCGGGACCTGAACATAGGTAACCACCATTTGGGAAGCGGCGGTTACCGAGGAAAACAGCCCATTTGGGACAAGGAGGATGCCGAGGTTGCACGTTTGGGAAAAGAGAACCCGTGGCACAAAATCACGGACGAGCAGGTGAGGAACTTTGTTCGGTCCCGCTACTATCTGAACAAGGCGACGGGGAAATTCGTTACCGACGATGACGATGTGAGGGCATTCGAGAAAGTGCTGGTAAGGAATTTAATTACCGCGGATATCTCAAAGTCCATTGCGTTGATCTAATTATATAACGAAGCCATGCATATTTCTACATGGGTTCACCTTAATTTTCATTGTCTGCAGGAGGACGAGTTGAAGGCTGACGCGGAGGCCGGTCCGTCGTCCCAGGGGTCGACGGAGCTGTGGGACACGACTTTCAACAGGGCGACGAACGTTTACAAGAATAGGGACAAGTTGGCGCCGCCGACGTCAGCTGGCCGTGTGTCCGGCTTTGGTACGAGCATGAAGTTCCTCCAGTACTACAGCACGGACGCCGAGACGAGAAAGGAGAGGAGGAAGCCGAGTAGGGATAAAGCCGAGGTTGTGGAGCTAAGGAAGAAGGTGGAGTCACTACAGCAGGAGAAAGTGGACTCCAGCACGGTGGACAAGTTAGTGGAGGAGAAGCTCCGGGCGATCTTACCCCTGGGTTGATGGAGGGGTTAGCTGCTTGGAATGCGGCAGGTCGACAGGGGCCGATACACATGCCCAGCTACGCCGGCAGCAACTCCAGCAATAACGTGTCGCCGGACCTGGTGACCCCGCTGCCCAACACCGCGGCGCAGCCGCCGCTCCATTTGGTCCCACCGACCCCCTACCGCGAAAGATACTGAGGCGCTGCGGTGGCGGCGGTGAATGATAGGCCGGCCACCGGCACCGACGCCCTTGTCTCGACATTAGCCGAGCTCAACGCCATCACCAAGGTAATTAACTAAATAGTTAGTCCGCGGCATCTTCTATAACTATGCCTTTGATGACTGCCATCTCATGATGCCCAACATGTGTTGACTCAGGACATGCCTTGCATACTCCTGCATAGTGTGGGGGCCGACGGCGAGTAGAAAGAAGTTGCTCAGGGCACTGTCATACAACCAATGAGCCGCGATATGCACAACAAAAGAATGAGCGAGGCCGTGATGAAGGTCAGGTTGACTATGGTAGTGCCTGAGTTTCGTGACATCGACCCCCCATGCAACCTCCGGGAGCCGAGGAGGACCACATGGTCCTTGGAGATTGCGTCAAGTGGATCATGGAATGGCCGAAGACCCAGATTCGTCTTGGGGAGGGTCTTCAGGGGTTGAGGCGCACCACCGGCGCCACCTCGAGGCCCCGATCGTTCGGCCCTCGAAGCCGCCACAAAGAACGGTTGGGAAGGAACCGGCGCCACAAGCAGCCGTCGCCACCACCCGGAAGGAACCGCCGGTCGTTGCCACCACCAGCCGCCACCAAAAACTGTTGGGAGCGTCTGTACCGCAACCGTCGAAAGACAAAGCCGTTGCACCTCAACTTGGTGGCAATGAAGACGATGATGATCATGATAATGTCGACGTCGATGACTTCCTCAACACTGGCGTCAGCAAAGATTTGTACATGCCTCCTGTACATGTGGATGACGAACCCTTCCGCGTTCACCGCGGTCAACCTGCTCGTCCCACTGCATGCACGCAGCGCCTGACCTTCCAGGGTTTAGCTCAACAAGACACGCCTCCGGAGGCCGGCGATCAAGCTCAACCGGCTAACGTTTTCATCCCTGGCACACTGCGTAAGTCGGTTCACGAGGGAGTGCAATCCCCAGAGGTGAAGAAGGCGAAGAATCACAGGAAGAGAAGTAGGCCAGGCGCCTCTGCGAGCCAGCCAGCTCCTAAGACTATCCGGGGTCATGAAGACATGGTATCACCCCGTGCGGATGGCTTGACCCGAGTTCATGATGCTGGTAAACCGATACTGCCTCCGGAGCTGCTCCGCCTCGCTCAAGGACCCATGCACTCTTTGCATGAAATTATCTTGATGCTAGAGGGCATCCTTCTTAAATACAAGAATCCAAATTACCCGGTGTTCACGGCCCAGGTGCCAAAGGACTTGGACTTCGTCCATGAAGCCCCCACGGATTGTTCTTCATAGCGTACGAGGACATCTTCAAGCTGTTTCAATCTAGACGGCTGGACTATAACATGGTCCGCCTATACGCGCTCAATATGGCGATGAAGATCAGGAGAGATAATACCCCGTACGTCGCGGTAGTGGATCCCTACTACATGCGTGACAGCCAGCTGGTGGAAGGATCAAGGACACGGATCATGGCCACGGAGTACCTCCAGAGGTTCATGCTGACCAACAAGAGGAAGAACAGCCTTCTTCTGCCTTTCTTTCCCGAGTAAGTACACATCCGCTCGACGTCGTCGTATCTTATGTTTTCTTATAGATTTCTTCCATTGCTGATCCTTTCCAACATTCCGTTTCAATTGTGTTGAGCAGGGACAAGTACTGCACACTCATTGTCCTAAGCCCGAGGTGGTCCATTGCCACTTATTTCGACTCGGGGAGTTTGGATAGGAAGAAAGACTACACTAGAATAAAGGGTGTTCTCGATGAGGCTCTCGAGGGCTACGCCCAAAAGGGAGGCCCCTTCGAAAAAGAAAAGAAGGGGGAATGTCTCACGAATGACAACAAACACCGGTTCAGGCATGGGACCGAGTTCCATTGCAGCAAGCAGAAACCTGGCAGCGTGAAGGAGGCCTTCTACGTCCTCCATCACATTAAAGGGTTCGTCCGGGATGCAGAGAAAACGAGGATGTCATCTAGTCTCTCAGAATGGACCAATCTATGGGGGAAATCACCGATGCTGAGCTTAGAGAAGACTTCCATCGCATCCAGATGCAGTTATCGCAAATCATCGTCGAAGATGTCAACACAAAAGGGGGGTCCTTCCACAACGCCAGAGGTAGGATGTATTATAAAAGAAAGACTTGCCTCACTCGCAAGAAATGCTTCTTTATTTTCTTTATTATTGACTTATCTACTTAGATGAATAAATCATACTCTATTTATATTATTAACCAATATATATCCCAATCCATCTCCAGGGTTGTGCCAGAGGGACATCGAAGAACGCCTAGCTATGCAGAATGACACCAGGACGTGGACGACGAAAGACTGCTATAAACCGTTCCCGGCGCCGATCAAGAAGAAGGCTCCATGATCGTGCTCCCGCTCTTGCTCACCATCATCGCCGCTATGTACTCTATTTGATCCTAGTTTAAGCGGTGACCACTTTATTTGTAATGTGTGAAATGATGAACTTTTTGTATCATGACTTGTGTAAAAATTCGGCACTTGTCACTATATGTATGTATCTCGGGCTCTAAGTAATGTGATGACATATGTGTCTGTTTTCATATACCATGTCAACTATATTATTGTTTTCTATTATATCTGTATAAATCCTGTATATATACCTGTATTTGTATAGCGGGCAGCAGCAAATTGCGAATACCTGTAGAAGCTTTCTGTGGCGCATGTTTTTTTTGTTTTGTGGCGCACCTATTTCTGTGGCGCACTCCCTGGGGATGCGCCACTGAAATAATTCTGTGGCGCACGGTGCTGGGTGCGCCACAGAATCTGGGTCTTTCTGTGGCACACCCCTGGATGCGCCACAGAATTAAAATTTAGTGGCGGGATATCTGTGGCGCACCCACCATGCGCCACAGAAAGCCAAAGTGGGTGCGCCACATATGGCCTATTTCCTAGTAGTGAAAGTTGTATGTTTCAGCGAGGTTGGTAGTCATGACACCGTACCTAGCTCCATGAGTGTCGTGCAGCAAAGCCCACCTCTCAAGAGGCTCGTGCTCTATCCACTGCTGAATTTTTTTAATCAGTCTCCTATCCTTTCTCCTAACCCCAGGCGGATCAAATCCTGGCAAGTCACAAATCCCAACGGGTACATCCTCCGCTGGTGCACGTCCTGTTGCTGCCTGTTGCGCTACAAGTTGTACATGTGATGCTACTGCTATATTTTGTGCAGCTTTCCTCTGCCTAACATGATTGTTAGTGAACTTATCAAGCATCTCACGTACATAATTGTACTTCCATGTCTGGTTCTGTTTGCAGAGTTTTTTGAATAAATTCATCAGATCCTTGTTTCTGAATTGCGAGAAAAATTGCCCAAGATGGTGCATGCACCAACGGCTCTACAAGTCAACCCAAGGCGTTTGTTCCTTAGGCCCAGGATTTGTGAGTGCCTTGATCGCATTGAGTATACCTGCATGCCTGTCATGAAGGATGCACACATTCTGCTTATCCTTCACTACTGCAATTTTAAGCTGCCTGAAGAACCATGTCCAGCTTTTAGTATTCTCGCTCTCCACAAAAGCAAATGCGAGCGGCACGATCTGATTGTTGCCGTCCTGACCAATGGCGGTCAAAATCTGCCCCTTGTACTTTCCAGTAAGAAAAGTTCCATCAACACAAATCACTGGTCGACAATGACTGAAAGTTTCGATGCATACACCGAAAGAGAAGAACAAACGATGCAACACTTTCACAGTTGGGAACTCTTGCATCCAGAAGTGTTGGACGTCCACATGGGTGCCTGGATTATGGGCCTGCAATGTATGAAGGAGCCGAACAACTGAGTCATATGAGTCCATAAAAGAACCAAATCTCATCTCAAGCACCCTCTACTTAGTCCTCCAAGCCTTGCCATAAAAAATTGTATACTTTAACCTGGTCAACACTTTTTGCACAATGCCCTTCACTTCCACATCTTTACCCTGCACTAACTCCGAGTAAAGCAACTGAGCAAGAAGCGTGGACGAAATATTGCCATGATCTTTAGGGATGGTATCAATTACACATGTATGATGTACTACGTCACTGACCTTCCAGTTTAGGCTAAACATAGGGAGATAGCCATGCACCCTCCCTGGACAGCTCAGTACCTGGCATTCCATTGTCAGATATTTCTTACTTGACACCTTGGTTCTGAAAATCCTCCACGTCGACATTGCCCACTTAATGATTGCGTCTTGCAAATGTTGCTTGTTAGGATAGAGAGCACCAACGGCAATATTATTCTCATGATAGTGCCACGCAGAATCATGACCGTCGTTCACGGTCATTGCAGAAGAAAAGTCATGATTCCATGACGCTGGATTAGGCACCACCTGCTCATCATCCGACTCGTCGGAATCATCGGTGTCAGCACTATCACCATCCGTATCTTCCTCTTCCATCTGGTTCTGCATACGACCAAATCGATCGTCTGCATCTGCCTCACCAGTATAATCATGATCACCATCTGCCTGACTGCTCTCGCCTGACTCGTAACCGCCACCTCCAACATCTGTTGACTGCCTATAATCATGTTCTTCTGTATGCATCTCTTGACTGCTCTGGCCAGGATCGTGCCCACCCTCACCTTCATATGAATTCACCTCCTTCGCCACAGGAAGCAGTAGGGCGACTGGGTTAATGCCCCTGCTTTCACAGGCTTGTAGCCAGCGCACCCACTGAGCGGTCCGATCTATCAGCCTCAAATAGAAGAATACGTCTATCGTTGACATTGACTTCGTCCACAATGCATGCACACCAACGGTGTATGTTTCAGGACTAAGCCCTAAACATCCGGCCAACCACTCTTTCACCTGACTGATCGACCATGTGTGCGGAGAATTAAGTTCCAACTCCGACTGCTGAAACTGACTCAAATCTGCCCCGAATTCATTTGTTAAGACGGTACCAGCACCGTAGTAGAACCGACACTTCACTACATCAGACATCTCTGCTCGCCTATAAAATATTAAGACTCGTCAACAATTAAGTACCATCCATTAATAATTATAACCCGAACAACTACTTAATATCGCACGATAAAATTGATACCGACTCTCCAAAAATATAACAGCCGAGCCCCTATAATATATATACCGACCTCGTGCACTAATTACACAACACTAAATAATAGCAACTACGAGATTCTGGACGGCACGACCTACTACATAATACCGCACGACAACCTAACTATTAACGTAAATCTAATTAGTCTAAACCCTAATTATCTAGATAACACCCTAATTAGCCAAAACACCACTTACCCTTGAAGCGTGCCTCTATTCACCGGAGCAGCACCATCACCACCTCCGGACCAGAACCACCACGAGCACCACCACCACTCCGGCTACACCGACCTCCACCGCACCTCCACCATTCCTCCATAATAGCACCACCAAATCGCCTCCCCAAACTATCCCATGATGAGATCGACGTTCCCCTTGCTCCCTACTGCCTCTAGGATGCTCTAAGATGAAGTTTGTGTGGTTGGTTGGAGCAAATCGGCTGGGAATCGCCGGAGCACCGCGACTGGAAGTGGAACAGAGAGAGAAGAGAGAGAAGAACACGAGGAGGAAGAAAGGGAGCGGCTGGGCACTAAACAGCGACCTATCGTCCGTGCCACGGACGATTTGTGTCCACTCGAGGACGACTGGCCTGTCGGGCGCGTGGGTGGGCCTGGCCACGGCCTGCTCGTCTGCGCCACAGACGATAGGGCCTGGTCGTCCACGGCGCAGACGACAGGTACCTGTCGTCCACGGCGTAAATTAGGCCGTATTATTTTTCAAAAACTGTCAAAACACATAATATTTGTCGAATTTAATTAAAAATGTATTATTTAAAAAAAATTAGCCAGTTTCCCGTCGAAATCTCATTGCGTTTCGGCCGCCGCCATTCTACCATCTCAGCCAAGGCGCTACGGCAGCTCTGTTTCGATTCATCTGATCTGCTCGCCGCTCCCTCACCTTGTACAAGCGCAGAAGACTAGATTCACATTCACCCTGCTGATAGACCTGCAGCTTCACGCAGGAGCTTATATTATTCACGAGAGCGTCGTCTGCCCTATTTAGTTCGCGTAAGATCTGCATGATTTACAGTTCTGACGGTACAACTGCTTGCCCGGGATTTAGGAAGGAATTCACGTCCTAGATAATCAGAGCATATCGGGTTTTGCTGCATGTGTGAATTTTTCTGACAACATCTGATATTTCTTTCCAGAGTAATCCAGCCGGATTTACCGGCTAGACTGGAGATCTGATTATCCTCTTTGGGAGAGGATGTACCGTCGTTTTTTGAATCTAGTATCGCACGACTTGGGCACTCGCATATATTCGCTGCACCGCATGAACATCGACAACCTCCTGTTCTATCGATGTACAGCAGAAGCACAGGCAAAGAACAAGAGAAGACGAGGACTGTTGCACAAGATAAAGAGCTCGTGGTTGCTTCATAGGCCGGAAATCAGTTTCCGCGGTGCGCAAACTGACGAAAACAGAGGTTTCGACTACTGGTTCTCTCTACTGGGAGGAGGAGATAGCAGAATCCTTTTCGCCCACAATGGCCGCCAGACACTACTCTACGATGCTGACTTGAAGGGCGGCGCACCCTTGCCCAGTACCAACTCTGGCAAGGGGAAGAATCCCATCTGCCTCCCCATGGCTCAAGACGACCGTTCAGGATCTCAGTCCCTCTACGTCCTGCCTCTGTCCAGAGATACCAGTACCTGCTTTGAGTTTGAGGTCCTCGCCCGCACCCAGAGTGATCTCTGCACCTCTACCAAGGACTGGTGCTGGCACACCCTACCACCGCCGCCGTTTCACTTTGATCCTGACTTCGAATTTACCGCCGGCATGTGTCCACATACGGTGGTTGACAGCCGCACCATATGCGTATCATCATACTTGGATTGGAGGATTGGCAGTACCTACAGCTACGACACGGTGAGGAGTGTGTGGAGCAAGGCTGGCGACTGGGTGCTGCCCTTCATTGGCAAAGCTGAGTATGTCCCTGAGCTCAACCTCTGGTTTGGCCTCAACACCTGCAAACCCTCCTACAGGTTGTGTGCTTTCGACCTCTCTGCCATGGATTATAAGCGGCCACCGATGCTGCAGCACACCTGGGATGCTTTTGACCTCTACGACGAGCGGCCTCCGTCCCATGTCCACCTGGTGAACCTGGGCCAAGGAAGGTTTTGCATTGCTACGTTCTTTGAGCCTATGTATGATGAAGAGGAAAACATTTTGGAAGAAGAGTTTGTCGTGTTAACTGGCGTCGAGGTAAAACGTAAGGTAGATGACGAGCCTACTCTACTGATGACCGAGTACATGTCCAAGTGTTTCAGCTTAGGAAGAGAGATCCTTGAATTTGTGCTCTGAATCATTTTGTTGGTTACCTTGATGCTGCTCCATGGAAACCATTTTATTAAGCATGTGGTCTGTATCGTGTTGCTGATCACCAAGATGCTGCTTCAAAGATAACGTATGTATTGCAATTGCAATTTCATTTGGTAGTTGAGTGAGTCCACCTGGCTGAATGATTGCTGGACTTATTCAGTTATTTCTGCTAGACCATAAATGTACCAAAAAGTCACAATTATCACTCCATATTTGCAAGTTCCTTTCGTGGATCATTTATTAGTTTTTAAAAATGAGGCAAAAGACTTGCCATTTTTATATTAGTTAACCAAAAGAGAGTTGTCAGACTAGCGGGACACTGGCCGAGAACCGGTACGGATACCCTTGTCGACCGTCATGGAACATGACCATCGCGAGGGCACACACAACCACCATTGTTACCAATCTCTACATCATCTAACCGAGCAGGAATCCCTGGCCTCTCGTGCGTCCACGGCTTGGACCCGCGTTTCAGTGTCACATCTGCGTTCTGCCGTTGGGCCCCACATGTCTGTGAGCGCATAGTTGATACCGCCTTTACCACTAGTCAAAACCGAAAGTTCCAAAATGACACTGGAAAAACCAAAGTTGCCCAAATAACACTCCCGTTAACGCTTTTGATGCCAAAATAACACTTCTGTGAGTTTTCAAGTAGTCAAACCGTGTGTTGCTTGTCAGTTTTTAAGAATTCCCAGAATACCCTCATGTACAGGAGACGAATCGACCAAATTCCACTGAATCGTTCCATGCTAGCAACTCTCCTCCCCAAACGACATCGACCAAATTCCTCCTCATCTCTTCGTAGCATGGCGGCGCGGCCGGCCGGCGGCCAGCAGTCACTCTCTCCTCTCTGAATCATTCCGTGGGCTTCATTCGTCCGTGGATCGCGCCTCCCTCCGGCGCCCTGCTCCACTCGACCCAGGATATCGTCGCGGCCACGGACGGTGCCTCCCTCCGGCGACCTGATCTACCCCGTCTCGGCCCAGGAGCTCGTCGCGTCCACGGCTGACTGCCCCTCTCTCCGACGCCCTGCTCTCCACCGACTCGGCCCAGGAGCTCGTCGCGGCCACGGGCTCTACGAGGTGACCTGTTTGCCGTCGCCCAGCAAGCGCCCTCCGCCTCGCCTACCTCATCCTCGACGCTCCAGGCTTTCCCAAGATCGCCGACGCCTCCTGCCCACCCACCTCGTTGATTTCGACACAGACGTGAAGGTATGAAAATAGTTCCCATCTTTTTGGTTGTTTTTGGTAGGGATGTACACGCTACAGCTACAACAGGTTAAGAATTGGCCCTGTTTTGTATGTTTCAGAGTTCATCGATGGACACTTTCAAAGTAGAAATTGATGTCCAGTCTTTCTTGACAATTGTGGAGGGTCGAAGAGTGTACCTGTCGTGGGGTTAACACGGCAGATGTTACCATAGGGTAACTTGTATGTTGGGGCAAGGCGCCTTGGTCCTTCAGGAGATTGTCACGCTCATTGGGGAAAAAGGGTTTACCCAGGTTCAGCCTCTCCATTGGAGATAAAGACCTACTTCCTGCTTCTATGTTATTGATCTCAAGGTCTCGATAACTCGGCTACGACAACAGAGCCGGGTTACGAGATAGGTTACAAGGGATTCGCTTGATAGCGGTGATATCGAACTAGGGTTCAAACTTATGACTTGAGACTTAGAACTTCTCTATCTATGTTCTAGGAGCCCGTTTATATAGACGCCGGGTCTCCCGAACTTACAATGAATACCGAGTTATACACGAGCACGGAGTCCTACTCTAGGTTCTTCTAGCACTAGTACAGAAAAGCTTTTCTGTGGCACACCATTTTGCTATTCTGTGGCGCATGGGTGGTGCGCCACAGAATAGTCGCCACTAAATAAGCTATTCTGTGGCGCACCACCCATGCGCCACAGAATAGTGGCTATTCTGTGGCGCACCGCGACTGGTGCGCCACAGAATAACTATTCTGTGGCGCACCGTGTAACCATGCGCCACAGAATAGGGTGCGCCACAGAATAGTCATGGGTGCGCCACAGAATTACTGCGCAGTACTGTACCCGTATATTCATACAAATACCAGTATAATACCAGAATACATGTATATTTCATATTTACACAGATATAACAGAAACAGAGATATATTTTCACAGATATATCAAAACAAACACATTACTAATATATGTCATCACAAGTTGATACAAAAGTGCGGAAGTTTTACACAATTGTTGAGATATACAAAAGTTCATCGAATCGTTGCCCACGTTACAAAATGAAGTGTTCACCGCCTACACTAGGATCGAATAGATTACATCTCGGCGTTGACGGTGAGCAATAGCGGGAACACGACGATCTCATGTAGCCTTCTTCGCGAGCGCTACGAGCGGAGCGGCGCCGGGAACGGTTTGCCGAGAGGCCCTTGAGTTTGTATTCCTGCATATCACAAGTTTCACTGACGCCATCTCTGCGTCACATAGTGTCACAACATTTTAATCATCGGCATTCTAGAAATGAATTAGCTAAGGTCAACTAACAATCATGCCTCATACTTAACTGGTATCAACTTACAAAAATCATGCCTCATATTTTATATCAACTTACCACAAAAAGATCAAATAGAGAAAAACCCGTATGATGGATCCTTCTTCCTGATCCGCTCCGGAAACGGATAAATGCCGTCTTTCGTCATCCACGTCCTCCTGTCATTCTGCTTATCTAGGCGTTCTTCGATCTCCCACTTAGACAACGCTGAAAATCGGTTGGGATATATATTTGATTAATGCATGATATAACTAGAGTATGATTTATTCATCTAATATAGAAAAGAAAGAAGCAAGGTTTCTACCTCTGGCGTTGTGTAAGGACCCCCCTGCTGTCTTGACATCTTCCA
Source organism: Poa pratensis (assembly GCA_947311845.1). Taxonomy (NCBI): domain Eukaryota; kingdom Viridiplantae; phylum Streptophyta; class Magnoliopsida; order Poales; family Poaceae; genus Poa; species Poa pratensis. The sequence goes on from CAMZMU010000033.1 coordinate 75,082,844, forward strand.
GGATGATTTTCGATAACTGTAACTGGATGCGATGGAAGTCTGCTCTAAGGTCATCATCAGTGAGATCCTCATCATATTTGGCCCATTCTTGGAGACGATATGGCAAATTCGTTATCACTGCATCCCGGACATACGATTTCATGTGTAAGAGGACGTAGAAGGCATCCACGTTGCCAGACTTTTGCTTGATGCAATGAAACCCCGTCCCATGGTAAAACTTGTGTGTGTTGTCAATTATACGTTTCGCTTTCTTCTCGAAGGAACCTCCGTTTTTGGCGTAGCCCTCGAGAGCCTCATCGAGAACACCCTTAATTCTAGTGTAGTCTTTCGGCGTAGTCCCTGAGTCTAAATATGTGGCAATTGACCACTTCGGGTGCACGGCGATGAGTACTGAGTACTTGTCACTGCTCAACACAATTGAAACGGAATATTGGAAAGGATCAACACAACAGAAGAAATCTATAAGAAAGCATAAGATACGACAGCGGCGACTAGATGCGGACTTACTTGAAAAAGAAAGGCAGAAGAAGGCTGGTCTTCGTGCTCATGTTCAGCATGATTCTCTGGAGGTACTCCGTGGCCTTAGCCCGTGTCGGTGATCCTTCCTCCAGCTGGCTGTCCCGCATGTAGTAGGGATCCACTACCTTGACGTACGGGGTTTGTTCTCTCCTGATCATCATCGCCTGGCTGAGCGCGTATAGGCGGACCAAGTTATAGTCCAGCCGTTTAAAGTGAAACAAGTTGAAGACGTCCTCGCACGATATGAAGAACAGATCCGCTGGAGATTCATCAACGAAGTCAACCAAGTCCCTTGGCACCTTGACAGTGAACACCGGGTAGTTCGGATTCTCGTCTTTAAGAAGGTTGTCCTCTAGCTTCAAGATAGCAAGTTGCAAAGGGGCCATGCATCCATCTGCGAGGTGGAGCAGCTCCGAAGGCAGTATCGGTTGACCAGCTTCATGCAACCGGGACGACAAGTCACCCGCACGGGGTGGTATCATGGGGTCACTCCGGACATACCCCGGTGTGCTAAGTTTCGTCTTCGGAGCTGGCTTACTCCTCTTCCTGTGCTTCTTCTTCTTCTCTGCTGTATCTGGTGTATCTTCCGGAGGCAGTATTGGGTACTGTCTGGAGCCGAAGCTGATCACTGGGGCAGGCCCTTTTTTCCCTCCTTCAGTCCAATCCCTGACAGACTCACATATGGTTGTAAAGAGCGACGTGAGCGTATTTGTCACCGCCGCTGAGATGAAACTCGGAATCATAATATTTTGCTCCATCGGTTCCTCGCCCCTTGTTCCAGAAACCCCAGCCTCGTCATTGTCGGCCATGTTTGCACTGCATTAAAAAGAGGCAAAAAGTTAGTATGACAAATATAAGAGAAAAAAAATCACCTAACTAAGTACTAAGATACCCCGGCCCATGCACTAGTCGCAATACCCCATATGTCCTATTTTTAGCAAAGTCATGCCAAATTTCACGAAAAAATCCGGCATGACCTTTGCTAAAAAAGGGACATATGGAGTACCCGAAATTGCCGGAACGGAAGTTAATCGACGTTCCGGCAATCTCAAGGGCCTCTCGGGGTACCTGCAAGCATTTCCAACAAAAAAAAAACACATCTACGGCCGGCACCTCCGGCCGGCATCTCAACGACACGATGGTCGGAGCACAAGCACAATACCCCATATGTCCTATTTTTAGCAAAGTCATGCCAAATTTCACGAAAAAATCCGGCATGACCTTTGCTAAAAAAGGGACATATGGAGTACCCGAAATTGCCGGAACGGAAGTTAATCGACGTTCCGGCAATCTCAAGGGCCTCTCGGGGTACCTGCAAACATTTCATCCACAAGAATGTGGTGGCCAGAAGACCACCACCACCACCATCTCACAACCACCACAGAACCACCACAACCACAAAACAACCACCAAAAACCACCACAAGAATTAATGTGGTGGCCAGAAGACCACCACCACAGAACCATCTCAGCTACCTTTTCTGGAAAAGGTGGCCACCACTGGCACGGTTGCACAATGGCTGTGTATCTCTCTTCGCTTTCCTGCAATCAAAGAGTAGCATGTGAGCTGTTAACAGATAGCATTTCTAACTCCAAAACTGTCAAGTAAAAATTCTCTAACTCCACCACATAGCCTATATAGAAGTTGGAGAACACATGAGAATTTGTTCTGGATAGTAAAAATTCTCTAACTCCAAAACTGTCAAGTAAAACCTATCTTCACTCATGTTAACAGATAGCATTTCTAGGCCTTTCCCATTTGATTAAATCTTGAAAATTTGGGAAATGCACCTTTATAGATCTCATCTACTCCATCTCATCTTCCTTATCAAATCAAGTTTGAAAGGATTTGAAATAGTTTGCTCAATTATCCATGATGGTTTTGGGAGCTAATCAAACCAGTGACCATTAGTGAAATAATCAAAATGCAGCATCAACCCTAACCCAAAATGCTATCCAATGAAGGATGGTCGACTTAAGCAAGGTTGCTACAGGGTTTCATCCGACTCGTTAAAGCAAGGTTGCAATAAATTAACACCAAGCAACACAAATACTTAGCAGCAACTAACACAAAGTGGGCAGCAACACAAATACTTAGCAGCAACTAACACAAAGTGGGCAGC